>CM042430.1:21409436-21636936 GCA_023631565.1 Gymnocephalus cernua
CAATGTAAAACAGCTGAATAGACTTTTTTTCTATATATATATATATATATATATATATATATATATTGAGTGAACAGTTTCAACATTTGTACAGTTCTGTCAGGAAATGTATGTCATGTGTAGCTGACCATTTGACTGTGACAAAGTTTGCAATGGAGACGTGAACAGGAAGTGGGCCATATCTCGGCAGTGTTTTCTCCAGTCATTCAAACATGCTCAGTGGTTGGACAAGTCCTCATTTTGCTTTGCCTCTGGAAATGTTGACTGAAGCAACAACAGTTCTTCTTTTTAAACACAAAAACACCCTGTGTGGCGAGATGAGTGACAGAGGCATAAGCAGTGTAGCACTGGTAACACCCTTTGATAGCCGACTGTTCATTCTGTTAGTTGACTGTCAAGAAGATTAGTCTTCAAAGATGAATAAACTGTCATGACAATGTCCACTCAATCTCCATCTCATGTCCCCTGCAGTAAAACCTCCATCTCTCTAGTCTCTGTTGCAATATTCATCCATTCAGGGGCTGAACACAGAATGAAATACGTCACATCAAGTCAACATAGCTGTACTTTTCATTTTAAAGGCTCCTCCTCATGCCACAGAGGATACATCTGCATCTGTGGCGGAAATTCTCAGTGACCGCTGATTCCACTATGCCTGTTCTAATCTTGCCTGTTTATTATCTCCTATAGGCCTGCTTGACTAACCAGGAGTGTGTTTTAAAACCACCTCTTGTATCCAAGATCTGCCTGAAAGCATCACAATGAACAGCAATTCAGCCAACCAACGGCAGATGTGAATCTGGATTTCTGGTCAACATATTCTCTTAAATGAGTAACTGGTCTTCTACACTAGATACACCTGCAATAACAGATGTTTTGGTCACTTAAGGGCACCAGAAACAAGTTGTGAACATAACATATCACCTTTTAAGTTGATATGGTAGACTTGTTAGCTACCAGTTGCCTATTTACTCATCCAGCAGATGTTGAGCAACTTTTAATTCATTGGTGGTTGCATTTCTGGACACCTGGCATTTGAAGCTCTGTGAAGTGAATTGGCAAGTCAATAGGCAGTCACATGGTAAAACTAGTTAATTGGCACATGGCTGTTTCTGAACTCTTACGATTGATATCGAAATGGTGTAAACAGTGTCAACCTCAAAATGCCGATCTGATTGTTGCAGAAACACAGGAAAGTGAGAAACAGAACAGTGAGGAGTGTGGTCAGCAGGAACAGAGGTTCAACCCTTGAACCAAAGTACGCATCAAAATGTTAAGCACCAAAGCTCATCACAAGTGTCCAAGCAGCCAAAGCATAGTTCAAGATGCTCTGTCTTCTCAAAATCCCACCAACCACCAACCACCAGCTACCAGCTGCACACAACTAGAATTAACATGCACTAAACAAAAAAGTAGCATGCCCAAAGAATATACAAAGGATAGCTACATCAACCAAGCTCCCACACAAAAACAAACAAAAGCTGTAGCTGTCGTACTTACCAACAAGGCTTCTTGACCAAATTACAGATAACATTTAAAGGAAACAACTTTCTCACTAATGATATTCTAGTCCCTAACCTACCAAACCAAATTCTACAACCCCAAATCAGAAAAAGTTGGGACAGTATGGAAAACACAAATAAAAAAAGAAAGTAGTGATTTCTAAATGTACTTTGACTTGTATTTCATTGCAGACAATGTGAACACAAAATAGTTCATGTTTTGTCTGGTCAACTTAATTTCATTTGTAAATATACATCCTTTCCTGTCATTCAGACCTGCAACACATTCCAAAAAAGGTTGGGACAGGAGCAATTTAGGGCTAGTAATCAGGTAAATTGGTTAAATAATGATGTGATTTGAAACAGGTGATGTCAACAGGTGATTGTAATTATGATTTGGTACAAAAGCAGCATCCAAGAAAGGTCTAGTCCTTTAGGAGCAAAGATGGGCCGAGGATCGTGAGACAATTATTGAAATGTTTAAAAACAATGTTCCTCAAAGAAAGATAGGAAGACATTTGCTTATTTCACCTTCAACAGTGCATAACATAATTAAAAGATTCAAGGAATGAGGAGAAATTTCAGTGCGTAAAGGACAAGGGCGCAAGCCTAAGCTGAACAACCGTGATCTCCGATCCCTCAGGCGGCACTGCATCAAGAATCGTCATTCAACTATAAGCGATATCACCACATGGGCTCAGGACTACTTTGGCAAACCTTTGTCAAGTACCACAATACGTAGTTACAGCCACAAATGCCAGTAAAAACTGTACTGTGCCAAAAGGAAGCCCTATGTTAACAGTGTCCAGAAGCACCGTCGACTTCTCTGGGCTCGGAGGCATCTGGGATGGACCATCACACAGTGGAAACGTGTACTGTGGTCAGATGAATCAGTATTTCAGGTATTCTTTGGGAGAAATGGACGCCGTGTGCTCCGGACCAAAGAAGAAAAGGATCATCCAGACTGTTACCAGCAACAAGTCCAAAAGCCAGGGTCTGTCATGGTATGGGGTTGTGTCAGTGCCCTTGGCAAAGATAACTTGCACTTCTGTGATGGCACCATTAATGCTGAAAAGTACATAGAGATTTTGGAGCACAATATGCTGCCTTCAAGAAGACATCTTTTCCAGGGACGTCCATGCATATTTCAACAAGATAATGCAAAACCACATTCTGCACACATTGCAAAGTCCTGGCTGCGGAGGAAGAGGATATGGGTACTTGACTGGCCTGCCTGCAGTCCCGACCTGACTCCAATAGAGAATGTGTGGCGCATTTTGAAGCGCACAATGCGACAACGAAGACCCCGTACTGTTGCCCACCTTAAGACTTGTTTGCAGCAAGAATGGGACAAAATTACACCTGAAACACTTCATCACTTGGTGTCTTCAGTCCCTAAACGTCTTTTAAGTGTTGTGAAAAGGAATGGCAACATTACAAAGTGGTAAATGCTTTACTGTTCCAACTTTTTTAGAAATGTGTTGCAAGAACCAAAATAGGACTTTTTTTTTTTTTTTAAAGAAATCAATAAAAATCATGAGGAACACATTAAATTATGTGCTGTTGTATTGTCTGCAATGAAATACAAGTCAAAGTACATTTAGAAATCACTACTTTCTTTTTTTATTAGTTTTTTCCATACTGTCCCATACTGTTTTTCTGATTTGGGGTTGTACAATGAACCTAAGCTTCAGACAGGCTCAGAGCAAGTTAAAATGTGGGACCAGACAGAAGGCACAGCATTATTTTACAATCCGAGCTACGGTACAGTAGTTTCAAGGTTACAAGTGTACATATACTGGACAGTGTGCAGTAATGAAATCAAAGAGAGCCACCACACAAACCAAATTGGTCACAAACATACCAATCAACAGTTACAGCTTTGCATCCCGGCCAAGTCCTCAATTGTCACAAACTGCTCAGGGAATGTGACAAGGAGGGAGTCCACTCTACTGTTTGTAGACTATTTACTTAAAACAAACATTATTTATTAAACTAAAGTTAACACAAAACCAACAAAGGAGTGGGTGTAGATCAGCAATGAAAGCAGAGTTATTGATGTGTGGCATAGCGGTGTTGATGCAAAAGCAGGTGATGCAGGGTGGATTTCAGCTATATGAAAGGAGAGAGATGGGCCATCTTTTATAGCTTATAGCCCTCATATGGTCTTGATTTTGACATCATATTTCATTCCAAAAAGAGTAGTAATGATGAAAAAAAAAACGTTTTACATTTTTCTATGCAAGTAGAGATGTTCTAAAGTAGGAAGTGTGTTTATAATCTATGATGACATGATACACTGATGTCATGAGGATGTTTGTGCCCAGACTTTAAGCCATGTTTATTTGCATAAATGTTCCAACATGTCAGGCAGTGAAAAGAAACCTCATGAACAAATGTATGCACTGTAAATATTGGATAAGGTACGGAAGAGCAGAATTGACGCAGTGGTTAATCCTACTAAATACTTTAGAGATCTGGCAACTCTGGAGTCCATTTTATGTGATGTGAATTGTATGCCTTATTTGTAAAGAGAGACAGAGACAGATTGATATACAGAATAGACAGGGTAGACAGATAGATAATGAGAAAAATACTGACGCACGCGTGTCTGGCAGCAGACAGACACATACACATAGGCAGGAAAGCAGCAGGAACCTACATATTTTTTCTTATTCCAACCTTTGCTGCGTCATTACCCTGATAAGACCTTCGCTGCTCTCTTTTCCTTAATCTCTTCAGTATATTTCTTCTCTCTTCCCTTCCTCATTTAAAAAAAACTCAAACCTGCTTTGGTAAAGAGTACTACTTTTAAAGAACACAGCAGAGTAGCACAAGGAAAAGAGAGATGGAGAGTGATTAAGACAGAAATGAAGAGACAGTGTGAGAGAGGGAGAGCTAAATTAGGAACAAAAGACGGGACACCGGGGGGAAAAGTATCTGTGCGCGTGCTCATGCATGTGTATGCTTGCATGTTTTTGTGTCTGTGTGCAGCTTTACAAAACCCCTGTGAAACCGCAGGCTGCTTAATTCAGTTTTTCCGGTTCAGTCCCTCCCCCTCATTGCCCTCTTTCTTCCATCCCATTCTGTTTCAGAATCTTTTGGAATGTAATGAACTTATATCAATAGCTAGCTATAGCTAAAAGAAGATATATTACTTTTAGAAATAAATAAAAAGTTTATTTAAAGTTTAGTTTAATTGTAAAACGATTTTCATCAGGTAATCACATATAGGAAACATTTTCTGTTAGTAGCCTAGAATCAAAGCTTTATTTCCGCCCAGTGTGATATTCAAAATATCCCTTTCATTCCTGTAGCAGTAGTGTTTTACTGTATATTAGATTAGATCTTGTTTGGGGATATTTCGGTAGATCCATTAGATATAATTACTTGTCAGTTTGTTTGCTGGTATGAAAACAGTCACTCTTATACCTAGTATCATTAGTGGCTCTCTCTCTCCCTCTTCACTCTTTTTTATATATCAGTATATGTCTCTTTATTTGTCTTCTTAATATACTATGCCGATTATGACAGAAATGCTGTATCTCAAGTTAAAGCCAATGTTGTAATAAGAGAATCCTGCATATATACACACATACATGCAGACACTTACAGCTAGTTTACAGGAGATATGTAGAAGGATCATCATCATAACAGGAACATGTCCCCCCCCAAAAAATAGCAATGCAATGCAATTTTCATCAACATGTTTTTTTTCACCATATATCTGGGTCAACAGCAGACCACTAGACTGTGTAAATGATAAACTGCACAGGGTTATGACTCCTCCTTGTGTTTATGTTTGAGACTGCAGGATGTTCTGCAGTGAAGTGTTTTTTGCAGTGTAGTTTCAGTCACAGATTGTAGTGGTTGTTTGTACTGAAGTGTATTAGGTAATGGACCTAGTGCCAATAAAAAAAACAGCTTAAATCATTATTATTATTTATAGTGTAAATTGTGCAAACTGATCAAAACGTTTTTTTTAAAAAAAACAGTCACCTTTCATATGGAGGGTCTTATGCACTGTTCTCTTAAAGCTACATTGTGTAAGAATTACTCCCATCTAGCGTTGAGATCATATATCGCAATTAACTGTCTCTCGCCACGCAGTTAAAAGTACGTATTGCAGCTACGGTAGCCGTCACTCTTCAAAAAGCGAAAGTGTACTAAAGGCTGTCTACAACCATGGTTGTGAGAGAGAGAGAGAGAGAGAGAGAGAGAGAGAGAGAGAGAGAGAGAGAGAGAGGATTTGGTAGTTGGGATTTGCAGCTCCAATGTTCACTCTTTTTTCTGATGACGCCAGTCTCTTGCTCTTTTCAATATCCGTTTTCTTATTCTGGGCGAAGAAGAAGACTCCTGTTCCTGAAATTTGGATTTTGAATATGTGTGGTCCTCCGTGTTTTCTTTTTCAAACTTGCCAGGGCCAAGAAGCGACGATACCCTTTAGCAGCAGCTGTGAGTCGAAAACGCGAAAGGCGGAGCAGTGTAGCCTTACCGGCTAACGTATTTCAAGATGGCGCATGAACATGGAGCGTCGACCACAGTTCATGCAAGCGCAAATGTAAAATTCCAAGCCAATAGGAATACTTGAAATTGATGGTGGTGGTCAATATTCATAAAAAAGGACAAGTTTGTGAAGGGCAATACAGATTATGATAATAAACTACTACAAACGTTACACAATTGGGCTTTAACATCTTCCACTGACGATACAACTATATCCATGACTGCCTCCCTCTGCTCTTAAAGAAGCAGAAGCATTTAAAAAAAACACACACTCAATTTGTTACTGTACAGTAAATGGACTATACTGTTACAGTGTACTGCAGAAAAAAAAAATTAATAGAATAATTTTCATTTTTAATACACAATTTTAAAATGGGTTCATCTTTGATATAGCCTGAAACTGATGTCTTTGTACCGTGTATTTTGATTATTCACTGGAGAAGTGGAGAGCTAAAGTAGACTGCTATAAACTGCCCCAGTTCATTTCCTTTAATGCCTCCTTACAGAATCTGACTGCCTGGAGAATCTTGCTTTTGCTTCAGTCAGTTCAGGTTAGATGTGATGCAAGTTATTCAGACTTCACAGCAGGACTTCCTGCTCACATGCTCTCAGACACCACACAGTATATAGAATATAACAGCCAGGGATAGAAACATACTGTACACAGACACACGTGTCCTTTATTCATTCATGCCAACCTTTCTGAGTGAGCATTGTGTTGCACCTTATACAGTAGTTTATATATGCATTTACGTTTTTATTCTTTTTGACTTAAGATGTGTTATCTTTTAGCAATACTCAATGACAGTGCATTGCATATTTGCACAGATAAGTGTCTTGCTTTTTTTCTGTCATATAAAAAAGAGTAACTCTTTAAAGATGTGCGTGGCAGTAGTAAGTTCAGTCTTCATATCATGTACAGTAGATACAAACAGTTGGGAAACCAGATATTTTTTTTTTTTGGGGGGGTGGCTAATTTATTCTTTCATTTGTCCAAGCAGCATGTCTCTATCTGTCTATTCATCCATCTGTTCATACATTCATTTGATGCAAATGTAACTGACTTTGAAATTGGCAAATAATATTACACAAACATTTCCCTTCGTGAAAAAACTCCACAGTGTACTAAGGACAGTAGTTTTATCAAACATTATCACATTTTATAGAAGCTATTAAGAAAGTGCTGCCTTCCACCTCGCTGAGCAGTGATTCCTTTTAACCTGTCAGCACTGGAATCTGTTCTAGTCTGTTTTCCTTCTGTCTAAACCTTGAAAGCATATTAAGACAGGAGAAAAGCTTGAACCTTCCCGTCCCCAAAACAAATTCTGTTCCAGAAAGCAAGAAGTTGCTGAACATGTTAAAGCCTACATGGGATCTTCTCCTGTGTGTTACACTTTTTCATTTGTCTGGCTAACACATCGTGATTGAAGATTGGGAATCTGCCAATGCTGTCAATAATATTGGTGTTTCATTACTTTTTTTCTGTTTGATCACAGTTACAAGGTGAGAAAAGTGGGACATTAAACTTTCTTCAGTCCCACAGGTTTTCCTAAGATCTGTTAGGAAGCACGGTGGATGATTTTGGTAACCTGTGGGAGCCAAGGACACCGTCTCACTCACAGAGCCACAAACAGTTTGACGGTGAACGTGTTTGTGTGCTTGCTGCTGGGGGGGAAATCAATGGGAACCAACGTGATCCATTGTTCTTCAGCACATTAGAATACAACGGTTGAGAATAATAGAGAATAGCAAGGAGGTCTTTTTTGCAGTAAAACTTTTTTTATGTCAAAGGCACTCTCAAATCTCGTTATATAAAAGTGGAAACATTATTCATCATACAGAATGTCCAGCATTACCTTGTTATAGCTCTTTAGATTTCTTCATCTTAAAACTACATTCAAAAAGGTATCAAAATGCAAATTAGAAAAAGACGCTCGAGAAAATAGATCTGCTGAAATGATACAATATACAAATATACAAATGTCTTCTTAGAACACAATGGACTATTTTAAAGGGATATCCTCTCTGTTTTCCTCATGGATGTCTAAAACAGAACACACAGAAAATGATTAAAGTTTCTCCAAGACCCACTCAGTCCACGTTGAGCATTTTTGAGTAAGTCAAACTGAGTCAAATTCATTAAAAACATATGTGTTAATGCTTGAAGACCTCACACCACAAACATCAAATCACCCGGTAGTTGTACTCATCTTACAATGATCCTTCATCAACGATCGCCATCTTTACCATGAACAATACTCATGAGTGTGGCATAGTGGAATTCCTTTGGGCGTTCTTTGAAATAAGTGGTGCTTGAAAATGAACTTAAAGCTTTAGTGCTTAACTTTTTGATATTAATGAACGTCCGTTACATTCAAGCCATTGCCAAATGAGTTGCTACAAAGCTAATTAAAAATGTCAGCTCCACACAACTGAAGATAATTACCTCTTCCGAAGAGTCCATCATGTTTTTTTTAATCCTCTGTGTCCTCCTTGGCTACTAGCAACTGCGTGGAGGAGGGGTGGGGGTGGGGGTGGTGCACAATCACGTAAGGCTTGTATCATGTGGACGCGCCGACAGTGTTGTTGTCATTACTTAGAATTCCTCATGGGGGCGACAGAAACTACGCACTATAGCTTTAATTACGATTTAGTCGCTTAACGGACAGTAGGTTAGCACAGTTGTTTTAAGGTAAGATACTTGTATCATGCTGCACAACGTATACTTCAATATAAATTTATATAATTAGATGATCAACAATGTATATTTTTATGTCAAAGTTCACATCTCTGAGTACCTTTTTAATAAGCAATTCCACCGAAATTACGTGATGTGTTCAGAAATATCACAGTAATAAGAGCAGATATGACCCGGCCCTTTGTTACACAGTGGTTGATAATGAGTAACAGGGATAGATAACTACATAATGGTTTATGTGTTAATATGAACTTTCACAATTGGTGTTGCTTGGTTAGATTTGACAACAATGGACTGAGTGAGATTAGGAGAAACTCCCATCATAGGCTCCTCTGGAATGTTTTTTTTTTATTTGCCAGAGGAAGGGAAATGACAAATGAAACATCAATATGTAAAACTGGAAAATGTGAAAAAAAAACATTCATAGAATTGTTAGCAAACTGACATCAATGCTTAAAAATGAGCAGTCTGTAATAACCTTTCATACTTTCTTCAAACACTATCTTCGTAACTTCTTTCTTTTCTTCCTATACTTTAACTTTTCACCCCTCCGTGCTAACCACAGATCACCCCTACATCTTCCCCATGTGAGCAGTTGTGTTTCCCCACCCTGGATCTCTTGCACTCTAGCAGCGATCTCTCCCCGCCCTCACACTCCACATCATCTAGTAGGATCCTGACGCTGCGATCTGCCTCCCCAAGTGCAGCCCTCTTCATCACGGCCAACGCCGTCGTGAAGCCGAGCTGTCGACACACCACAGTACCTGCTTTGCTGTTGAAAAGGTCATCGCAAACGGTCCCCCACTCACCACGGATAAAGATCTCCACTCTACCTCGATCTGACAAACCATCGGCGCTCACCAGTCGCACTGAGCCGACCCGCAGCCTTCTTCCTCCTCTTCCTCTCTTGTGACCGCCACCTCTTCCTCGAAGCCTCTTATATACTTGGTTACCCTCCCCTGCGCTTTCAAGCTTCTCTCCGAGCCACAGCCTCTCTTCCTGTGATTTAGGTAGCGTTGTGTTGATTGGTGGTCTCTGGGGCTTGAAGCCTGATGCCGTGGGTTTCTGGCTCCAATATGGCGGCTGTGGTGTGGTCAGCGCTCCATGAGGCTCAGGGTATCGTGCAGAGGTCAGAGCCACGTGGTGTCGTTTCAGGGATGTTGTGGATGGAGAAGGAGGATGTTGTGGTGAGGTAAAAGGTTGTGAGGTGGTAAAAGGGGCGTACTGACGAGGTCTCCCGTGTCTCCTGGTTGGAGGCGTAGTGACGATTGGGGTTTGAGCTGTCCTAGAGAAGGCTGCAGTCATGATGGTTGTGAGATAACCTGATGGAGAGACAGAATCACCCTCTTTATTTGAATATATGTAGTTTAACAATGTGTTAAATATGCTTATATGGTAATTATGAAACTACTTCCGGCAGCTGGTTAGCTTAGCTTAGCATAAAAAGCTGGCTCTGTCCAAAAATAACAAAATCCACCTGCCAGCTTGTTAATTAAGATTTGATGTTGTGTTTTATTTGGTTTGGTTCTAACAGACTAAGTCTAAAAGCATCCATGAAGTCACTGCGTCCAGCAAAAAAAAAAGAAGTTATTTTTACACTTTGGTTTTTGTACAAACGAGATATAACATGTTGATTAGTGAGCTTTAGAGGTGCTGTTAGCTGGATTTTGTTATATCTGTTTCCCCCTGTTTCAAAGTCTTTATGCTAAGCTAAGCTAACCGGCTGCAGCTGGTGGTAGCTTCACATTTATCGTACAGACACGATCTTTTCATCTAACTCTCGGCAAGAAATCAAATAAGAATATTTTCTAAAATGTTGAATATATCTTTAGCTAGTACACCAAATTGTTCATTTGAGAACATGTTTTACAAAGCTCAGATTTCACAAAAGCCATTTAAAGCAATGTTATCCCTGAAGACAAGGCAAAGGAAAGACATAAACACAGACACACAAAGATGAATGTCCAAACTGAAGCTGATGCAGAACCATTTATTCAAAATAAATAATGCCAAAGTACCTGATATAATTTGAGGTACTGCAACACATAAATAAGCACCATTTATTCTGCTTTAGACTCCTGTACCAGCCAAAGAATATAATGCAAGAAATAAAGTTGCCACGTTCGCTAATTCCCCTACCTGAGTTTGACACAAGCTTGTGTGAAAGGCTCATCCTCACCTTCTACATCCGCAAAGGCAAATTTGTCCTCAATTTGCTTTCGGTCAGTAAACAGAACATGGGCAAACGTTGAGACATTGGTACACTAACTAACTGTACTTTATATTAATTTTCCAACATTTACATTTCCATTTTAGCATTAAATGAGGTGAATACTACTAATATGTTGTGCCCTCTTCAGAGACTTAGCACATTTTATGTGGGTTTTTTCTACTTTTCCAGTGCAAAGTGCAAAGACTGATGAGCATACATTTAATTTAGTCATTTTATGGATTGTAAAAATAGTTTTTAAATAAGGCCACTTTGCCACAAAAAAACATAGAATAATTTAAAATAAATACATTACTTTCTCATTTATAAATTAGACCTACTGGCTATTTTACTGTATTTTTTTATTTACTCACTTTTAAGCATCTTTAAATCATTTTTTCGATTTTCACCATGCAAGAAAATACCTGAGAGCTACTGTAGGTAGCTCATCTCTAACATACTGTGTAAAGCTGCGATAAAAGATTACAGACTAGTTTATGTTCATTCTTATGCTGAAAAACTAGTATGGAGCTTTGAATAAATAATGCTATAATAGCCAGTTGTGAGCTATAATTACGTTAATTTCTGCCCTGCAGTATTTTAAACTGATATACAGACCAAAAAGTGGTTAAAAAAGAAGAAAAAAACAGCCAAATCATATTTACATTAATCCAACTTAGCTGCCAAACTATATTATTTCATATTTTCTATTTATATATGATTGTTTGTAAAGGTGAGTCATTAGGCGGCCTGTAACTGACATTTGTAGCAACTAAGACTGCTGCAGCAATCCGGTGTAACTGTAATGTACAGTTTTCTAATTTAAAAGTGATCAAAAAGGCAAGTTATATTAATCATTGAAGGTAAGTAAATTGCACAGCATTTAGTTAATTTAGTTATTAGCATGTTAAAATGTAAAGCAAAAATAAAGCACAGAAGAAGAAACCACCTGGTTTGATACTGGTGGCTTCACCGCGCATCAAGACACATATTCGTGTGGGTTTAATGTTAGTCCTAACAGTTGATCTAGTGGTTATGTAAAGAGTGGACCTAGTGGTTGGGTAATCAGTGGAGCTGGCTTGGTAAACAGGTGCACCAGTAGGCCTACCGGTGGGTGTGGTTGTGGTGGGGGTTGTTGCCGTGGACATCTGGACAGGTGTTGGTACGGTTGATGATTTTATTGTTGTTGCTGAGGTTGTTTGTATTGTTGTTGTTGCTTTTATAGTTGGTTTTGTGGGCGCTGGTGGTGTTTTTCTCGTTGTTTTTCTTGTTGTTGTTGTTGTTGGTGGTGGTGGTGGCGTTTTTCTTATTGTTTTTCTTGTTGGCATTGGTGGTTTTATTATTATTATAGGTGACTTTCTTCTTGGTGGTGTTTTTGTTGTTGTTGTAGTTTTTCTTGTGGTTGTTGTGGGTACAGGCGTGGTGGTTGGCTTCTTGTTGATTACAAACTCTACAAAGAAAGGAAGAAATAAAGATTTGAGCAGTGTCAAAAAGCCTATCCAGAATTTGATGTCCATACCGATGCACATTGACAAGATCATCAGAATTCTAGACACGATTATTTGATGAGGTTTTGGTAGAGTACATATGGCTGAGAGTCTAATGTTTCTATAAAGAACAACAACAAACGAAAAATGGGAACACACAAGTTAACGATTTGCTTACCTTCTTTGGGGTAGAAGTGAATCAGTTTTCCTTTTATCTTAACAGGTGAAGGCTTGACGCTGCATTTTCCTGGTGCTGCTCGCCTATGTGGTCAGGAGAGAAGAAATAAGCACACACATGCAACCTATTACATCATTTTTGAGCAAATGTTAGTGTATTCTAAGATCAGCTATTCTACTTTAACTAGAGCTAGACTGGACCACCTTGGTAGCCGAGTGGTTACAGCTTGTGTCACTTAACCGGTTTAATTACAGCTGGGGACCTTTGTTGCATGTCATACCCTTCTCTCTTTCTCTCTCTCTCTTTCTCTCTCTCTCTCTCTCTCTCTCTCTCTCTCTCTCTGTCGCTCTCTCTCTTTCTCTCTCCCTATTTCCTGTCTCTCCTTGGTATATTGTCGGGGCTCATTGTTGATACATTTGTATCCACGTATATAGCAGTCAATAAGCAACAAGAAAAATCTGTTTAGTCCAAGTCTACGTAAAGTAAGTCACAATGGCCAATGTCCCCATTACTTGGGACCATCATAGCACTTTCACCTAACGGGTCAATCATAGTCCTACTTAGCTGATAGTTTCCTTTCTGCTAAAGTTTATACACTCACAACCTTCTACAACCTTCTTCAACCTCTACACCACACGCCCCTGTAGGTATGATGAAAGTGGATTTATTGCTGCAGTGATGTGTTGTAATGGTTAGCTACCTGGAAGGGTCAACTATCTTATAGATGACTCCTGCTCTGGCTGTGGCACTCGCGGCTCCTGTGGCTAAAAAATACAGTTCACCTAGAAAGGTGGACAGAGGAAAGGGAGAGAGTGAGACAGACAGATAGGTGGAGAGTAAAAGACAAAGAGAAACAGAGGGAGGTGTAATAAAGGTGGAGAGCAGGGAGAATGCAAGGAGGGAGAGGGTATTCACAATGAGGATGGATGAGACATAGAGCAAGAAAGAGGGAGAACAATGGCAAAACAGAGGAGATGGAACTTTTTTTAAACTTTAATCTTCTCTGAGGCACGTGTAAGGGATGGAGGAGATTGTTTAAGACCAGCATGTGCACAACCCTCTTTAAAGTCAAACTAAACCCTCTACTGGTTCCTTTTGGTGGTAGGTTAACATTATTAATGATTCCACAATTTAAAACAATTACACTTTAGGAAACAAACTCTTTAACCATATCATTTAACTTTACATACATGTCCCACACCTCAATGACCTCATTAATGTTTACTTTTAATTAAGCAATTTACTGTATATGATACAATGACTATTTGTTATGTTGGTAGGTTCTTACCTGCTTCATCCTCAGCAAAAGAGATGATGTATTTGTAGTAACTGTTGATGAGTTTGGGGAATCTGCAGGTCTGGTCTCTTCCCATGCAGATCTCATTGTACAGCCATTCACCAGAAGTAACATTCTCCTTTAGAGACATCAGACGCCTAAACAGAAACAAACCGCACATAAGAATAAATATATATAATATTTATCCCCATAAATGCTTTTATATACATGCATGTTTACCCTAAATATGAAATCCAGCCTGTGCACAATAGCTCAATATAAGTGCAGATTATTGCACTCCAAAAATGTTGTGTTTTTCCAGCCACACTTACTCTAATACTTGATGTTGCACTGGCTTCACTAAAGAATTGAAGGAAAAGGTGTGGCTAAAAAAATCCTCAATCAAAGGACAAAGACAGATCTATATAATGTATTTTTTTATTAGACTTTGCATTGTCATGAATAATAATAATAATCCTGGGTCTCTGCAGTTATCGGCGAGAATTTGTCTCAAGAAAATGTCTAAAGTTTAGATTTAAAAATGATGCAGAAACACTAACCCACTCATAAAATCCCCGAAGATGTAGAGTCCGTTGAGGTTGGGCATCTGACAGCCTCTGTAGATGTATCCTCCCGTCACTGATTTGCCCAACTTGTGCGGGTAGGCAAAGATAGGCAAGATGTCATCTAGACATAGACATAGAACAACACATCAGTTCATCACCATAACAAGAAGACAAAACTATAGCGACATACTGCTGTAAATATGCATCATATTCAGAGGCATATGAAAAGTCACTTGAGCCAACAAACTTTAAATTAAAATTAGCTAAAGTTATTGTTAAGAGACTTTCACAGCCTTTAACAGCGACAGTACATACTGTATAATGTAAAAAATGTAATCCTTCTCAGTAGTGTCAATTGCAAAAAGTGAATGTGAAAAAAGTGAATGACAGCAGCCCAGAAAGAGTCCTCACCTAGCGAGGAGTTGTGACAGAGTTTGCGATCGTAGCAGCTGAAGCCTTCTTTGGCCCTCCATCCATAGTTGCCTCCTTTTAAACATGTTATTGACAAAGTTAGTGCAACTTCTCAGGGAAATACCTATTGTACCATTCTTTCTAAATGGAATTGCTTCACAATCATAGAGTCTATGTTCACAATGCAGTAAATATACTGTGAAAAACCTTTGGACTTGCAAAACTATTGTTCGGCTGTAATTAGATGTTTATTTCATGCCCCTTTCAGGTTTCTACGTAATCAGATCGCATTCACCCTAATTGTTAGGGAGAAGACTGAGATTAAGCTATGATGTCTGACTCACTGTCTGCGTGGTCTTTGAGAGAACAGTTTTATATGACATGAGAATGAGTAGATAATGACATCCATCTCATATGAGTGTACCATTTCTTGCAAAAATGTGAAAAGAATCTTGAACACTGAAAATTCAGCAAGATCTCTCTCTAAAGTAAAATGTTGCTTCAAACTAAAATCACCATACCTTTAACAATAAGGTCCACCTCTTCATATTTGTTCTGGCCTACGTCACCACAAAACATCCTGCCTCCGCCCCGGCCAGTAGCGGGGTCACCGCGGTCAATGGAGCAACGCCACATATTGCGAACGCCAAAGGCATAAATCTCTGCACAGAAAGGAAAAAAAAAACATTTACATACTGACACAAATAGCACACATCCTTTGTGAGGCTGCCTACAGAAACCAAAAAGGCATATATTTCTGGAATGTAAGGTGATTTTGCATCGGTCGTAGCCTTAAAGTGCTCATATTATGCTTTTTGGCTTTTCCCCTTTTCTTTTATTGTGTTATATATCTTTTTGTGCATGTTATAGGTTTACAAAGTGAAAAAGCCCAAAGTCCACCCCAAAGCGACTTACCATCTTCCAGAGAAAACACTGTTCACAAACTGCTCCAAACAGCTCTGTTTTACTTCTGTGATGGACGTACGTCACTTTGTAACACACGTTATAATGCTCGCCTAGCTGCTAGCATGGCACTCCCTCATGCTCTGCAACTGACAAGCTAGCAGTACTTACTGCACATGTCCGACTCCCAACAAAGATGGTACAGAAGGGAGATGTCTCATGAAAAGAGGAGCTGCAGCAATGTGTAGTACAACAAATATATGGTGTTTTTTCTGAAAATTAAACCACATAAACCTATTCTGGTACAACCTCTAAATACAATTATGAACCTGAAAATGAGCATAATATGAACACTTTAAGACATGTTTTTTTTTGTCTTGTATTTAAAAATGGCAGTGTTTACTGAGTTATGTTTTCCTCTGTAAGAGAAGACAGTCCCACAGCAGTCACATATTATGTGTGCTCATTAGGAAAGCCAAAACAAAGTCTACATTCATATTTACACTTGTGCTATTGATCTTAAATATTCCATTCATTTTAAATGTGACCAGACAATTATTCCACAGATATAGAACATTTTAAGAGATTTACCGGGTCGTGCTTCTTTTTCTTTCAAGAATGGGTTATCTGAGGGGATGCTGTACGGGGGGCCATCGTCATTGTTGTCAACATCAACACGCAGCACCTTGCCAAGGAGTGTTGACCTATATTCAACAGAGTAGACGAGAGAGTGAGAAGGATTTAGAGAGGCTTCAAGACTGAGGTGACTGAGTGAGTGCTCTTTTTAGGCAAATATTAAAAAAAAAAAAAGACATTGACCTGAATCTTTTGTTTCTTTTTCTTTCCAACATATGTTATACCTTTGACCTTACACTCTCCCATCATCCTCTTTTTCTACTTCTTGCAATACACCTCATCTTCCTCTGCATTAGCTTCCCTGCTGTTTATTTTCCATTCATTTTCTCTCTTTCCCATCTTCATTGTTCTTTATAATGTCTTCCTCTACATCCAACTTTCCTATCATTGGTTACTTTCCCTCAACTAAATCTCTAAGTTTGTCCTTTATGACTTTCTCCATTTTCCTTTTTCTCATTCTCTCATTTACTGTGCACCTTTCTCCTCTCTATGCCCTGGTCGCTCTCTCCATATACCCCTTTTCCACTCTTTCCAATCCTTCCCTCACTCCCCCTGTCTCTCTCTCTCTTTCCTCCACATACCAGTGTGTGGCAGTCCGCAATGTGTAGTGTCAATATTAGACTTGGCAGGCTGTATCCTCCCTCATTCCCAAAACAGCTAATACGGCCTGTCAACAAAACCCCTCAGAAACAGTTTAAGGGCCAAACTATAACCGTCTGGAGAAAAGCTGTCAGCATCTCAGATAAACCTCGCTAAATGTTGCCTAAACTGTCGTCAACCTGCTGCTGATAAACTTCATCAGAGGGCTTCCCCAGTCAGCCACAGTTCTGATCAGATTTTTGGGCTGGTTTTGAGATAAACACCACCATGGTTATTCCAGTTTAGCTTTAACCTCTCTGAGAACTTAAAAGTTTTTTTTTGTTTTTGTTTTGGCATGAAGCTGCAATATTAATTTCATTGTTTTAAATGTTAACCATAGTCCAAGTATTTTTTTAGCTCCACAATGCACAGTGTAACTGTATTATGCATGGCATTCTTGGAGTATTGTGCTATGTGTATACTGCAAATGAGCAGTAATATTTGCACTTCCTACCGTGTTGTCCTTTGGCTGTAATTAACATGTAAGCCACTGAGAGTTGATCAAATGAAAATAGAGAATGACAGTTGTAGCTCATAGTTAAATGTAGGGCAAGCCTTCATTACTGTGGAAAAAACACACATAATAGCATCCACTTATAAATATGCACATACATACAGACACAAACACACATCCCCTTGAGATACAGCTAGCCTATCTATCCTCTACAGGTCCTTATACTGTAAAGGCCATGTGGTTTGAGAGGAGAGTAATGTTTACCAACACAGTAAAATACACATAATGCCATACAGTCCCTTTAATACAAGCTCCTTTTATAAATTCTACGTGCACTGCTCTTGGCATAAACACATCCTGCCACCTCTCATTGACTTTGACTGTTGGAACTCCCATTGGCACATGCCTGCCACCAGATACTGATGTGGTTCTTTTATTTTTAGAGAACAATTGCACATACATTATGAAGTGAAACTCTACATTCAGTCCACCATTACTTCAAGTCTATTATTGGAAACGTACAGTATGTCCCTTCTGATCTTTGGACAGTTCATGAGCTGCTCCTGCAATAATCTTTGCTGACATGCTTACATCCAGCCCTGTTAAATCAATTACACAGTCCCTTCCAAAGGCCTTCAGCACTTTTCATTTCAATATAATATAGACATAATTGAGATATTCTCCATAAACCCTCTAGAATGTACAAAAAGTTAATTATTGCAATCTTAATTAAAGATGTGTTCTACAGGGCATATATAGAGAATAGGTTTTTGTGATAATTTGTGTGCACAAATGACAAATATGTACTGTTGGTATGATAATCTGCATTTTATGAGCAGCTTCCCAGCCCAGCAAGATCCTTAGTTTATGGGAATTTCCATAAGTGGAAGATAACCTGTCTTTAAAAAGCTATAATTCAAAGTTGCAACAGAGTAACTTGAGAGTCTCTACAGCTTTGACATCTATCTTCTCCATAACTTTTCATTAGACTTAACTGGAACTTAATTAACGGGAACTCCTTTAGGCAGAACTGCCTGGTTTTAACCAGACTTTGGTATTTTTTAATATATGTTTATGCAGCCAACATCTCAACAACGTCAATGTGTCTGGCAAAACCTTCTATGATGAGCACCATTATCATTTAAAATTTTAACAACCTCCAAGAGTAATCAAAAGGATGTGCTTATCTTACTTTGGTATATCATTTTTTTTAATTATATATAAGGCTGAAGCTTTACAAGGAGAATGATTTTTCAAACCATTACAGGTCAAACTTTTCCTGTGCTCACATAGATGTGCAACTCATTTTCAGGTTGGCTGTTGTAGATGAAAAAGACTTGAGGAATTTAATGTGACGTGTTAGGAAATACTGAAGGCAACATAACCAAGCAACTACCTTTGTTAAATTATTCTTACTTGTTCTGTGAGTTGCCAAACTTTCCAAATGGGTCCCCAGCTCGGCCACCATCACCAATGAAGATGTACAGGTACCCGTCATGGCCAAATAGAAGCTGTCCTCCATTGTGATTGGATGCCGGCTCTACCACCTCAAGAATAGTCCTAAACCAAGAAGTACAAGTACCAGAACTTACAAATATTCTATTACTAACTACTACTAAGTCAATCTATCAACACAAATCTAAAAAAAACTCTCTCTTTGTTTCCACTTGTGTTTCTCTGACTCTGAGCTTCTCTCCCCACCTCTCAGAGGAGTGGTCTAGTTGGTTGTCATCATGTGTTGACAGTGTGAACTCGCTGATACGTATCCTCTCCTCCTTCTTGACAGACACAGAGTAGTACACATAGGCTTTTCTGACTGTGGTGATTCTATGCATGGAAAAGAAGCAGAAGAAGTTATGCTTCATACGATCTGTTGGCACAGTGGCCTTTTCCCTTGAGAATTATGCAAAACATTACTGTTAATGTCTCTACATTATAATGAAAGTATGAACCTTGGGTGTAGGGCTATGCAGAGGAATCCCCTCTCGTCTCCAGCCCACGGTGATGTGAGGACAGCATGGGTGAGGTTGAGGAAAGGACGGTCGATCCTAGAGCCGTTGGCCAGATACACCCACACATAACCCAGCTGCTCCGCTACAAAGAATCGATGAGTCCCATCATTTGCGTGAATCATGGCCACAGGGTTACGGAGCCCGTTGGCAACCTCCTGCAAACACAGCTCCAGACATCCTTTGGGATCCTCACTTACCAAGCCCAAGTTAGCATTTAGTGCTATAGGGACAGAGAAGATGATACGGGAAATGAGAAATGAAGCCAGGATTAAAACGGTACTGTTAATGGATCTCTATAAACACACAGAGAAGTGTTGAAAGGGGCTGTATTATTAAAGTGTCAGTGTGCCTGAGACTTGATTAGTACAACTTCCTTTATCCAGGTTTCTTAAAGGTGCACTATGAGTTCCTGCACTCAACGTTCCAGCCAATCACCGACAAGATGGTTGGGGGAGGGGGGTGGGGGTTAGTGCGCATGCACAACCATCTTGTCGGTGATTGGCTGGAATGTGGTTTGTTGTATTTTGGTGCACAGCCTGTGCCCCTAGTGTTTGTTTGACGTTTACGACCCCTGTGTTGTCTCCCGAGACCGGGCTTTTTCACAGTGTATTCAGGGGGCAGGCAGCTAGCGGATCAAGGAGAGATGCCTACGATTTGAGACAAAAATGAAATCCTGCTGAAACCATGCAGGAACTCATAGTGCACCTTTAAGGTTAGAATTAAAAATCTATCTTCAGCAAATACAACCTACTGCCAGACTCCAGACCAAAACAAGATATATGTATATACTGTATATATATCCAGGCAATCACCTAGTTTTGACTATGCTTCTTACATACTGTATGTAATATAATATGTCTTAAAGCTCATGCTTTTACCATACAGCCAACCTTATGTGCAGACTGTTCTGCACATTAACCATAATTAGACTGTCTTGTTAGAGCAAGTTCAGGTTCTTGCCACTGGGAATTTAGACCTTCTTTTTTCTATGACAACCTTTTTGTTCATGTTGGCTGTTTATGTAAATAGAAGTAATGAGATAAGTTTATCTTCTGAGTTTTTCCTCAATTCAACCTCACAATTAGATCAGATGAGTGTTCATTTGTGTGTGTGTGTGTGTGTGTGTGTGTGTGTGTGTGTGTGTGTGTGTGTGTGTGTGTGTGTGTGTGTGTGTGTGTGTGTGTGTGTGTGTGTGTGTGTGTGTGTGTGTGTGTGTGTGTGTGCGTGTGTGTGCGCCTGATGCTGTACATAAACATATGTCCCCATACCTGCATTTGTCAATACATTAGGATAGCAGTACTGTTTATCCTTCAGCTCCAGAAAGTCGCAGAACTTTCTGCGATCTTCTTCTATCGTTGCAGTCATGTTGGCAAACTGCTGCGGCCCCCCCGACTCCTCCAGCAAGAGGCTGAGCGTGTACCGACACTGCTGCCAGTAATTGGAGCAGTAATCACCGCACATTCCAGGCAGCATCCGCATTGGAGTGTTAGCATCCTCAGCATCATACAGGTGGGCGGCGTATGGCGAACACTCCTGCAAAAGTAAAGCTGATTAAACAACAAAATAATTGAAAATTCTCTTATAATTAAGGTTACAAGGAAGCCATGAATGCAGACGTTTTTGTCACTCTGTGTAGATATTTTTCAGTGTCTATACTATTAACATGTCTTTAAGCCAATGTGTTTATCTCAGAGGTAAAGTTAAGGACATGTATGGATCACATAAATATAGAATTTCTGCAATTATTCCACCGCAGCTCCTCACTGCCTCACTATTACTGGTCAGGCCTAGGTAATACACAGGCTGTCTGAGTGGAGTCTAGTATAAATAGATCCCAGGAAGGTCCAGTCAGTTATTAAGTCACAACCACACTGTCCACACCCAGAATGGTTAGCTGCAGGCACAGGCAGGCACGACAACCAAACCATTATGTGGTCGACTGGTGCTCTTTCACTCAATGCCAGATCATCTCTTGACTGATCATCACCAGGAAACGGAGCCCACAAATATGAACAACAAACTGACTAGATGGTTAACTGATCCAAGGCTTCCGGTTGCAGAATCTGTGTTTTGTGTGCCCAATGCCCATTGATGAGTTAATTTTTCCAAAGGAAGTTTTTGGCATTTTAGCAGAATAAAAAGTAACTGGATGCAACAAGTTTAAATAATTTAGCACACATCAGAAGAACTCTAATTGACAGTCCATATTGTACCCCTTGAAAGCAAATGTGCTGTTGTCCCTAATATACCAAGGACGGACAAACACACCAGGAACTAGAACCTTATTTGTACCTACACAGGCAAACTGTGTGTGGGACACTGAATGTGTGCTTGTACTGTACCTGGATCCACTGCTCATAAATCATTTCTTTGTGCGTGTCAAGCTCAAAAATCCCCATTAACTATGACACATTATTAATTATGAATACAATAGAGAGATGGAAAAGGAAGAAACTTATATGTCCATGGGTCTGAGTGTTTATGTGACTCCAAGTTTGTTATACATGTCTGTGTGTTATTCTTTTATACTCATAAATTCTGACATTATTCAGTTTGTGTCAGGTTGTCCTATTAATTTAGTTTTAAGGCGTCTTTGTAATTGCAAAATAAATACACCTACTGATTTCCAGATGTTTTTATTGTGCAAGTAATCATTCATAATGACCCCATACTGAATGTAATAGCATATACAGTAACTAATTTCCGCATGCTAATATACTGTATAACAGATAGAATTCTTCCTATATTCCTGTCCACCCTCGAGATTTGATCTCCCATAATATCCCAACGACACAATGTTGAGCCTACCAGAACCACAGGACTTGTGTGTATTTGTCTTCTCGGTTCGGTTTGTTGGTTTGTCCGCAGGATTATTGAACAACTACAACAACTACGATTTTCATGAAACTTGGTGGAAGGTTGTAGCATGGGCCAAGGAAAAAAACCATTACGTTTGGGAGTGGATCCGAATCACAGGCAGAGACACAAATTATTTTTCACTTTCATTAACTTTGCGAAATAGGGCATGGTCTCAACATTTTAGATCTGGCATTGTTTAATCCCTTTTATTTAAGCAGTTAAGCTTTGTTTTATTTTGTCCTCATGCAACTTCAGCTGCTGTTCCACCTCAATAGAAACCCTAAAATGAACCAAAGCTAAAAAAAAAATAATAATAATAATAATAATAATAATAATAATAATAATAATAATAAAAAGAGAAGCTAACTATAACTTTGATACATCACATGAAAGTACATTTCTGGGCAAAGATCAGAGCCTTCCTGGGAACAGTTTTGCAGGGGAAAACAAAAGCTGTTTTCAGTCTGAGCTGCTGGTTCTGGTAATGAAAGCAGTTTCTGGAGCAATGTGGAGCAGATGGAAGCCTCATTGACCAAATTCATAGTGCTTCCTACAGTTTGATGTATCTTCTAGCAAGAATCATGCCAATGTTTCATATAGTATTAAGGTGTCTGATAGTGTTTTATTCAATAAAATGGGAGACATATATGTAAAGTTATCACTGGTCTATGGCTACAATGTCTTTACTTCTTCTGTTTGACCAACTGAAGTTGAAATACCAGCTATTGTCAGTTCTGTTTTTGGCTCCTACTATAATAGGGTAGGATGAATGCATTTAAGTAAGAACAGCTGTTCCCTAACAATGCAGCCACTTCAAACTACTATAATTTGGTGGTTCAAAATAAACTGAAATTCTGTAAATAAAAATTTAGTTGTCTGCCTTCCTGACTCCCCATACTGCTGTTTTTTTTTTTATATTCAACAGAGTCATGGCAAACAGATGGCTGGTAAATGTGTGAACCTGGACCCCAGAGAGAGCGGGGTAAAAAACAAAGTGAAATAAAGGGCAATAGTGGCCTAGAGGTTAGTGAAGCGAGCTTGGGACCGGTAGGTCCGCCAACCGGCAGGATAAAAATCTGGGTGGCTTTGAGCAGGCCCTTAACCCTAAGGCTGGCCACAGACTGGATGCGTCGCGTGAGCGTGTCAGCTGCGTGGCGTGTCCGTTTTTATTTCGGCTCCCATGTTAACAGGTTAGAGCTTGCAAACTGCCTGTGACACGCACGTCTCACGCGCGGCTCGAGCCGCGCCAAAAACGCTTGCCTGCTAGAAATAGAACCGACGCCTATTTTTCACGCGACACGCAAGCGTGTTGGAAGCGTTTCCAGGCAAAATAGAATAGGAAAATATGTTTATATGTCATTTTGACACAAATACATATTAATAGATGACATTTTGATGTTTGAAAGTCTCTAGGTTTTGACATAAATGCAGATATAAATGTAAAATTTAAAAAAAGTATCGATTTTTAAATGTCAATACTGTAGGCCTATAGCTTATTTTGCCGTCAACACTGCCGATGTTGTCTTTGCTGTAATCAAATCAGTAAGTATTTATGTTTTAACATGAAGTATACTACTGCTTGAGTGCAGTAAATCAATGGGAAACATACATGTATATAGACAGGGTTAGCAGCAGCAGCGCCGCGTCAGACACGTTTCTGGTGTGTGAGGCAGAAAAATCCACGCAGCTGACACGCAACAGAAACGCCACGCTCACGCCACGCATCCAGTCTGTCTCCGGCCTAACCACTCCAGTGGAGCTGCTCAGTGTTGTACTGGGCAGCCGTGTAACTGTGACACATTCATACCTGATTGTCGATGCAAATGAGAAATTGCTCTAAATCGACTTACCTGGATAAATGAAGGTTATTAAAAATAAAAAATAATGAGAAGATATGTGACTGTGCCTTAACTTTTCTACAACAAATGGTCCCGATTTAACTAAATCATAGCTTGAGTCAGTTACTGAGTGAATGCAAAGCCTCAGCAGCTGTGATTGTGGTGAGAGAAGAAAAAACATTAGATTGTTGGATGCTGGGTGTCTGTGCCTTTGAGACAGTTGCACAATTAAAAACTTTTCAACTTCAGTTTCAGTCTTGGAGTTTATTGATCTCCGTTTTTAGGTTTCTCTTCCTGTTTTTCAGTTTCATCAGTGCCTCCCTCTATCTTTATTTATTTTCACTGCTTTTCTCTCTGTATCTATCTTGCTTTTCCTTTCCTTCTCTTCTCTCTCTGCCCCTCTCTTGCTTGAACTTGATATACTATATCCTGTACCCCTGGCCAGAGGAGGAAATGATTGTTTGTTTGGTCAGTTGAGCTCAGGGATGATGACAATCTCCCTTCTGTCTCCCTGATACGAACGCATGCACGCACGCACGCACACACACACGCAGACACACAGTTATTATGCCTTCCATTTGTCTCTCTCCATCTATCTATCTCTCTCTCTCTCTCTCTCTCTCTCTCTCTCTCTCTCTCTCTCTCTCTCTCTCTCTCTTCACTGTCTCTCTGATATCAGTGCAGGAAGCTCTTGCAGCGCAGCTGTAACAGAGGGCTCAGTGTGGTGGGTTTACCCAGGATAAGTACCTTGGCAGTGGGTTGATTTGACCACCTCCAGGGCATCTCTTACCTTACCTCAAACAACACAAAGTGGGTCTGAGTGGGGCTCCAAAGAAGATTTTTTTTTTTTTTTATTGAAATATTTAAAACTCAAAGAACGAACAGCCACACCACTCAATGCTATAGTCCACATTATTTGACTAACCCTTTAGTAAAAATGTTAGTTTATTTTGAAGATAATTGCGCCCGTTTAATACATTGATAAATTGTATGCCTGCAAAATAACAGTTTAGGAGCTTTGTAACTAAAAGTAGCTATGCATGTAATGTTGTAAGGAACCTTACTCTAAGCTTTACATATTTACATTGTTCAGGACTCTGGCTTTATCTTACTCAAATTAGACTGTTGTAAGTCGTATATGCGATGCAAGGCTGTCATTACGCACAGTCTGCTCTACGTGAAAAGAACCACATGATTTCCACAGTTATAGAAACATAGCGTATGATGTATTGCCAGGAAGTCTTTCAGTTAGTTTTTTTCCATTATTTGAGTGTGTGATTTTTAAGTGTTATTTACGGGACGGACCCCAGCCCATTTGTTTTGGCTTCTGCAGAATGAAGATTTTATCTGAGGTAGCCTATATGAGCCAGAACAAATTTGTGCTGCACCTATTATTCAATTTGCACTCACCATCTGCATGAAGTTAGTGTCTGAGGTGCAAAGTCAGCATCTGATTATGTAATCAGTATGTTGGACTGGCTTTAAGGCCGTAAAGGAGAGGTGGATCGGTTTAAAATTAGCATGCTAAGAAAAGAAATAGGAATAGAAATACAACAACATTCCCAAACATTAACAGAGGCCACAATCCCAGTTGGGAGAAGGTGCTGTATTTGTGATTCTCCGCTGATACAATGATCACAGTAACACATAACTTAAGAAAGTTTGGTTACACTTTACTTGAAGGTGTCTACATAAGAGTGACATGACATTGTCATGAACATGTCATAAGCATTATAAACAAGTCATAAACGTTTATGACATAACGCTTTAGGTTAGAGAGTTCATGTGTCATGACAGTGTCATGTGTTCAGTGTCCCTTGTATTTTGTTTCTGACAATCTGCTGTCTGTTGTGCATGTGTAAATGTTTTTGTTCTTGGGGTCTGAAGACTGCTGGAAACGGAATTGCCCTTTTGGGATAAATACAATTGTTTGAATTGAATTGAATAAAAGGAATGCAAGCACTGTAAGTGTGAAGTGAAGATGTATTATTATATTCAGTTTGTTAAAGTTGTTTGGCTACTGCTAACTGTTACTTTTTTGATACTTACTTGCGCATAATGTGTTATTCACTCTTCATTGAGATTTATATAGAATTAAGGTTATTTCAGTTTTCCCAACAACAACTTAGGGTAGAACAGAGAGCTAATATGCTTGATAGCTATGGTCAAAAACAGTCAAGTTCTTCCGAATCTTCAGATGATGTAGTTAAATCTTTAAAATACTCATATTATGCTTTTTGGCTTTTCCCCTTTCCTTTATTGTGTTATATATCTTTTTTTGTGCACGTTATAGGTTTACAAAGTGAAAAAACCCAAAGTCCACCCCAAAGGGACTTACCATCTCTAACAGAAAACACTGTTCACAAACTGATCCAAACAGCTCTGTTGTAGTCCAGCCTTTACTTCCGTGACGAACGTGCGTCACTTTGTAACACACTCGCCTAGCTGCTAGCGTGGCACTCCCTCATGCTCTGCAACTGACAAGCTAGCAGTACTTACTGTGCATGTGCGACTCCCAACAAAGATGGTACAGAAGTGAAATGTCTCACTCTGTAGCTAAAACAGAGAGCTCAACACACAGGGTGAAAAGAGGAGCTGCAGCAATGTGCAGTACAACAAATATATAGTGTTTTCTGAAAATTAAACCACATAAACCTATTCTGGTACAACCTCTAAATACAATTATGAACCTGAAGATGAGCATAATAAGAGCACTTTAAATTGTAAATGTGGGATTACCAAAAAGGAAAATAAATCTGCAGTAAATGTGTTGTTTAATTGTGCTGCAATCTATTCAGTCATTCTGCTTCATGGTCTCGAGTCCAGCTAACTCATGCCTATGGCTGTCTCTTATGTGGGAGAAGATACCATGACAACATTTTCCAGGAATCTGGAAGGGATGAAACATAGGTTACTCTTTGCGGATTTACTTGCACACATGAGCAAATGTAGTTTCAAAGTTTTCCCTTAAAGGATTTCCTCTGGATTTAGTTGCAATGTAGTCAGTTTATGTTTTTTATTTCAAACCAAGTTGAAAAGTGTATTGCACAGCATTATTGGGCTTGTTTAGGTTAATATAAAACACATGAAAAATACTTAGGGCCCTATTTTAACGATCTAAACGCACGCCGTGAAGCGCGCAGGTGCGTTCAGGGCGTGTCCAAATCCGCTTTTGCTAGTTTGATGGCGGAAAATGCGCACGGTTCAAAAGGGTTGTACTTAAAAAGCCAAGCGCATTTGTACTTTGGTGCATTGCTATTATAATGGTGGATTTGCACTGTAATATTTTATTTGTTATCTTTTGCATGCTTGTGTGCTGCTGCGCTTCCCTGTGTGTGTGTAACTAGTGTGCACGTGCTGTGCACGAGCCTAAGCGAATTTTACTAATTCTCTGTTAAAATAACAATGAAATGCTGCGCTATTGACTTTAGACCAGGTTTTTGTTGGTCAATAGCGCAATCACTTCCTGTTGCCTCAAGATAGCAATACGCCAAGAATTCACCTGAACACACCTCCCTGTGAGACCAGCACGTCCATTCCTCAAAGATGGGCGCAGGTGCATTTGCTAAACGACGTGGGCGCTGGATGGGAAATTGACAACTGCGTCGGTCTTAAACTAGCAAAGACACTTGCGTCAGGCTTTGCGCTGTGCCTCGCTGGGTGCAAGATAGGGCCCATAGACTGTGGTTTAGCTCTCCAAGCATGGGTAAGTGCTGTTTAACAGACGCCAACCTCACCATGTAGCCATTAAACCACATGTGTTGATTACTGCTGAGGTTCTTACTGACAAACCACACCACAGTTTTGTTCAGAGGGAGAAAGAAAGTTGGATTTTTTAGAGTGGTGGTTATAATGCTGCCCACTGAAACTGAATAAATTAAACTAGTATTACCTGACAAAAAAACAGAGGAAAAATACATTTAAATAAACTGCTCAATGTACACTGTGCTCATCTTTAAGACGTCTTACGGTGTAATACATTGGACGCAAAAACCAAGTTTCCGAGTTGGGACTGCAAACATCCGCAGCCAAATTTACACCTTGCATGAGAGACGTATTTAGTTTCACAAAATATGGGACTGTAGTCGCTACTGTAGTCACTACACAAAGTAGCTACACTAACACATAGTTGAAACGATTTGTGTGAATCCCACTGTAAAAATGGTGTATATTTCCAGTATATTAGTATAGTTTCAGTTAAATACTCAAATGCAATTAATTACAAACATCCCTTGAACATCTGGATGCCCAGGATAAGGAGAGCATAGCCACATAATCAAATATAATTATAATGAGTCAAATAATTAAATGTTTCGCTTACCTGGCAAAGGATGCTGCGTATGTACTTTGCACAGGTCATATAACCTGAATGGTCAAAATTGTCCATGATGGTGTAAAACTTGACTGATATCTCCTCATCTTTTTCCAGATCACAGCATCCAAATTTAGAATACTCCTTACAGAAGACCAGTGGCTGCCGGGGCTCAAACGGAGGCTTGTAGTCCAAACACTGGGGGTGACAGCACCCCCGCAAGACATGGAGGAGCAACAGCAGGACCAGAAGAAGGAGGTGAGGGAGGACAGCGTGATGCAAATTACAAGTTTGTAGGGTCATGGTGTGAAAATACTGTCTTTCAGTTCAGTGTAGTTTGGCTCCTGACCCAGCAAATCAAAGCACTTTGGATTTGAGTTACACTATAGAACTATAGAACACTATAGAAGACTGAAGCCTTGTTGTAAGACAATGCACATGTTACTTTGCCACCAGCATCTGTCAAGCACAGGTATGAGACTCAAAGTTAGCTTTTCTGACAGATTATGGAGATTTGGATGTCCTCATGTCATCAAACACACTGACCACCCAGCATCACACCTGCCTGCAAGTTGGCCAGAGATCTACAAAGCGCTCAGAGTCTAGGCATTATGCTTATACGGCAAGTAGGAGTCAAACTGATCCAGGTCCAGTGAATTCTTTTGATGGTAAGGAGATCTACAGTGCAGCTGTCTGGGTGATGTGTGGAGGATGGCAGAACCAATGTCCCAAGGTCCAGTGCATGTGGAGAGTTTCAGTTCTTGTCACTACAGTAGTATCATATCTGCATAAACATCTGTGGATCACAACACAATTTCTTGAAAGAAAGAAAGTGTCCAAATCTTCTAGTTACTGAAACTCCATTTCCATCAAAAATAAGTTATTTGCTGCATGCTCAGCAATCCTCAAATGGAAGCAATCACATTGCTAAGAAGGAATCCAGCAGGGACGGAAATTTGGACTCGCACCTTCAGCCAAAGTTTCTGCAAAATATTTATTTCCAGCTTGAAGTCACTTGAAGAGCCTCGCTGTGTTTGCTCTGGACATGTGCTCGCTTGCTGCAGCCGACATGAGCCATACATACAGAGATCAGGAGAGAGTGAGAGAGAGGTTCTTTCATTCAGAGACAGAGCCACGCTGCAGAACTTAGCTTAGTTCCCTCCCTCCTCGTTCTTTCCTCCTCCTCCTCTTCTTTTCATTTGCTCTTTCACTCTCCTACAAAGACACAGGCATTCCTTCCCATAGCATGTGGTCTATATTGCCCTGAAGTTGCAACTTTCCAACTCTCCTCCCTCCCGGCTCTCCCCCGTTCAGCATTCCCAGACCTCCTTTCTGTCTCTGCCGTTTCCAGACTGTGTGTGTGTGTGTGTGTGTGTGTGTGTGTGTGTGTGTGTGTGTGTGTGTGTGTGTGTGTGTGTGTGTGTGTGTGTGTGTGTGTGTGTGTGTGTGTGTGTGTGTGTGTGTGTGTGTGTATGTGTGTGTGGTCAGATGAATCAGGACGTGTGCTGGAAGTAGAGACCAATGGATTCTCCAGGCACAAATCCAAATCTTTGGTTTAAAGAGCAGAGCTGGCCAACATTTGTATCTAATTGCATTGCTTAGCTGCATTATCTTCCTCTTGAATCAGCACAGAAAGCAGTCTAATAAATAACTCGAAATATTATAAGCACTTACAGTTTGTGTTAATTTGGATATTGTAATTTTCTAATACCTTAAAGCGGCTTTAATCAATATTTTTATATTAATACTGGATCACATCTGAAACAGAATCAGGTTTATTCCCAAGTAGCTTTTCACATACAAAGAATTTGCCTTGGTATTAACGGTCACAATAAGCATAGCAAGAGAAAAGAAAAAGAAACAAATACTGCAAGTACTTGCAAGAATCTTGAATATAAATTAGAAATTTAAAATGCGTAAAATATATATTTGTTCAAAAATGTAAAGAGCTATACAGTGTTTAAAAAAAGAGGATAAAAACACTGTTGTGCGTGCGTGCGTGTGTGTGTGTGTGTGTGTGTGTGTGTGTGTGTGTGTGTGTGTGTGTGTGTGTGTGTGTGTGTGTGTGTGTGTGTGTGTGTGTGTGTGTGTGTGTGTGTGTGTGTGACAGTCTCATGTATGTGTGTGTGTATGTAGACATACCTCTACCATCTGTGTCTCATTATTGCCAGCCACCTTTCAGATCAGAGAGTGACTCCCATTTGGCTGTCTGTCAGACACTTTATCACTCTGCACTCGCAGATATTAACATAATCTACAGCCAGATGTTCCCTAGATTAAAAAGATCGATGGGCACTTCATCATGTTATGTAACTTCATGGTTCATTACAGTTCTCATAGAGTAACATGACAAAGTGTTGATAAATGTACACTTTCTGAAGTTGTTTTGGAATCTGATTAGGATATTAGACTAATACACCAAAACCACAAGCTTTCTAGTTTACTCTATATAGTGGATTCCCCATGTGTAATTATAAGCAGTTTCTGATGGTTCAACACACAAATGATAACTATAATGTCAGTATATCAATACTTAACCACAAGCATTATGACCTAATGAGAACAGTATTGAAATCTTTTCGGAGCTTTATGCCACTGTTTAAATCCGAAAGCAAACAAAGTTATGAAGCCATAAGTAGATCAGCTAAGACAAGATCAGACTTGTGCCACGTAAGAGCTGAAAAACATGCAGCAAGCAGTGTTTATTCCAGTAAAATGTGCTAATCTGTAGAATGACTGAGTCAGTGAGTCAGTCTTTATGGGAAAACACACACACACACACACAACTGTGCTATCAAAGCAACTGAGCACACTGACTCTCAGGCTGTGTGTCTTTATCTTTGCTTTCTTCTCTTACACATACATACTGTAAGTTAGCAGTTGTTGCTGCAAATCTTAAGGTCATTTTCTGGCAATGAGTTCACCCTAAGGACAGTTAGTCATAACACACACTCATACGTACACACTTTCATTGCCATAGTACATACTTTGTAATCTAGTTGCATTCTGTCATAACTACTCTGGGATCTAACGCCATTTGTATCATATTTCATACACAGGTTTCTGAGACCTCTACTTCATCACCAATATCAATAATTACCTGACACACTTATCGTATGCAAGCTGGCACATGTTAACTGCCCTCTTGTGGATTCTCAGTGTAATGCAGGATGTAGAGGACTACACACATATCCACCACACAGACCTCCACCCCCCACTACATTTTTGTGTGCTAAGGTAAAACTAAAGTAAAAACACTGAGACTTAGAGAGCCAAGTTTACATCATTATTTTCCTCTGCCCTTCTCACACCATATATAGACATCTTTGTGCCCGAGCAGTACAGCTATTCAATAAAAACACTGCTGTGCATGTGTGCGTGTAATCTGATTTTTTGTAACAGACGTTTCATCCATAATTATAATTAATTTAGTTGATTGCACTGTTTAAAAGTGTATTTAATAAATATATTAAATGCAAATGTACCTCTTTTTCACAAGTCAACCAACACAAGATCATGTACAAAATAATTGTGATATGTTAATCCATAATACATGATAGCAATTCAACATGGTCTTTCTTCATAATGTAATTTATTTCTTTTTCTGCTTATCTTCTGGCTGTAAAGTATACAAAGCATTTTGGATGGTGTTTTCCAAAAATGTGGAAAGCACAGCTGTAAATTATAATCTGTCTTAATATTGTTGAACGGCTTCTGGGTAACGTCTTGTTCCCTTGTATCTCTGTCTGTTAGGTCAGGTAGTCCTGCTCCCTGGACTGAGGAGTTATTCATATCAAATAATTGTACCACAACAGTCTGGTTCTTGAAACTGTTGCTTCATCGTTATCTTTGTTCATAATTTATAAATCTCTTCCTTCTTTCCCAGCATGGCCCCCGTGCTGGATTAAATGTACTGCCAAAAGAGGCTAGTGATCACTGTTTTGGTCATTATGCAGCCAAAATATTTCTTTAATTTGCCTTCCAGCAGAGGAAGTGCCTTGTGTGCTTTCATAGCCTTGAGCCAACACATTGCTTTACTTCATTGGCATATATTCAGTGCTTTCCAGTGAGGGCTTGCTATATTGGGTCACTGCGACAATTAGATTTTCAATGCCATGTGATCCTCTCCTCAAGGTCAACATATCTTTTGTTTGGAGAAACGTGTCTTGGTCTCGTTCCTTAACTAATGTTGTGATTAAAATAGTGAAAATAGAAACAAAAGCTGTGCCTTTTGGAAGCACTGTTACCTTGATGATACATTTCAATAGAAAAAAAATAATTTAGTGTTAAATAACATGGGAGATTCCTTGTGTGTGTGTGTGTGTGTGTGTGTGTGTGTGTGTGTGTGTGTGTGTGTGTGTGTGTGTGTGTGTGTGTGTGTGTGTGTGTGTGTGTGTGTGTGTGTGTGTGTGTGTGTGTGTGTGTGCATGCGCATGACTTCATTCATCTGTATGTGTTTGAGAATGTCTCATCTCCCCGACAGCCATGGCAGGACTACAGATGGAGTGTCTGGGATAGCCAGAAGTGCTAACAATCAAAACACACACACACACATACACGCACAAAGAAAACACTTGCTTATACAATGCCTCATGAAGTTCACAGAAAATCACATAGGAATATTTAGTCCGTTAAGTTCAGACAAAGAAATGGATAGAGAGAAAAAATGAAAGAAGGAAATGCGAGAAATAATGAATGACTGGAGATGAGAAGGGGAAAGCAGTAGGATGTGTCACAGTTTAGACATGAGGGAAAAAAGAAATGAAGAGCTCTTCTCTACCATAGATTCTGTCTCAAATACTATGTCACAAGTCTGAAGAGTACAATTAATTCATTTGGTCCATCTCCTAAAGCTTTTGTAACGACTCCAATGTACTTATATGTAGAGATATTTTAAAGAGAGGCAACAGTCCATTAGGAATAAATGAAAATGTTAGGATCCACATGTGAAGCTCACATAGTTCCTACTGCTGAAATCCTATATTCAATGTCATTTTATGTTTGATTTTATAGTGATGAGCACGCCAGTAATAAGTAAAAGGCAAATATTATGCTTAGCCCCTGTAGCATAAATGAGTGGTTAATTATGTATTTGTCATTATTGTAGAATGCCTGCACTTTAGCTCTCAACAACATTTGTCTAATATTTTAGTTCAGGGCACCACTCTCATAGGAAATGATAGACCAAACCAAACTAATAGACCACGTTGATTCAATCTCATTATCTGAATGTCTGCTACAAAAGTAAGTTCGGAACTCGGGATACAGCCGCGTAATACGTGTCAAACGCACAAAACACACAATCCGGTCCTTTTTAAATGAAGAATTTCACATGCAGAAATGAATTAAATGGATGAAACTAACAGATGATTACAGTTTTTCTCAGTCACTTTGGTACATTTCCTGAATCATCCTCGACATTTGCAAAACAGTAAGTGCATTTATGACAACTTGTTCAACCGTTTTGCATGTAAAGACGTATGCTATGAACTAATGCCTAAATGTTGTGGGGGTGAGACCCATTATAATACATTTTGATCAACATGACATAAGCAATTGATAATGTAGGAAACAGCAGAGAATTGTACATAATCATTTGCATGGATGTACCAAAGCATTTGCAACTTGTTCAAAGAAATGAGAAACTACTTTTTTGATGTGCACAAGTGACACGATGATGTGAAGATTGAACAGGTAGTTTTGAGAATTTCAATTCTGATCTGAGAAATGTACCAAAGTGACTGAGAAAAACTGTAAGAAGCTACAAGAACAATGAAAAGCAAACAAAATAACATTTGGCAAAATGAATTAAAAATAGGCACAGCAGCTGATATTTAAGAAGGGAGGATATACTACAAAGAACCCTAATTTCCCTAAGTCTTCCCTACAAAACTCAAAGAGCACCAACCCTGTAACAGATAAGCAAAGTTTGACCTACTCGAATGGAGGGAAGGATGGATGGATGAATGAATGAATGGTTATATGGGTGGAGACACTGCCTGTAGGAGGATGAAGGTGGGAGAATGAAGTTGGGAGGCTGCAGCGGCAGTTTTGGAGGGCCTAAGAAACTCGCTTTCTTCACCTGGCTAGTCGGACCGGCTCCGCTTGGCCGTTTCTGTCTCTCTCTCTCTCTCTCTTTCTGCAGCAGCAGGTGAAGCTTCGGGTCACAACTTGTTGTTTTTTGTTTCTTCAGCTCCGGCTTTTGAAGAGCCAAAACACGTGGTTAGAGCAGGATGGTCTTGGTTGAATCGGAGCAGTTTGTCAGAGTTTTTGCGAGCTTCTTCAGCTCTTCTTCCAAACTCAGTGGATCCGTTTTGAGCTTTAAGCCCACGGGCCGCTTGCATTAGAATTAAAAGATAGGACAAAGAAATGTCCAGAGAAAAGTTGTGCCAGGGGGTCTCAGCCACAGGGTCAGGTAAACGCAAACAGCATTATGCAGGGTACAAGTAAAAGAAAGGAAGAAAGAAGAAACAGAGCACACAAGTCTAGTGTCATCTTTTTGTTTTTCTGACATTAATTCTCCTGACCTAATATTTCCCTTTCTGACAATAAATGTCCCTAGTTTCAACACTTTACCCTCCCATAATTAAAACCTAAATATGTTTAGCTGCATTAGCATATAAACCATAATAAAATATTGTAAACATCAATCCATGAAAAGCAATTACATTTTCAAGGACAAATAACAAAACATCATGGCATCCTTGTATGTCCATAGATAGGCCTATATATAGCTTTTATATATGAGTATGTGTATGTGTATGCAGAATTTAAACAGAAAATAAATGATTACACTCTGACGAAGTAACATGCTTGCATGGGTGCTTTCCTAATGTACCCCCCTCCTTGAGAAGCACATAGAGGTGTCCTCCTTGGGATATAATTTGTTGGAGCACCCCTCATCTCTCAGTATGGGTGCTGTGACATACCTTTCCTGTTGTTTCAGTATCCTTTGATCAGGCTTTTGGATAACTAACATACACAATGTTACTTTAAATGTAAAAAGTCAGTTTCTGTGGTTCTAGATTAAGTTCAATTGTGTACTCTGATGCAGTTTACAGTATACTCATCTGGAATGTGAGCATTAGCAGATATCAGGGCGCTAAGGGGTCATATAGTGTAATTCCTGTCCTGGGTTTTCCATTACTGCCACGCTGGAGTCTTACCAAAGTCCTGTTCCGGATGAGGTCCAGAACTCACCAAAAGTCATGGAGTTATTCATGCTAAACTATTTTCTCAGTAATATTGAAATCATACAATTTAAATCCAGATATGTTCATGAAAACACCTGTTCTTCAGTTTGACCTGCAGCATTTTAGTGTCAAGGGCGGAAATACTACTTAATCCTGCTTTAACAAAATACAGAATACATAGATACTATTACAAATGTTTTGAGCTGTAAATATATTGTTAATGTCTGATTAAGATGATGTAATTCTACTGTAGGAGAATGGTGCCATTGTTATTATTCAATAAATCAGTCTTTATAATGGAGCTGCAGTCATTATTAGTTGAAACTGGAAATCCTGTGATCATTATTAAGTCAGAAGAAGATGATTCAAGATGAAGCCACATTACCGTTAATTAAGATTTAATCAGTGTCATCAGGCTGAAGTCCTGTCATTACACATTCACTGGACTATATCAAGACCAACCACTCTGAAATCATCATTTCATTCATATAAAGTAGAAGACCAATTAAAGAAATCTATCCCTAATAAAGTGACAATTATTAGCACATATTATTCAACATTATGTCTTCAATTGTTCTGCCCCTCCTCCTAATTAAGTAAAGTACCAGGAAGGCCAGTGCAATTGGGTTCATTTCAGACAGTGTTGAATCCACTGAAATAAGACATTGCCTTTCAAATCACCTTTTTGAAATTATCTTTTGACAGGTGCACTTTATATAACTGTGGTTGCTGTTTGAAGGCACTCACTTAAAACCAGCAACAATTTAATGTATAAAAGTAAGAAAGCTGATGATCTGAAGTACATCTCATGTACATGTACATGTACATTTCTAATGCATAGCCTGCACATACATTATGAAAATAACGTTATGTGCATGTGAGAGTATCCATTTGGATTATAAATGTAAACATATAAGTAGTACAAGTAGAACTACATGATTTTGCCATAAGTTCAATGTGACAAGCATTCATAAATAAACCTGATGGGATGGACAAACCACACATTCTTGTTAATTTAATGAAGTTATATTACAGAGGTCATACAGTAGAAAGGTCCACTTTTACAAAACGTCCTTTGAAGATGACAAACTATGATTCAAGGCATGATTGAAAATGTACAAAGGGAGTTATTTCTAAAATAAAACTTAAAATTGAGACATAGAAAAAAAACATATTATGGAAATCTAGAATCAAATGTTAAGCCAAACCCTAACACATAGACAAATATATTGACTAAAGTACAAATGACTAACAGGTATTTGTGAAGAGGCAAACACTTTACTCCATCAATGAGGACCAGGGTGTTATTTGCTGTGTGTGTGGGGGGGGGGGGGGATGTGTGGGATTTTATCCTTTCTGGTCTACATATCCCTGCCTCTGCTGAATTATTTTTATCAAAATGTATCCCCCCCTCAAAGTGATCAATGTTACTTCCCCAATATAACATTATATACCTAAAATAGAAGTATTTTAAACTAATTAAACCGCTGTAACGTGAACAGTCTATAGTGCCAGAGAACAATAAAATCTGAGCGGCAGTTGCTGGTTGTATTTAGCCGCTACAGAGCTCCGGGACGCCGGCTACCAGTGGCAGTTTTTTAGCCGCCGATAGGTGACTGTGAGCCGGCTACAGGCCCAGATGACAGTCCTTTCAGCGGCCATGGTCATTCAGTTTAGCCAGACAATTTTTGCGTCATGCTAAAGCTTCCATTGAATATTGAAGTTTAGAAATATTTGTTTTGGCATTGCTGGCTGAGTGGCACTCTATCCATAGTGGTATTGAAAGGGGGATATCATACTTGCATGTTTTGTTTTGTTGTGCATTATACCCCCCCCCCCCCCCCCCCCCCCACCTCTGCTTTTTCCACAAATTGCACCCTGATGAGGACAGTGATGGGAAAGAGAGAAATCTGCTGTATGTAAGTGAGGTACACATAATGCTACAATGGTAGCATGTTAACATTTAACATTGAGCTCCTATTGTTCTGCTAGCCATACAGTGCTGCAGATGTTACGGTTTTTCTCAGTCGCTTTGGTACATTTCTCGAATCATCCTCGACATTTGCAAAACAGTAGGTGCATTTCTCAAAACAATTCGTACAAACAGCAAAACACCATGGATTACCTGCAAAAGCCAGTCTCTTGCTCAAAATCTTTAGTAAGTAAATATCTGTGTCAATGAATATGTCAGTGCCATCAGAATGACAAGTCCTTGTGTCATTGTGTACGGATAAGACAAGTCAAATTGCTTAGTCATGTTGTCAATATAACAGTGTACTCTGGAGGGATGTTGTGATGTAAACTATGGCTAAAGTTTTGATGATAATTATCATAAATTGTAGGTTACACCTTAGTGTATGTGGGAGTTTAATTGCAAGAGACTGAACAAGATTCACATTTACGTTTTTACTGATTGTACTGTAATTTGTTGACAGACCATGTCATTGCGATACAGAAAGGAAAAGACAGAACTGCATAGCACAAACAAAAAAAACAAAAAAAACAACAGAAATGTGAACATAGGACAATCTCCTTAAGAAAAACTGTACATGCAGTGCTGTAGGAATTAAAGTGCAGTCTTCCTACACCTCCTGACGTTCCTGTCTGTTGGGCCACAAATTCTCATCCACATCACAACGAATATCTTCTCTTGCGATGCAGCGTGGAAAGTAGAAAAGAATTCTAATGGAAATGTATAGCAATATGCTTGACATATTATGACAACCTGTTCAACCATTTTGCACGTAAAGACTTATGCTATGAACTAATGCCTAAATGTTGTGGGGGGTGAGACTATTCAACAGAGACCCATTATAATACATTTTGATCAACATGTCATAAGCAATTGATAATGTAGGAAACAGCAGAGAATTGTACATAATCATTTGCATGGATGTACCAAAGCATTTGCAACTTGTTCAAAGAAATGAGAAACTACTTTTTTTGATGTGCACAAGTGACACGATGATGTGAAGATTGAACAGGTAGTTTTTGAGAATTTCAATTCTGATCTGAGAAATGTACCAGAGCGACTGAGAAAAAGCATACTCTTTCTGTTTCTTATTTGCATAGCGATCAATTTCTCATTATGTCTGCATCTGTTTTACTATCTCTGTCTGTCTAAGTGAGTGAGTGTATGCATAATATGCCTATGTATGTGGTTTATTACATGTTTTTGTTAAACCAGATGGTCTAACACCTACAGAATTTAATGTATTTTCCCTTAGAACATTTTGGCTTTAGTTGTCACAGTGAAGTCTCCATAGCTTATACCTTATCATAAGTATAATACATTATACACTTCTCAGCAAGTCATGACATTTGGAACAAACAAGTAATAGTTCATTTCATGGTTGTACTATTTAGTTTTTCCCCCTCAAAACCTTTAAAGGTTGCATCCTTGTTTGAATGTCTTATCTGTACAACAATATCTTCCTTCCAGTCCCATATCATCCAAATCGTAAACTATATCAATTCAGTCCAACTTCTTTCATTGTCTTCTCCAGAAACTACAAACTACATTCCCCAAATATCCTCATTACCAAAATCAAAATATCTAAGCAAATATGTAACTTATTACCACTCTGGTACCAGATATTTGGGGAGGGAAGGGATCTTCAAACTGTTCCTCACCATCAGGGCTGTTGAATGTGAGTGTGGTGTGGGCTTGTAGCCCAATATAACCTTAATGAGACATTTGCTTAGGCTGTTGTTGCTTTTCCTTATTTATCTGTCTTCTCATCCGGCAAATATCCTCATGTCACCACACTGCAGTTTTTATACATCCTCCACAGGAAAGAGTCACTCTTCATGTAAATCCATTCTGTATCATGATGTAGAACATGGTCATCCTGACACACCTGTATCGCCATGTGCACTTTTATTCATAATCCAGGAAGGTGGATCAGAATGAAGTCAGTGCCACAGTGTAGTCTCTCAGTTAGTTATGTGGAAGACAGACCAGTCTGGTTGCCACCGCTCCAAGTCCAGTCCTTCTTCTATGAAGATCGATGTTGGGTATCTCTACGGAGGTAGAAAGCATGCAGAAAAAAAGATTCAGGATCCAGGTTTTTCCTTTCTTGCGGAAATTGTATATATTTAAGCTCTCTGTTTTCATGGTCTGATAAGCTTTCCATTTGACAGGCAATTTCAACCCCTTATTTGTTTAAAATGTATAAAACATAACACTATATCATATTTATAAATACTCTGCAACCAGGTCTGCATATTAGTCAACCCCAGATACAACCCATGTGTACCACACTAATACAGAATTAGTAAATGATGAGTTACATAAATGTCCAATGAGGGAAATGAAGAAAGAGGAAGAAAAGAAGATGACATAAGATAGATGGAGAGAGGTGTGTGTGTGTGTGTGTGTGTGTGTGTGTGTGTGTGTGTGTGTGTGTGTGTGTGTGTGTGTGTGTGTGTGTGTGTGTGTGTGTGTGTGTGTGTGTGTGCGTGTGTGTGTGTGTGTGTGTGTGTGTGTGTTCTTGTTTAACTATATTTGTGGGGTCCAAAAACCAGGAATACAGTATACTTGTGGGGTCCGGACAGCTTTGTGGGGCCAAAATGCTGGACCCCACAACTTTAAAGGTCTGTTTGAGGGTTAAGACTTGGTTTTAGGGTTAGGGTTAGAATTAGGTTATGGTTAGGGTGAGGGTAAGAGTTAAGGTTAGGCATTTAGTTGTGATGGTTAAGGTTAGGGTAAGGGGCTAGGGAATGCATTATGTCAATTACGGGTCCCCACAAAGATAGTGTGTGTGTGTGTGTGTGTGTGTGTGTGTGTGTGTGTGTGTGTGTGTGTGTGTGTGTGTGTGTGTGTGTGTGTGTGTGTGTGTGTGTGTGTGTGTAGGGGAGTGGTTTCACAATGTGGACTTCACGGTCTGGTGCATCACATGCATGAACGGAGGGATGTGGGAGATGACAGAGGAAGGAAGAAAGAGAACAGAGGGTACAACGTGTCAGAGAAATAGGCTACGGTGAATACAATGATTTTTAAATAAAATAATAATAAAACCAATATAATAATAACCACATATGCTAAGGACAAATAAGGTGTACCTGGTATTCCTCAAAGGAGACAAAGATATATACCCAACAAACTGATCCAGGATGAATCTGTTAGACAAACAGATTGATGGATGTGTTCAGGTCAGACCCTGAGAGGAGAGGAACTGAGAGAATCCTCTCTCAGTTCAGGTTCCTGGATCATTGAGCTCTTTATACTGCCGTCTTGGGTTCATATGCAGTGTGGAGGATTTTTCTTTTTTACTTATAGTCCTTTAAAATACTGCATGGGGGCCTATGTAAATGCAATCTCTTTATTAAGCAAGATACCTTATCTTTTAGCAACAATGTTAACAAAAGCAACAAGGTCAACTTCTATGTGTATTATTGTGTATAGACTGTTTAAAAGATGCATTATGCAATGTCTCATTCATTTATTGCAAGAACAAAAGTTCCTGGGAGAGGATGATCTCATAGAAATCCTGATTTTAAGTTGAAGACACTGGGTGACTCATGTTTGCTGCAGACTGGCTCATCACTTTCAGTGAGCGATGTTACAGTAATACTGCTAACAAGCTGTTTTTCGAGGAGAAAGAAAAACTAAAACGAAATGTGTGAGCATGAAAAATACACAACAGCTGTTCTTTCTAAAAGCAAAGGTGGCCTACATCAGGTTGCTGCACCACACCAGTAACTACAGTACTTTACTTCTCACCTCTGGGTGCCTGGTTGGCTGAGTATGGAGCTACTGGAGTTGGTAACAGGCACTTGGAGTTGTTATCCTTCACTTCCATGGGGCTGTGTAGGCAGGTATTGTCAGCAGTAAGATGGAGATAATGAAAAAAATAAAAAAAATAACTGTGGATCGCCTTGTCCATTACAACAGATGCTCATGTTTGCGTGATTTCTTCTTTGTGGGGTCCGCAGAGTCACCTCCAAAAGCTTTGGATCGCATAGGTAGAAACACATCGATGCTATCTAACAGTGAGGGAGTTGTTTGAGGTAAACTGTAGGTGGTGGATGAACACCTGAGCCTCGACCGACCAAACAAGGACCACACACACATTGATAAATATTGTACTGTATGGTTGAGTTCTCAGTTGTTTGTTAGAGTTTAGAGTTTTGTTAGAAATATAGCTAACCTGTACACTTTTTACTTTTTTTGCATCTTTGATTTTTCTCTTGACATACTCATTTCTTCTTACTCTAAGGTCTATACTATTCTTTCAGTCAAACATCATCCTCGTTACACATCCTCTGGCCTCTCTCTGACGCATTGTTTCTCCTTTCCTCGCTCACACTCATATACAATGTCTCTTTCCATGTCAGCTGTCATAAGTGAATGTACTAATGGTGGAAATGAAAAGGAGCATTTCCTGCATCATTATCTCTTCCTCTCTCTTCCACATCTTCCCTTTTCGATTCACGTGTCACTCATTGCCAATCTTCATCTCAGATGACCAATGTTACAAATGATGTCTTCCTCTGCTCCTTTAGACTCTGTCTTTGTCTCTGACGGCTGAAGTTCGCTCTATTCTGTCTGTAAAATCATTTTCTAATAAAGTCAACCACGGAGATACGATCTGCTCTGACCGCTCTTCCCCTGGGATGTCAAGCGAGGGAGGGGGAAAAGAAAAAAAAACGGATAAGAAGCTCGAGAGGTGCATTACAGCTCATTACTCTGCCGAGGACTGACGGGACAATGGCGCGGCTCACACAGGCTGAGATAGTGAGATGCATGTGAAAACACATGTGTATAAACACATGTGTAGTGGAAGACACTGGCTGCATGATTTATTCTGACTAGACTGGGTTAAATCTACATAAATCAGGAACGTATGTTCATATGTTGTCCTCTGAGACAGCATAGTACATATAGAACAACCACTACAACTGTGTTTATTTTAACAAGTCTCAGTTTAACATATAGTACTTGATGGTCTGATGTCCCAAATATAAGAACAAAATAATTTGTCAGTTACTACCTCTAAAACAGTTACAAATCAAATAGATTACCAAATAAAATCGATGGGTGATTTGACACCGCCATGGTTAAGATTTGGCTCAGTTTAGGCACAAAATGCTTTGGTTAAGTAGGGTTACTATGTCTTTATTAAAGTGACTATAATTAATATTTTTGATTATGTATCACACAGCTATGTGTAATGCGTTGCTCATAATGACAAATCCACAGCAGTTCCCCTCGGCTCTGTGGAGGTATGTACCGTCTTTCAGCTTGTTCTGGTTTTCTGGACCACAACCATAGACTGTGTAAAATACAACTTAACTGTTAATTGTTTAGTCTCATTTCAGTCACAGCAGGCAACTGTTTTTTGCCAAAAACCCACTGTACCTGCCCAGCACACTGCAGACAGACAAAGTTCGTAACAAACTAATGAAAAAGAGTGTGGTTTGTTCCTGTTGCTACATTCCAGTTTGATTAAGTTTCTTCCCATTACTTTTTGACCTCCTCTGACCTGATCTACCCTCATCTTCCTCATTCTGTATCTCCATGTCCTCTCTATGCATTTTCTTCTCCCACCATTGCCTCTTTATGAGATTTCATCTTCTGACGAACAGAATGATTTAAAGAGAGCTGAAAGCGAGGGCACTGCCGTTTTTAATGATGTAGTTATCCTTATAATGGGGAAAGAGTAACTGTGACAGAGATGCCCCTGCGCGACATTCCTTGCTTGTTACATTTCCAACCACAGCTGAGCCTTTTTAAATGGAAATGGTTTCCTCTGGACTTTTTAAGGATGCTACAGTTTCTTCAAATGCAAGACATGGGTGTCACATGAACTGGAGTTTTTAAAATTTGCTATCAGTGTGAATGTTTGTGGTAATTTACTGTCCTCTATTTCCATGTTCCATGTCAGGATGCTGACTTTGGGTCCTGGGACATAAGCTACAGCTTTAGTCTCAGTCTTTTAGCACAACATCATCGCCATCAAGTACATATCTAAAACCCTTTTACAGGTGTCTCTTCTTTAAACCAGCTTCACAAGTTGGCTAGCTAAAGCTAGAGCTGAGATCTGTGGGTTACAGTTGTCATTTCAGCCTGCAAAAACAACAGTTGTCAGCTAGAAATGAGAAGCCTGATTTTGTCTACCTATGTCTTAAATCAAGGACCCATTTTAAAACAAATCATTAAGAAGTTATTAGATGTTTTCTCATATGAACCAACGTCTGGAGAATCAGGTCCGGAGAGCCCTTTCACACATGTAGCACACAACACGAAACTGTCTGTGTCAGATGCATTCTCACTTACTGTAAATACTCTTGGTATTTGGTACTTGGTTTAGGCGAGTGGTGGCGCTTGGATAGAACGTGCAGGAGGCAGGACATGGGCATCATCAGGATGTTATACAGCAGGGCTCAAACCTCTGGCCTAACAACTAAATCCCGTCACACACAGATTCAAATTACAAGCATCAACAGTGGAGCTCTCTCAGGCTTCTGATCCCACTAAGAGATGAAGCTATGATCTCGTCTAATGCGTTTGGCCTCTGCTGAGCCTGGTGTAACCAGGACTGAATGGGTTTATATAACACCAGCTTGGCTTGCATAACCAGCTGACCATTGGCAAGTATACAAGAGCACTATTATGTCAAGGCCAATGCTTTTTTTTAGCCTGGAATCCAAGATGAATGAATTTTAGTATTTTGCCCAACGCTCATTAAAAATGTTATGTTCTCATCTTGGCTAAAATAAACATTCCTGTGACCGATTTAGAGTCTGCAACCATAAAGGGCAAACCTGAGGACAAGTTTATCTGATAGTGGTTTCACTGGTCCTGTTTATTGTCCAGTGATTAAAGCACACATATGTGTCGTATGTGTTTGACTGTTGTGGGTCATATACCTGGATGGAAAAGACAAATGGCTGAATTAGGAAACCTTTTAATGTAATAGTAGTGTAGATCTAATAATAAACCATGGCTGCTTCTAATAATTTCAGGCTATTGTGATCAGGGGAGTAGCACAAAATTCTGGGCCCTGTAGAAAGGCATTTTCTATGGGCCCCTCCCCGCATCCACAGCTATTCATTCTAGCATCTTTTTGGGCCCTGGGTACTCAGTCTCCTTTCCCCCCCCAGTCCGACGCCCTTGATTGTGATTAAAAGGTTGATGGTTGCTGACAAGCAGAGATCTGGAAGAGGAGTGGGTTAAGTTAATGAATGAAGCTCTCCTATAGCAAGGCGTCTACTAAAACTCAAATTAATATGACAGGGTTGTCTTTGAACTTTCTGTAGATCTGTCAGCTTGATTTGGTTTATCCAAATGTGTGCTGGGTAGCTTTCTTGCTGGTTAGTCATATGAAATGTGCAACAAAGGATATACATGCATGGTATCTGGCTGTGTGTGGTCTTGTTTGGTCGGTATCCAGTATTTTGAGTAAGATCTGCTTCAGTAGTCATTGTAGAAGTCTCTTATTGTGACTATGTTGTTTTTCTTTAACCTTAATTATTTTCTTTTAACATTGTTTCATTGTAGGACTGAAGTGAAAAAGTTATACTTGTGTCTCATCAGATCATTATTTCAATTTTCAATGACAGCTTATATAACAAATAAATATATAGTTTTGTGTTTCCTATTTTAACTGTATTTAATAATTTTACTCTTCTGGTTGTTGAAAAAAAATGTGAAAAGCATTTGAATGAATCCCATGCAAATTCCCTTTTCAAAACTCTTTAAAAATCTAATCTAAAAGTAAGGCTATTTTACATCATTTTTGAAGAAAAATATATATTCAGGATGTACAAGATTCCCCATTATCAGACAGTGGCAGTATTTTTGCTCCACTCATCTATCTTTTCAGAAGGCACAGGCGCAAACCACAGCCACCACTACTATGTTGCCAATGGTTGCCAGCACAGCGACCCACAGCCAAATGGTGTCACTGGACACTTTCCCATCATCCTCTGCTTCTGAAGGTCGAGAGTAGCCGGCATTAAGGTTGGAGGTGGACGTCTGCAGGGACGTGTTGCCATTATACGGTGAATCCATGAAGGCCCCGCTCACAGCCGGGTAATGCTGTAAGGAGAGAGACACACAGGGAGGTTTTCAGATTAAAGTCTGTGAAGATTCAACTCAATCATTTTTGTTGGACAAAGTTTGAAGAAAGGCTGAACTCAAAACTCCAGTCCAGTGATTTAGATTGAACGTTTCCATATTTCAGCAATAAAGAGACAGAGAAAAATAAGAATTTTAACAAAACAGCATATTACAGCACAGACTAGCCAATGTGTTTCTACTCACTACTCAGAGTAAGACAGAAAGGTAAAGTTGTTTAATAAGGATTAAACAAATATATTAACAACCATTAGAAGTACTGATATAAACAGGTTCTTTACCAGGGGCGGATTGGCCATCTGGCAATTCTGGCAAATACCAGAGGGGCCAGACCATTTTTTTTTTAAATCAGATGTTACTCAAATTGGGACGGCTGTACCGGGCCGGTGATCATGCTGCTCTGGGGGACCGGCTGCACAGCTTCGCCGGAGCTCCGACTGCTGTCTGTCCGTCAGTATTAAATTGACACAGTTCATTACCGGTTAAAAACATCTCGTTGTCACGTTAAATAGTAGTCTAATTTGGTGTTTTGGTACAGTTGGTTTTAACGCCTGATGCGAAGTGTAGGCCTACAGGAGTACACATGAAAACCCTGAACAAGCAGCGTCGTTCTGCTGTGCCCCAATCAAGTACTGTTTACTTTTACACCATGGTTCACATGTATGCATCAACTGTGGTGGTCCATTACACTGTAGGCTATATTCAATATCACTGATCATTTTTGATCAATAGAATGTAGAAAACACTTCACATCATTTTGTATCCATAACACGACTGTGTTATTGTACAATTTAGCAGTAAAAGCAGTAGCCTATGTAAGTCAATCCTACATTTTTCAAAGTGGGAACAAAACGTGCCCCCTTAATGGACTACTGAATATAATAATATTCCATTATGTTTAGTATTTTGAATTGTTACCTGCCACCAGCATTTTGTGATTTCATTGCAACAAATATAGATGTTTTTACCATAAATTGGTGCCTAAAAATGTATCAGAATGCAGGAAGTCTTTTACCCTCAACACAAGTAAGAATATGACTAACCATTAGTAAAATATCATTCTTTGAGTTCATCTTTTGAAAACTAGCTGTCAAAATGGTAGCATGATACAACTGTCTTCAATATAGATAATTGATCAATCAGATTAAATCATCAGTTGTGATTAAGATCTGATTTTCTACTCTTGCTGAACGCAGTGACATTTTAATTTCTAAAATATTCGTTGTCTTAAAAGGCTAAAAGTGAGATGCATTCAGCCTTAAATCAATCTTACAATGATGAGGACAGTATGGCTGAATAACAACATGTTCGGTTCAGGAGGTTGACCCCACAGCTGTGCGTGGTCTCAGGACAGCTGTGCTGTACAGTGAGGATCTCAAAGGGATTAATTCTCAAACAGATTAACAAAGTGAGACACATGCTGTGGAGCCACTGGCACTTCAGTTTGCATAGGGGTGCAGTTTGCAGATTTCTGTCTTTTTGATATGAATTTGAAAATTCATTTTGATTTACTGTATATTTTAATTGTAAGTTTTGTATAAATAAATAATAAGTCATTTAATAAAGTAATTTATATTAGTATTTTTATATACTGAAAGAGACGGAGACACACACATAGACGATGAAGAGAAAGGCACAAAGCCCTGGGGGTCTTCCATTGCATCAAGTCACACAGACAGGACTCCATCAGTATACATTGAGCTATCTCTGGTAATTAATAGACTAAAATGTCCATGTCTACAGAAGAAGAAAGAAGCACATTTCCTGTCTTTTTTATCACACACACATTTATAGACGCATACAATACAAGCTACCCCTAGCTTTAGTTGCTTGTGTTGCTGCTAGCTCCTGAGTTGTGACACCTGTGTTACAGACGTGCAGTTGGTAAACTCAGGTGTGTAAACTTAAACTACTGTAACACACAAGCTCAAAAAACACTACAAAAAAAGCCAAGCACAAAGGCTGTTTTCATAGTATGTATGAAACAGCCTTTGTGCTTGGCTTTTTTTGTACAATAGACTGAACAGCCTGATACAAACAGACAACTCAGTGGCCTTTAATAATTCAAGCTTTCATTCTGACAGCGGAAAGGTTCAAGTAAGTTTGACCTTTTAAGTTATGGTTGTTTTAGCATGTAAAAGCACAATTCTGCGATTGCCGAACAGCATCACTTCCACCTCGACTGTGAAAGTTTGACAATTAACAGTTAGTTGATAGTTAAAATATATGATATGGGTTGGGAAAAAAATGTATCCACTGATTTACAGACATCTCTTTAGGAATGTAAGTCTATTGCATGACTTTGCAATTCCACCTTTGGCCGCTATATTCAATTTACATTAAAGCCTGGCACACTTCCTGGAGGCCAGGTCAAACAACCACAGGACTTTCACCCAGGAGACAGGGATCCGAATCCAGTTAAAAAGTCCAGCGGGGCAGGAAGCAGAAGCAAGGCCACTGGTCGGACACTACCAAATCGATCCCCACGGCAGAGAATACTACTCTCCAACGCCAGATGGATCGCACACAAAATGGATATATATCATATATATATCCATATATATGCTACAAATACACATGCGACTGCTGCATGATGATTATTACTGAAGCCTGACTGAACACTCTCTCGTCCCAGATGACAGCTAGCTAGCTAGCAGCTAACAGGGTAGGTGAATGTTGAAAACGCATCTTGTTGTCATGTAAGGGCCCTGTTCATGTTACACAGACATTTTTATTGCATTTTGTGTCTGTTAAGATACACAAAGGCACTATTTCATTTATGCCCCCATAACTGCCGTTTAGTTAAGTGGGAGCGGTGGGCATTAGCTGCAGCAGCTCCGTCTAGGTAGCTGCTGTTGCGCTAACTGTTTTTGCTATAGACAGCTCTCACATAGTTTTATTTAGCAAGATTAACGTAAAAAATTGGCCGGAGTTCTCCTTTAAGTAGTTTGGTGCCTAAACCTAACCAAACTGTGACTGGTATCCAGCAATGCAGATCGTTTTGATTATATCTCATTACTGAGGAAGATACACATAACTCGCTGTGAACAGTGTTTCAATTCCATTCACCCCGGGGAAAGGTGTTAAAAATGTGGATATTTAAAATCTCAGCAGATAAAAAAAATGTAACATATTGATATTTATTTGATTTATAGTAAGGAATTTCTCCTAAAGACAGTTACAAAACATGTGGCAGAGCACACCTGACTAGAAAGAGAGGGTGCAAAATGTATTAAAGAGTATGAACATTCATTAAGCCGTTTGACTGCGACAGTCTGTCTGCAGGCAGCTGAGGTCAAAGCCTTGTGAATGTAATTTTCTTACAGTGTGGCTCTCGGCTGCTTCAAGCATCAGGTTCAGTTTTACCCTACTGTAAGTGCTTCTCTGGCTTCTCTTGTATCCTCATCCACCCCATCTCTAGACCCAACTGCAGATATGACTTCAGCCCAAATTCTTACTGAGCAAACCTTTCATACAGAGGGGAGTAAAAGAAAATCTTGTTCACTTTTGTTATCACTCAATATTAGGAATCCCATTACAACACATCCAGTGCTAGCGGCTCAGTTAGTGCTTATTGTTGTCATTCGATTGTAATGTCTTCACAGGGGAATGGAGGTATTTACCCTAAAATAATTTCCTATACAGAGCCATTTTGAATGTGGGTTCAATGAGGAATCACATGACATGAGGTTATGTGATGCCACTTGGCCGCTGCATGGTTAAAATGTCTGCTTGTTTAGGCCAAATCTGCTTCTTCAATCTGTCTTTAAAGCAGCTGACATGCACATGATTTATTGTAGTTTGTGGACAAGTTAGAGAGACACTTTTCACTTTTCCAGATATTACAACAAAACCAGCCCTCAATATATTCTACATCTGCAGCAAGCAGACATAAAGACATTTCTCAAACAGTTCCAATGAGGACAAAGTCACGAACAACAAAATTACCATGGCAGCTTGAAGGAAAAGAGACTGGGATCAAAAAGGATGAATAACATCAAAAGTGAGTGATTCCAACATTTAATATTGGTACAAAACCTTAAGTTTTGGGGGGATACAGATGTCAATGGACATAGTACATGTCCCAACCAATAGGTATAGATTCCAGGCCTGACATGATACAGTATATATTAAAACCCAAAATATTTACCTTTATGCATCATTATTCATGCACAACTGTCTCATCGCATCTTGGAAATTGCAACCACCGTTTGTGTGCGTGCATGCATGTGTCCATTCCTTTGCAGAGGTGAAAAAAAGACTTGAGTCTAAAATGTTGCAACCGTTAATATAGGGCAGCATAATTTATGAGAAAACTTTAAAAGCTCTCACTCCAGCCACTTATATGTATATTTAATTAACTGCCTCCCAGGGGTTTTTTTTTTGAGTGAAGGAAAGGGACAGGAGTAAATTTTGCTGTTCCAATGCTAGTTTGTAAGAACATAAAGGTCACATATTATGCTTTTCCATGTTTTGTCATATCTACAATGTTATAATGTTGGATTTTCATGTTAAACGTGGCCAAAACTATTTTAGACAAATCCCTGTGAGCTAAAACAATCAGATTTCCAACTATTCTGAACACTCCAGTTTCAACAGTTTCTTCTACTTTCGGCTAAGTGATACGCAACTCTAAGCCGGACTTCTATGATTGGTCATCTGCAAGTAGGCAGGACTGGAGTGTTTTGTTTTTTAAGCCACTGCGGTGTTAACATTGTCCCATGTAACTACATGCAAACGGCAGTAAACAATGTCACCTTGGCTGCCAGTGTCATTATATTATCCCCAATTCAGGTCACATTACTCCTGAAACATTTTCTGTTAGTAGTATTTGGTTTAAAAACCTTTATTTGCGGTTATATTCTATTAGTGTCAACTGCTAACTGAAGTAACTACATTACATGGCTAATGGCAGTAAATAATGTCATCTTGGCTGCCAATGTTGTTAAATTCTCCCCAATTTTGGGTTGCACTACTGCTGAAACATGTCCTATTAGGTAGTGGTTCAGAAGCCTTTATCTACAATCTAATGTTAGCATGCTAACTATTAAGTAGCTACTTGCTTACATGACATAGCTGTAATCTCGGCCAATGCTGGTCATTTCTCCCCAAATTCGGGTCACTTTACTGCTGGGACCCGTTGTGTAATATTTGGTTTAGAAGCCTTTATTGGTGATTTTTCACAGTACAAAGTCCTGCTATATATCCAGCTTCAACTAGTGAAACACTGAGCGGAGGCTCTGGAGTTTCCAGGAAGCGCGTTGGCCAATCAGAGCAGACTGTGGTTTTTCGGGAGGAGGGATTAAAGAGACAGACGCTCCTATAGAGTGTCTCATACAGAGGGTGAATACAGGTGCAGCAGCCATGGGCAGTATGATAAAAAATAGTGGGTTTTTTAACATTAAAGCATGTAAACATGTTCTTGTACAAACAGAAAATGCAAGTATAATCCTGAAAATGCTATATAATAGTTGCCCTTTAAAGCATATGGACACAATCACATCCTGGTGACAAAACATTTTCTAGCAAAGGTAGCAGTGAACTTGTTTACCCCCTCATTAAAAAAAAGCCTTTGCCTCGAAGCTGTGTCTCATTCTGTCAGTAAAACAGCACAGAAAGGTCATCAACAAAAACAGCAGTGAACATGAGCAAGTGCAAGAGTTATAACACCACACGCCTGGAAGACTAGTTTCGCATTGCCTGACCTACCTTCACGGAGCTGCGGAGGAGGGTCTGGCGAGTCCACACAGCATTCCGTGATGGGAGAAAAACAAACTGGTGTATTGGCATTTCTTTAAACCAATCACATTTGTCTTGGAATCAGGAAGGAACTTGTTTTAGGGAAACGTGATTGTTCAAAGGTTGATTTAGTTATGCAACAGAAAACTCAGATTAGACAGATAGTCTAGCTAGCTGTCTGGATTTACACAGCAGAGATTAACAAATAAACTAATAAATCGACCGGAGTTTAAAATGCCAACATAAAGGGAGCACAAGGCAACGGATATCCGGTCTAAATGAGTGAAATCCGGTGGAATTTCCGTCAGCAACCGAGCAATCCCGGAAGTGTTACGTTGTGGATATAGACTACTGGAAGACAAACTACCCAAAGATATAAAGATATCATTGTTTTTAGAACCGCACAGTCTAAAGTCAAAAAGCTAAATACCTACTGCATGCTGCAACTCTGCATGGCAATTTAAGTGGGTTCTTGACGAGGAACATGCTGTAACCTAACCTTTTACTTTAGCCGAAATTGGGCAGATAGTTGATTATATGCCTGTTAGGCACACGTTTTTCAACTTAAATCTTCCTATTCTGCTAAACTGATATATTAATAACTTTTCTATCTGCAGGAAAATGGCTTCCCATCGAAAGAAGAATTCTATTATTTCAGAATTTGAAAGAATAAAAGCATATATATAAATTAAATATACACACATACACACACACACACACGCACACACACACACACACACACACAGAAACAAAAAAATCCAAATAAAGTTCATATCAACACATGAAGTAAGGTGACTCCTCAAATAATGGACGGGTGCTATTTCCACAACATACCATGCAGTGTTACAGAAAACTGACACCATCTGCAATAGTAGTTGCCCACTTACAGCCAGTCAGTTTAGAAGCCACATAGTCAAACAGAGATTTTATAAAGTTAGGAAGACACACTTACCCAACATAAAAAGAGTAAGCCAAGAAGCAGATACAGTAAACAAAATAGCCTAAATATTAATTGTGATTACAAAAGAAAAGCTGTGAGGAAAAAACACCATTATTTTACCCCCCCCATGGCAAACCTGATGCTGGTGCTAAAATTAGAGATCTTTTTGATTTGTTCATCATGAAACACTAAAGAGTGACAGCATCATTACAGAAGTAGTGCTCGACTGCTGGTATCACATCAAGTCTTCAAGCTCATACAAGACTATGCACATCCTGATGTATTGTATTATAGAGTCTCTATAGGTGGAAAGAAAGTCCATCCACTACATGTAGTTTCAACTGAATCTAGTGTGTGGACAACAGCTGAAACACTGTATGTACCTAAATGTTAGATATGTCAGAATTTGTCTTGCATCTGGAGCAGCAGGGTATCACCTCATGTTCGCAACGCCAAACACAAACCTACTCAAGTTTTAAAGTAATTCAAAGTTGAAAACAATTAAGTCATTCCACCAGTTCGTTACTTCTAAAACATGGCCAATGAAATTCAGCAATAAAGTCAGTAACTTCACTGTTTTTCTTTTTTATAATTACAGGTTCTCTGCTACTTATTGTTAGAATATAAGCTTAGACAAATGAAAAGAGAGATGCTTACATAGTTTGTATTGGGTTAGAAGAGATAGTGAAAATACCAAGAAGATACAGACAAACAAGGAGCAAGAATAGAAAAATAAAGCAAGAAAGAGAGTTGTACCTACTGCCGACTGTATGTGAAGAAAGAGGTCAGTTCTGGTGTTTCAGTCTGTCCTGTCCTACACTCTGACAAAGGCTGAATGCATCTAAAAGAGAGAGGGGAAGCAGCGCGCGAGAGAGAGAGAAAGAGAGAGAGAGAGATCCCTCATGGTGAAAGTGAGAGTTGAGCACACAGTGTGAGAGCATTTGTGTGAGACAGATTTAGACATCCTGCTGTGTGTGTGCGTGCGTGCGTGCGTGTGTGCGAGCGAGCGTGCGCGCGCGCGTGTGTGTGTGTGTGTGTGTGTGTGTGTGTGTGTGTGTGTGTGTGTGTGTGTGTGTGTGTGTGTGTGTGTGTGTGTGTGAGAGAGAAAGATACAGACAGAAAGAGACAGATCACACCATGGACACGAGTAGGTGTATAAAAATAAGTGTATTTTGCATAAGGGGGACGTCCAGGGACGCTTACATCAATGAAACAGCTGAGCTGGATTTGTGTAGCCTCACACAGCCAGAATACCGCTCACTAGCTGAGTTTTCATCATTGATTTCCACCTGGTCAGATACCTACTGATCAATAAGACACACATTTTTGAATTTCTGTATTTGCCCACTTCAGACCTATAGAAACTGATTTTGCGAGACAGTTTAGGATAATAAATCTGACAATTGATAGTGTAGAAATGAAGCTCAGCATTTCATTCTCCACTTTCTCTTTCCTAATATGATCAGCTGATTCTGGGTGTTAAACCAACCAGAATGTGCCATGATTTCCATGAGCCAATCACATCATTACATCCCTGCTTTAAAATCTGTTCTCCTCTCTCCTGCTGTCAGTTGTCATTTCAGGCAAATCGAGCAACCCTCCTCCACCCCATTCACCTCCAGTCATCATCATCATTCACAGCACCCAGGGTCCTCCACCAGAAGCCACGCTCCCATAACATCCATCCAGATCTTCAGGCTTCCTTCACCACCAACTGGGGGATATTCCTGCGTACTCATGGCGTCTCTACCCCTTATAAAAAAAATGGACATAGCGATGGAGTCTAATCGCCAAAGACTCTGTACTCTGTATTTCACCCTTGTGCATCATGCGATGAATAAACTTATTTGCACCTTTCAACAAAGTCTCTGCTGACTGAAATATCAACTACAGCCCAGGTTTTGTTTAGTTGGTTGTAAAAAGCAGAAGGAAATGAGAATGTCTATAAACTCTTGTGCAGTCTACTTGAAACAATGTTTTTTCTCAAATAATACAATTCACCACTTCAGACTTATCTAGAAACTTTTGGTGGACAGTTTAGGAGAAATCAGACCATTTACAGTGTAAAAAAGATTGATTACAGCCCAGTACTTGATGCTTTTGTCCAGTGGGTTGTAAAAAGAAGGAAATTAGAAAACTGTCTATTATCTCTTGTGAAGTCTACTTGAAACAATGGCTTTCTCAAACTTCTTCTTTACCGGAAACAATACCATGGTAAACAGTTGGAACGACTGGGTGACTGGGCATATGACGTGACAGAAATCCTAAATCAGATTTGAACCAACTGCATACTGAGCACATGGCGGTCGACTCAGCCTGTTGAGTCACCAGGATGATCAGCTTTACTGCAAATACATCTGCGACTGTGTGGGCACGCACAAAACATCAAGTTACTTAATCAAAAATGAGGCTTCCTGTGTGCATTTTACACACATGCATACACGTACATATGACATGCACCTGTGTATCTGCCTGTACCGTATGTATGCATATTTGTGTGTGTGTGTGTGTGTGTGTGTGTGTGTGTGCGCGCGCTTATTGTACACATTTTAATAGCATCTGTATGCATGTGTGAATGCATATGCACGGTTAGAGAACGTGTTGTTCTGCTTGTGTGCATCATATTCTCTGTGAATGCAGAAAACATCTATCTTGACATATTCTGTGTCATAGTCATTTACGACTATTTACTGTTAAAACAAAAAACAAATAATCAAATCAAGTAATCTCAATAATACACACTTATTGTGTCAGAAACTAATGTTTTAGTACAAGACAGCTCATAACAGTGTTTTGTCTTGAAACCACATAATATGTGTGGATTTATTTAAGAATACTTGACTGCTTGAGATAAAAGAAAAATCCCCAGTGTAACAATGTTACCTGCTAGCTATTCTTCATTACCATTATCTTCTTTAATTGTCCTTGCCTGTCTCTATATTATCTTTTTTTCTTTTTGTATAGCTGTTTTTAATCTACCCTTATTTTCAGCTCTCACTTTTCTATTCTATTTGATATTTGAGTATCATCCTAATCCCGGGACAGACTAGATACAGACAGGACATCCTGGTATAGCGTGCATTGCTGCAGGGCTTGTGGGATTAGAGACATACATATACATCTTCAATATTCTAAATCTCTGAAAATGAGAATTTTTTTTGCTGCATGATGCACAACATAGCTTTTGTGTATAATATTTGGGCATATGAGTCTGCTTCCTGTGCCCATCTGTGAGTGTGTGTCCTTAAGGGGTTTAGATGGAGGAATCACATGTGTAGTCTTCTTCAGTAGCGTGCGTGCGTGCGTGCGTGCGTGCGTGCGTGCGTGCGTGCGTGCGTGCGTGCGTGCGTGCGTGCGTGCGTGCGTGCATGCATGCATGCGTGCGTGGATGAGTTAGCATTTATTTACCTGACTCTGTTCTATATACACAGGTGCATTCATTGCCTAACCTTCATTAGGTGTTTTTGCCTGTGCAAGTGAGTGTGTGTGTGTGTGTGTGTGTGTGTGTGTGAGTGTGTGTGTGTGTGTGTGTGTGTGTGTGTGTGTGTGTGTGTGTGTGTGTGTGTGTGTGTGTGTGTGTGTGTGTGTGTGTGTGTGTGTGTGTGTCTCCAGGAATGTGACGGTTTATAAGGTTATATAATGTTCTTCTAAGAGCAGATTCAGATACTGCCTCCGGTTATCACATGCACACAAAGCCCAATTGAATGTTTGAGCGATATAAGGTGATATTGGGTTAAGAAAAAAACAACTCTCCCATAATTAACTAAGGATGGGGGGGCAAAATGGGCCAGAACTCACTTATCATTTATGAGGCATTTGTCTCACAAGCTATTTGTTTCACAAGCTATTAGTGTAGCCCGTGACGTGTAGTTTGCTCCTGGGCAAAGGACATATTTCAGCCTTGTGCACATTTTCTTGAATACGCAACTTTACATAGCAGAGGAGGATTATATTTGCATGTTATATATGACATTTCAATTCCCAATGGATTTTTTTCAGGATTGGAAATTTGGGTCTCGATCTGTGTCTGCTTTTACAGAAAATCAAGTATAAAAGAAAAGAGGGGAAGGACAGAAGAAAAAAAAAAGATATGAAAGGGTGAATAAGCAGCCCCACAGCAGCCAGCTGTTCCTCCTCTCTCTGAAACATCTGTCATAGAAGGAAAAACACAGAAAGACACGGAGCGAAAGTGAAGATGGGAAAGAAAATACAAAAGTGATGAACGAAACAAAAGAGAGGGCAAGAAAGGGTGAAGACAGAGAGATACAAAAAATACTTTATGAGCCATTCTCCTCTCTCCTGTCTACCTGTTTGATCAATCTATCTGGTCATACAATTTACACAGTATGTGTGTGCTTTTGTCTGTGCCTGGTCCGACATATGTTTGAGTTTGTACTTGTTTATTTTCTTCTTAAGACATTTGCAGTATAACAAGACGAAAAGAGCTGTAGTACTGTGCTTTGAGCCACATATTAAAGTGTGTGTTGTGCTGTAGCTTCGACAGTGGAAGTAAAACCATATAATTTGACAACTTCAGTTTCATGCATATGAATATTATTGAGACAATTTCATAAAAACCTTTACAATCCACACGTCGTCTTGTAACATCAAATTGTTTCATACAGTTCAGACATACTGATGACAATTTCCTCCAGTGTGGATATGCTGGTGAATATTTAATAAGTTCCCTCTTTTTTTAGGTAGGCTGATGCTGATCCGGCTGTTACTCTTCTCACCCTTATCATGAGGTCTATCTGGGTTTTTGCACATCTGTTTTTATGAAGCAAAAAACTAATGCACAGAGAAAGAGACACACACATATAAGAGGAAATGAAATAGTAAATCCTATTTTCTAATTATAGGGTTGTCCTGATACAAGTAAACATTGGACATGACAGAAGTTAAATAGGGTATTGGGTTTCTTGTGTCAAGTCAACTATTTTTTATGTAATGAAACCTTAAAATGCATTCTGACTCTTATAACATGGTAGTATATGTAATAATGGACACCAAGCAAACTGAATCAAAAAGTAGAAGCAGCTGAAAATCATTTCCATATTTTCCAAGTTATTGAGCCATGAGATGAAAAGAAAATACTGCTGCTAGAATATGTCCAGAGGGGACCCAAGCTGACTGCATTCATGACAAGGATAGAGGGAGCAAGAATAACAGAGAAAGGAAGACAGACAGGAAAAAAGAGAGAATCAGTGAGGAAATAAGCATGAGAAGGCCAGAGTGTCCGGTCTGTAGGTTATGTAGTAAGCTAGAAAAAAAGGACACTAAAGAGAGACATAGAAGACATAGAATAAGAGAGAGAGAGAGGCTTGTTTTCATGGTTGGTTGAAGCTTTGTTTTGCTGGAGGCCCAACAGACATGCATAGAACCGCATTCACTGACATCATTAACTGACCTTAATCAGCGTTCATTAGACCCTCGATGCTTTAAACACACACACACACACACACACACACACACACACACACACACACACACACACACACACACACACTGAAAGGTGCAAATGTATGTAGGCTGCACAGATGTTTAATCACAAATGTCCATATGATTGTTTTGGGAAGTGTGTCTTTATATAACTCAGGCATCCATGTGTACTAGTAGTCTAAAACCCTATTCACACAGGATTAGTATTACCTGGTGACCTCTAGTCATTTGTAATAATTAGGGAGGTTGTCTGTGATCTATATCCTGTGCGAATCGGTCTGTAATTTTTGAGGCCCTAATATTAGTCCCGTCCTCAGCGCGCCTCCGGGTAGCCAACTCTCGAGGTACAGATATGTCGGTAAATTCAAGTAAAAGCAGGCTTCTCTTATCCCGTGCGTCGTCACGTGACCAGTCGGCATTCGTAATTTCATACGATATCATACGAACCCGTTAAGAATGCTTTGAGTATTTAAATCATTAAAAGTAACAATACTACATTTTCATAGGTCACTCACATGGGCATGGGATAAAATAAATTACGCAAGCACATACTTATTACACATGTTATACACATGCGTTCTCTGTTGTATACAAAGTCCTTATGTTTACAAAAAAATTTCTCCTTTTTCCCACACCTTATTTTAACGATAGCAATGTATGTTTGGGCCCAAACACAGAACAGACTGATGAGTAGGCAGCAGTTAGTGTTCAATGATTTCATCAAGAAAAGGTTTACAAAATCCAAAACAAGCAGTAGGTCCAGCAGGCAGGGAACTGGAAAATCTAGGGTCAGTAATTGCATTGCATTGAGATAATACTATACTGCCAAGGTATCCCGGAAAATGGATGACCTGTTTGCTGCATTTTAAATTTAAAGCGTAAGCAACATGATAAAATGTACTAGCCTTTACTCACAGTATCAGCCCTGAAATTCTACCGTAAAGGAAAATCTCATTTCTAACCTTTAGATGCTAGATCTAACATTATGATTAAAACTGGACAAGAAAATTACATTAAATTCAGTTTCTTTCTAAACAAACTGGTTTAAATCAAACCTGAAACTGAAATGGCAATATCATGTATAATATTGTAATGTATACACTGCCGTTAATAAAATTATACAATTATGACTGTAGTTGGATATAATTAAACATTTCTCTAAACAATCTCATCATACAGTAGAGGAGCAGACTAATCCCTGAAGTGTAGGTTGACAATTGACTCGTTTACATTACAAAAGTGCAGTTGATTCCAAATGCGTGTCTGACGTGAGTATGTGTCTAATCTGTCATGCCATCCATACTGAATGAATAAAGCATTATTACTTCTATGCGTGCAATGAATGACTCATCTGCCTGTGTGCTTAATGTGTTCAGCAGAGTCATAACCTCCGCTTATCACAACAGGTTATCTCAACTCTCTGTGCTGAAAAAATAAAGATGTAAAGATGCTTTCACATTTTCTACATAAAGGCACCTTATGCATAGTTAAACCCAACATAAACATCCATCCACCTTGGATGACTCTTATATCTTATATCAGTTCATCTTTAAAGTGGACCAGACGTTTTGTCAAGCATGCAAAACCAGTGTCAAGACAGATAAATACATATTTAAAGCACTAAGTAAAGTGTGAGCATTATCAATATCAAAACTACTTAGCACCCCTGCAATAAAACAGAATCAGACACAGAGGAACAATAAGCTGTTGAAGGTGGTCAGAAAATTTGTTGTAGAGCAAAATGTTGTGCTATACACGTGTTTAATATAAGATAACATAACATAACATAACATAAGAGAGACTTCATTGTCACCCATCAATACAGTGCGGTACATTACATAGAGGAACCAAATTGTAAAACAAAAAGAATGAATGATGCAACATTAAGTGCTTTTTCAAACATTAAGGCTATGAGGTGCAATCAACAAGAAAGAAATCTAAGAAAACCGAGTGTAATTTTCTAACACAAAAACGCTTTTGGATTAACTGAAAGGAAGAGCTGCTCATGATGGATCAGATCTGCTGTCTGTGTCAATGAAATGCCCCCCTGAAGTACCTGATGAACTCTTCATCAGATGGTAATCTGACCTAACTCTCCATCAAACACACTTTGATAGACATGCCTTAATTAAGTCCTAACTAATCGAACATTCACTCCCAGATATAAAGGAGGCTTGGGATAGAAAGAGTCGCCCACACAAGGTCAGCCACTGGCCCCTGTTTAAGCTCAGTGTCTTGCTCAAGAACATGTCATCTGTGATTGAAACAGGAATACCACCTGTATGATGAATGACATGCCATGCCATTCAAACGGATTCATGTTTTCATTAATCACTCTGAGATATATTATTATTCCTCTCCGGGGCTTTAAATTAAGCTTTTTAATTTAGTGGACTTGTTTATTACAAATGTGTTGACTTTGTACTGCTACTGCATGAAAGCATAGCTTAATAATCAGGTCCATGATGCATATCAGTGACCCTAGAGCTGAAAAAAACACCGCCATCTATTTTAACAATTTCTTGGGGGAAAGGTTTTTGAGGTGCATGGTTGTCTATAATAAGAACACTGAGGCATTGACCGCAGAGTGTGCAGAGACAGTTAGTGTGGGGTGATTAAGGACCACATATTGAGCACACCTGATTAACTATCTGAGAACAGGCTTTAACGATCAGATGAGGCTTTCCATCAAACTCCTTCACCTGGACAGGGTTCACGTTCGGTGTAGACAGGCTCAGTGACAACATTCAGGGAATTAAAGGGGAACACTGCTTAATCCAGAAACCAGTGGGACCTGATTTCTGTGCAGGAATATTTAAACAGATATAATTGTACCTGATAATTCATAATTCAGAAGTCTAACGTCGAAATGCTCTGAGAATCCTTTGACATTACTTGAGTGTGTCATTGCACAGAGTTAGCTGATTTAATACCTTTGAACAGATGGTTATCATTGGAGAGTCCCCATCGCTTCTGCACAGCTGGACAGGCTACACTGCAGAGAACGAGTACCTTATTCTGCCCAACAGGACGGCTGCATGTGCCAGGCTATAAAACTAACCTATTTATTATTTAACATCACCCGATGCACCTTAGTGTCATGAAAGTACATACTAATCTTGAATACTGTCAAATAATGAACTTATGCTCACCTGTCCAAAATCAGAAGGGAATTTTTTTAAACTATGTAGAAGTGGTGGCTAAGTACAAGCTCAGTCTCAATATCACCATCTAGTGTTCAGCTCCAACTAAAGCCAGTTGAATGCAAACACACACTATGAATATGTTTCTTTTCAGTTAGGTGATAGGTCAGTAAGGTCACTAGCCTGGTTGACACCAGACCCTTCTCAGTTCTAACTGAGTGACTTGCAGAGCAAATCTCAATTTTGCTGTAAGTCCCTAAGGGTTTTCCCAGGCTAGATAGGTCACAGTAGTTAATGTTATTTGTTGGGTTTCTCTCACTGACAATTCTCAAGGTATAATTCCCTAGTGCTTCATGAAGTCCATCCTTTGCTTCTGTCCTGCACACATGCAATGAACACTGTATTTGTTTCATGTTAGACAATCAATTCAATTCAATTCAATTCCAACTTTGCTCATCTAAAGACACAGCTGTAATAAACCATTCTCTTCACCAAAAAAGACATATTTTATTCTGACAAGAAAGGAAAAATCTAAATCAAGTATAAGTGATTAGATGCAATACAATTAGAACTTTCAATGTGCTTGCACTTGAAAGCTATTATGTTTCAAATATATTTATTGTAAAACATCCCATTCAGCAAAGGAGTTCGCATGGCATTTACATGTTTCCTTAAGAATAATCAAAGTACAAAAAACAGTAACAGACATCATACAAACAAAAACATTGACAGAAGTAATACACATTGAAAATAAATAAACAAATAAAGACCCAACATAGCATACCACCCCCTCCCTTCAGTTACCCGCCCCTCCCACCCCAGGAGTGTATTCTTACTCATGTTTTAAAGGCCTTCTCTGCCAAGGCAAGAGTCCAAGGGAAGCCAAACCTTCTCAAAATCCCTAAGCTTGTCCTTCAGGATAAATCTAATTCTCTCCAAGTGTAGAGTATCGGTCAGGTCTGTCAGCCAGTGCTTGAAAGAGGGCACCTCTTTCTTTTTCCAAAAAAGTAAGATAAGTTCTTTCGCGATTATAGCACCATATGCCAGAAGACGTTGTTGTGCTACTCCTCAGATATACCCAGAAGAAAGCTATTAAACATATCCATAGGCTGCATAGCTCTACACCTCACAAAGGGACCTCAGTTGTAACATAAAGCTCTGCCCGCAGGCTAGTTAAAGCTCAACATTATAGGTATAGAAAATGGGACACGAATGTTTCACCATCAATCAGAGCAAGACTGACTGTGATGGGAGGAAAAAGCACCAGCAAACACAGAACATAATCACTTTATTTTTAGTATAGACTTCATTGCAGATAGAGAACAATTACAATGTTTTTGGATGCATTTCCCTCATTTTTATGAATAATTTCATGTTAGGATACAATAATCATTCTAAGTCAGGCAAATAGTAGCCTTGTGGGTATCCATATCTTTAAAATGTTATTAAGTTAACAGAAAAAGAAAACTGGAGCCAAAATTGCTCTCAGCCTCAGTTTGTGGCTCATGAATGCTTCACTCTACTCAGTCAAAAAGTTGCTAAAATGACAGCCGTCTCGCAGTGACTCGGTTGTTCAAAATAAAGCATGAGCCCTTGCTTGTATGTCTTCTTTTGGAGAAGCTACTTTGCTTCTATGTCTTCTCTGTATGTGTGCACTGTCTAAAATTGTATATCTATCATGCAAATGTGTGCTTTATAAATGTATAAAAACCATTCTAACGTTCCTGTGACTCAGTGTGTGCAGCTGTGTCATTCCCAAGTCAATGTCTTTGCATTCTCTGGCTGATAAAAATAGACCCTGTAGCATTTCTATCAACTACATCCAATGCATAATGTTTTATCGTATTGGTCTAAGGGATTTCAGGAATGTTGTGAGATTACCGTGGGTTATAAATACTTTCTCAGTAGGCAGCTAAAAACATCTGATACTATCACAAATTTAAAACAAAAGAACATAGCAGTAGCAGTAAACATACAGAAAAATGTAAGTAAAATTAAAGCATATTAGCTGTACTTTCCTTTGCTGAGCTTGGTTAGATGGCTTACTTACAGTAAAATAAATAATGTGACTACCCTCCAAAAACTGTAACTAGTACTACAGTCATTATATTATTATCATTATATTACTCCTCCTCAAAAACAAAACTTAAATGGGTAAATGTATTCCTGCTTCCTTACCTGAGCTGCCATTAGCGATAACTCCATTATCCCTGGATCGATGCTCACCAGCCTGAGTGTGTAAAAGTAAGACCGTTGATGGCAAAAAAGTAGAAAGTAGAAGGAAAAAAAAGAGGAAGGTCTCTGAAACTGCACTGCTGTGCTTTACTGGATGAGTGCGGTTGTGAACATGCTACATAATGACACAATTAATGCTTTTCATGCTTCATGGAAGAGTGTATTCACTCATCACATCTCTCTCTCTCTTTCTGTATGGATGTGTATGTTGGGGAGCAGGGGTAAGCTTGTGCTTGACACGTGCCAGGCAAACCCTGCAGAATTATTGATGCTGGTGTGTGCTTTTGCATGTAAGCTTTTTTGACACTGCTACCCCATACAACTTCCTGCAACCACTTTCTTTTAGATGAACTTCATAATCCTTGAATTATTCATCACAATTGTCTTTGTGTATGTGTTTGCTTCTCCATATTTGTCTCTCTTATCCATCTCAGGCTTATAAACGGTTTACATGTTATAGTATTAGCCGTATTATGATTAATAGATCATTTCGTTTTAGAGATCGGTAACAATGCAAAGAAATTGTGTGTTGCCATGTTGTGAAAAGGTTACTTTGCTGGTGTTTATCCCCCTCAAGAACGACTTTTGCTTTGACACAAGCATTGTCCAGACAGTGCTCAAGCCATGCAGAGCAACAGGAAACAGCAAACCAAAGTACAATACTATATTGCAGCAACAATATCCACGACTCTGTTTTCATTGTACTTTGTTGCATTTTCCTTTTATCGATACACCAACCTTTCCACCTCAACCAAGTGCAAAAACGTTTTTGTGATATTTTGACATTTTCTATGAATTTATGGTGTTTCACGCAGCTTTTTTATGCGCAGATTGAAAATGTGCATTCAAACATGTGGATAGACACCAAAACTGTAATGGTAAATCACTTCACTGTCCGGGAGCCTGTGCAGTCTATAAAGTGCATTTGAAAAAAGATAACCACTTCAGGAAGCACACAAAATTCAGTATTGCTCAGATACAGCCAGGCACACATTTACACAGCATTTTTTTTTTCTTTTGCTTTTCTGTGCTTGAAATGAGCATATCTGAGCTGAATTTAATTTCTAAAGACAGATTCACCCCAAGCCACGTATGTGTCTTTCATGTCACAACAAACCAAGCTGTTATCTATAGACCTCTTTTGTACTCTCTGGCCTTTGGAACAATTACTACCGCCTGAGAAAACCCCTTACAATAGTCCCAGTTGTGGCCTTTGTGCGTGTGTTACAAGTAAGAGCGAGAAAATGGCTGTACTATGTACCTTATGTAAGTGTGTAGGCATGTGCATGTGAGGCAGGGCTGCTTTAGAGCAATGGGTGCTTCCTTTACGCACAGCGCAGTCCATTTGGGGAGAGATGGTAATTTTCCCTGAGGGCCGGTGAGTCCAGCTGTCAGCAGAGAGAGTGGGACACAAAGTGATTTTCAACAAAAGAGAAAATAAAGAGGAGAACATGTACTGATAGAGATACAGGTAATTGACAGTGTTATTTATTTTTCCACACATATTTATTTAACCATTACCCCATCACAGTTTGTACATTAGTATGTTTTACTTGTGTATTTTCTCTTTGGTTGGTATTTTATAGGAGTACTGACTGCCTGCTGTGTTTTTGTGTCTACTTATGTACAATTCATTATACATCCACTTTCCATCTGCCTAAAACAGCTATTTTGACATAGATAGAAAAACATTATAGCCCTAGTCTATATCAACAACATTTCATTACCGGGACTGTTCAGGTGCCGCAGGAAATTCCGCCGGATGTCCCTCATTTCGGCGGGATGTTCGTCACTTTCCGCTTTTATTGTGTAAGCCATTTTTAACTCAGCTCGATCTCTGCAGGGTAAATCGAGACAGCTACCTAGACTATCTGTAGAGTTTTCTGTTGCACGACTAAAACAACACCAAAACAAGTTCCTTCCCGAGGTTATTTTGCAGAGGCACCGTTGCTCCGTCCAGCACTTAGCTCCGCCCAAGAGGATTGTGATTGGTTTAATGAAATGCCAATTAACCAGAGCACGTTTTTCTCCCAGCAACTGAATTGCAGACTTCATTTTGAATAAAGAAGTAACTGAAAGAGTAATGAATAAGTTGGTAGAATTGAAAATGGGTGGGTAAAATTACACAAATACACACAATATACTGTATAAATAATTAATATAAATCAATTGTAATGTTGTGAAATTGTAATTTGTCTGTCTGGGGAAAAGTGCAGTGTCATGGAATAGGAGAGCAGCAGCTGGTCCTTCCAGCTGTAATCAAGGCTTGCCCTGGCTTTTATGTTTAATTATCACATATTTTTGTTCATAAATTGCTACTGAGATCAACTGAAAAGCCCTGGTAAACATCCCATCAAAGAAGTCTCAAATAAATCTAAACAATACATGGTATCAATACAATGACCTCACCGAGAGCACCAGAATGCATTTGTGAACGCATTGATAGTTTGTGTGGATAAAATGTATCAGTGATTTGAAAAACTTGTTTAACAAGGGCTGTCAATAAAGGAATGCTTGAGGCTCTTGTCATTTGAAGGCATAAAATGCCAAATGTATCATATTGCTTAAATAACACATTCGCTAAAAATTGACAAGTATAGCTAGGTTTTGACGTGTAAACGGTGTATGAGAAGTAAGAATTGTGGCCGGGAGCGCAAGATAAAGAGAAAGTTTTAAGACAGTGTTCTCTCTCCTCTGCACTGTAGCTGTGACATCAGCCACACAGAGCAGCCCTTTCAAATACAGAAAAATAATTTAAAAAAAGCACTAAACTTTAAGAGTTATAACACAACATCTGTAAAATATATCAAAAAGCTGAATAATTTTCTAATAGCTAAAGGTTTTATGAATAGGGTAAAGTTTGATTGATGTCTCTAGGTGAAAGTATTGTAGCTTATGTTGAAGAAAGTGAAAAAGAAAAAATGTCAAAATACAGTATGTCGAAAAATGTGATAAAAAAAAGTCATAGTATAGTATGTTGAAAAAGTGATAAAAAAAAGTCATAGTATAGTATGTCAAAAGAAGCCATAGTATAGTATGTCGAAAAAAATGATAAAAAGTCATAGTTTAGTATGTCGAAAAAAGTCGTAGTGTAGTATGTCAACAAAGGTGATAAAAAAGTCATAGTATAGTATGTTGAAAAAAATCATAGAATAGTATATTAAAAAGGTCTTTAAAAAGTGATTAAAAAGTCATAGTATAACATGTCGAAAAAAGTCATAGTAAAAGTAAAAAAAAAAGTCATAATATAGAATGTCGAAATAATTCATAGTATGTTAAAAAAAAAGGATAGCTCAGTTGGTAAAGGGAGGTCAAGGTTCATTCCTTGAACCAGATGCCTTTGGTTCGAAAAAACTTTATAAAAAGTCATAGTGTACCATGTAAAAAAAAGTGATAAATAAGTCATACTATAGTATGTTGAAAAAAGCCATAGTATAGTATGTCGAAAAAAAAATTATAAAAAGTCATAGTTTAGTATATCAAAAAAGTGATAGTATAGTATGTTGAAAAAAAGTTTAAAAAAATCATAGTATAGTATGGATAGCTCAGTTGGTACAGCGTACGCCCCCTATGTCAAGGTTCATTCCTCGAACCAGGTACCCTTGGTTTGAAACAATCTTTATAAAAAGTCATAGTGTACGATGTCGACAAAAGTGATAAAGAAGTATAAAAAATCATAGTATAGACTGCATAGCTCAGTTGGTAGAGTGCGGTCTCGTATGTAGACCCAGAAGCCCATGGTTCAAATCTGACCTGGGGCAATTTACTGCATTACTTTCCCCTCAAAGCAAAGCTTTCCTAATAATTAAGGTTGCAAATGCACAACATTTAATAAATGTCATACTAAAGCATGTCAAAAAACTGATAAAATGTCATAGTGTATTATGTCGAAAAAAAGTTATAGTATAGTATGTTGAAAAAAGTCATATAGTATGTAGAAAAAAGTGATTAAAAAGTCATAGGATAGCATGTAGAAAAAAGTGATTTAAAAAGTCATAGGATAGCATGTAGAAAAAGTCATACCACAGTACATTGAAAAATGTCATAGTATAGCATGTTGAAAAAAGTAATAAAAAAGCCTTAGTATATTATGTCGAAAGAAGCTATAGTATAGTATGTCGAAAAAAGTGATAAAAAGCCATACTATAGTATGTCGAAAGCTGCTATTGTATAGTATGTCGAAAAAAGTGACAAAAAACCATAGTATAGTATGTCAAAAAAGTGATAAAAAAGCCATAGTATAGTATGTCAAAAGAAGCCATAGTATAGTATGTCGAAAAAAATGATAAAAAGTCATAGTTTAGTATGTCGAAAAAAGTCATAGTATAGTATGTCAAAAATAGTATTATGTGATATAATTGCTACTGACTGCATAGCTGAATTGGTTGAGTGCACACCAATATTTAGAGCTTTATTCCTCCTCTTAGGAGCCCATGGTTCAAATCGGACCTGGGGCAATTTCCTGCATTTTTTCCGCTCAAATCTCAGCTGTCCTAACGATTAAAGGCGCAAAAGCATCAAAAAAATAGATTTTATGTCGAAAGAAAGTGATAAAAAGTTATAGTTTAGAATGTCAAAGAAGTCATAGTATAGTATGTCTAAAAAAGTCATAAAAAGGTTGTAGTATAGTATGTTGAAAAAAGTAATTGTATTGTATATCAATTTTCTACTTTTCTTTCCCCTCAAATCTAAGCTATTATCAAAGGCGCAAATGCACAAAAAAATCTTTAAAAGTCATTCTATAATATGTCGAAAAAAGTCATAGTATAGTATGTTGAAAAAAGTGATAAAAAGCCATAGTATAGTATGTCGAACTAAGTCATAGTATAGAATGTTGAAAAAAGTGATAAAAAGCCATAGTATAGTATGTCGAACTAAGTCATAGTATAGTATGTAAAATAACGTGACACAATTTGCACTTACTGCATAGCTCAGTTGGTAGAGTGCACACCATTACATAGAGCTTTATTCCTTGACCTAGAAGCCCATGGTTCAAATCACACCTGTAGCAAGTTTCCTGCATTCCCCCATGCAGTCATAGTATAGTATGTCAAGAAAAGTAAAAAAAAAAGTCATAGTATAGTATGACGAAAAAGTGATAAAAAAAAGTCATGGAACAGCATGTCTAAAAAAGTCATAGTATATTATGTTTAAAAAAGTAATAATATAGTATGTCGAAAAAAGTCATAGTATATTATGTCGAAAAAAGTGATAAAAGAGTAATAATATAGAATGTCGAAAAAAGTCATAGTATAGTATGTCGAAAAAAGTGATAAAAAGTCATAGTATATTATGTCAAAAAAAGTTATAGTACAGTATTTCAAAAATATTACTGTCCAATTCTAAATGTGACCTGTGGCAAATTCCTGCATTTCCCCCTCAAATCTCAGCTCTTCTAATGATTAAAGGCACAAAAGCATAAAAAAATTATTTTGTGTCGAAAGAAAGTGATTAAAAATCATAGTTTAGAATGTCAAAAAAAGTCATAGTATAGTATGTCGAAACAATTCATAGTATAGTATGTTGAAAAAAGTGATAAAAAGTCATTGTATAGTATGTCGAACAAAATCATAAAAAGTTATAGTTTACTATATCGAAAAAAGTCATAGTATAGTATGTCGAAAAAAGGGATAAAAAGTAATAGTATAGCATGTCGAAAAAAGTCATAAAAAGTCATAGTATAGTATGTCGAAAAAAGTGATAAAAAAGTCACAGTATAGTTTGTCGAAAAAAGTCATAGTATAGTATTTCCTGCATTTTTTCCCTTCAAATCTAAGCTGTCCTATTATTAAAGGCGCAAATGCACAAAGAAATCTTTTTTTTAAAAAATCATGTGGTTTCTTAACAGCACGGGGTGAATTTCAAAACAAATAAAGAATATTTGAGAGAGAAACCAAAGTTGGTTTTAGAGCATTTATTCACATTTGCAAATGCAGGAACACAGTTTCACAAACGCACGCAGCAGAGTGTAAAAGTGTCTTCTAGCAAATTTAGAATACAACCATTAGGAAAACCCCTCCTCCTAATTGCTTTAGCAGAGCCACAGTTGACCAAAACACCATGAACAGTTTGAAACCTTCTCACAACCTTGCCCTTTGCCCCAGTTCCAAAACAAGACAAAATACCTGTTAATCTCAGCTGCCAGGGACGGAAAGGATGTGTCTGAAAAACACAGTTCATGACTGTTTATGGCGCTCCTTTAACCTTGATCTGTTATGTTTAGCACAGAAGTCAAACAGAAGGCCTCAAAAAACAAAATAGCTCTAGTCTCTTCAAGGTTTAGGTTTTAGTTGTTCCATTCTAGAGGGTATTCTAAATTGGCACATAAATGTAGAAGAATATAAGAAAGAAAACTGTTTAAGGGTAATTCTGCCATTACAATCATACTATAGCATGTCAAAAAAGTGATTGAAAAGTCATAGTATAGTGTCAAATAACGTCATAGTATGTCGAAAAAAGTCATAGTATAGTATGTCGCAAAAAGACATAGTATAGTATGTCGAAAAAGTTGAAAGAAATCATAAAAACGTCATAGTATAGTATTTAAAACAAAAAATAATAAAAAGTCACAGTATAGTATGTCGAAAAAAGGGATAAAAAGTCATAGTATAGTATGTAGAAAAAAGTGCTAACAATGTTATAGTATAGTATGTCGGAGAAAGTCATAAAAAGTCATAGTATAGTATAAAAAGTGATAAAAAGGTCAATGTATGGTATGTCAAAAAAAGTTGTAGTAAAAAAGTGATAAAAGTCATAGTGTAGCATGGCAAAACAAATCCTAAAATAATCATTGTATAGCATGTCGAAAGAAGTGATAAAAAGTAATAGCATAGTATGTTGAAAAAAGTCATAAAAAACTCATAGTATAGTATGTCAAAGAAAGTCTGGAAGAACATGCAACTAAATGCACAAAATGGCCCAGCCTCCAAATTAAGTACGATTAAAACAGGTATAGCATAGTATGTTGAAAAAAACAACATAACAAGTCATAGTGTAGTATGTCAAGGAAAGTCTGGAAGAACACCCCACAAAAAGGTCCAGGCCACAATGGGGATCAAAGCAAGTGTCAGGGTCGGCAGTGCCTACATGCTGGTGCTAGTTGGAGCATTGCCAACCAATGAGCCACCATGCCAACTAATAAAGTACATTGAAAACTGTCCTATTAAATAAAGGCCTTAAATGCCTAAAACGTCAAAGCATTTCATGTCGAAAAAAGTCATAGTTTAGTATGTCGAAAAAAGTGATAAAGTTACAGTTTAGAATTCAGAAAAAAAAGTCATAGCATAGTATGTCGCAAAAGGTCATAGTATAGTAGCCTGCTCTGTCTATATAATGTAGTGGAATATTTCCCTCTGGAATGTAGTGGAGTAGACGCAGCCTACAAAGTAGCACAACATAGTAAAAATGTGTATGTACCTAAAATGTGTACTTAAGATTGAAACCTACTTGACTAAATGTACTTTACACCATTGTGAAAAGGAAAGTGACAGATAAATGTGAGGTTTGTAGTGGTAAAGAAAACGTTGAACATGTGCTGTTGAAACGTAAAAAAGTTGAAGGTAGAAAGAGACACATTTAAGAAGAAATAGGAAGAAAGTGAATTTACACGTTACAAGGTTGTTGGAGAATGGAGATAAAGGACAAACAAGGTAAGAGAGGCTTTATTTAACCTAGCTAGGTATTCATGACAGGATGGACCCCAGGACACTTCGATACAGTAGGTGGCGGTATTCACCTTTCACGTTGGTTTGTAACCCGTCATTATATCAAAAAAGAAGAAAGCGTTTACTTCCGTGTAAAATGTATGAATGACTCCAACTTCCCTGTGCAGCTTCAGCTTGCTAACTGCAACTGCATCTCGGTAGAGTTGGTCAACTGACGGCTACTGCTACCATCAAGTTAGTCCAAATGGATTATACGGCAACTCAAAGTGGGTTCAGGCAGCGTAAGTTACGTACGTGAGTGTATCGATCAAATCAGCCTTTAGTTATTAGCGAACTGCTGCAAGTGTACATTTTGTACTTGCTAGCTTTCTGGAATCCAACGTAAACGGAGCTGAATGATGCTGTCACTGTTTTGAGCCGGTTGAGGCTAACGACTTAGCTAGCTACTGTTAGCTAGCTAGCTAGCTAGATAACTTGTAAAAACACAGACACCAAAACGTTAAACTTCAGTCCACCACCGTCTAACGTTTGTCACTGTGGAAGACGGCTAAATAGAGGGGCATAAGTAGCGAAAGCTTGTGTCTCTTTTGTGTGGTGGGAGTGTCTGTGCAATGACTGTGGGATGTTTTTGGTGTTTACAGATTGTTTAATGAGAAATGTAGCTAGTGCTATATTAAGCTACATTGTTTGTGCTTTTGGAAGCTACACCTCCGTTTCCAAGCTTCAATCTGGGTTAGACTTTGGGGCTTTTTTTTCTTTCTTTTTTTACTCTTCCATAAGCAGCATGTCTGATAATTAGCTAGCTAGTAATGAGGCTGGCCAATACATTTGATTTACCGTTACCTCAAGTCCCTAAGGAGTATCTCTAATCATCTGTGCATCACCAACATTTAAACAAGCCTCCCCAAAGTTGTTACAATACCAACTGTTATTCAAACTGATGCTGGTTTCTCAGATTTCCTGTAATTTGCTACTGTTAAATTTGCTTGCATTACACATTTTCTACACAATTTCTGTGTAGATCTACTGCATTGTTTGACATAACTGTTTGTCATTTTCATCCAGAGCCTAATATGCGTCTAAGGACTAGTTTGGTGGATGGTTCAGAAGGCAGCCAGCTGTTTGAGGATACGAGTGGAGCTGCATCTGGACCACAGACGGGGTACAGGTGGGGACCAGGCTGAAGATAAGCTGGATGTTAAACTGTCTTGAATATATATTGTTATTGCATTTTGTATGTGTCCTATGTTGCATCAAGGAAAAATCAGGCGCCCTTTGTCAATCAATTAGATCATGCCCTCAAAAATTGAACTTTGACTACGTTTGTGGTTTTTTTTTTTAGCCGACACATCCATTATGTTCTTTCAGTTGATACATTTTCTTGTGTCATTTTGGCAGTGACCAGCAGGCTGGGCCTCAAGCAGCAGGATTTACTGGCCAGTCTATCCTGTCAGACCCCATGTCTAACCTGGCCATGGCATATGGCAGCTCACTGGCGTCCCAGGGAAGGGAAATGGTAGACAAGAATGTAAGACTGAGTCATTCATAATACCTTAAATGATTGCTTACCAGAAAGGATGCAAAAGGGGGAGGAATAATGCATGTGTGTTTGTCTGTGTGCTTGCTTGTTTCAGCTGGACAGGTTCCTCCCAATTTCTAAGCTGAAATATTACTTTGCCGTGGACACAGTGTACGTGGGGAAGAAGCTGGGCCTTCTAGTATTCCCTTACATGCATGAGGTAAGTCTGCTCACACCAGCTAAATAGAAGTTATTCTGTTATGTCTGCCATGTTGCATAGGTAGAGGTAATCCTGTGCATGTGAAAATATGTCGATTTCTTTCTCTGTGGGCCTCTGAGGCTTTTCTTATTCTCCGAGTTAAGACAAAATACCTGTTGCAGTTTAAATTGATTGGAAAAAGTAATCCAGACTAAACAGTTACACAGGAATCAATGCTACTATAATACACGCTTTCCTCTGGAAATGTAGTCAGTAAGGATTTAGCAAGTGTGTGATCATGTGTGTGTTGTAGAACTGGGAGGTGAGCTACCAGCAGGACACTCCTGTGGCTCCACGCTTTGACGTGAACGCTCCTGATCTCTACATTCCCGCCATGGGCTTCATAACATACATCCTGGTGGCTGGACTGGCCCTCGGCACACAGAACAAGTACGTACATACATACATCCATGTTTTTATCAACGTGATACCAGTTTGGAAAAGGGGCGGCAATCTATTGTGTTGATGTTCATTTGTTTTGTTCCTATTCTTTATAAGCAATGGTCATTAACAGCTAGGTAGCAGACTTCTTTATGTCTTCCCACATAACCACATGTCAGTTTATTGTGAATTCTAGTTTGTTTTTTCCCACCAAGGCATTGTCTTAGTTTTTGCCGGCTTCATTTTATGGATGGCTCTTCATTCTAATGCACACCCACAGAGCGACAACAGCAACCACAAAATACTTACAACTTCTGTAAGCTAATAGGACAGCAACATCTTACAACGAAAACAACCTCTGGATGGATTGATTACAGTGTTGCACTCATTTAACTTCTGTGTTTTTGTAAAATAATAACGTAAGTTCAATTAGTGGATTCAAATTGTACTAAATATGGAATGATTATATATATATACTAAGGCTCAAAGAGAACCTTTAAAAACAAAAAAACTTCATTGCAGCTTGATCAAAGGTAATGATGCACCGATGTAATGAGTTCACAGTATATACATACGTAGAGACTGTATCATTTTGTGCACCCTTCAGGTTTTCTCCGGAGCTGCTGGGAGTGCAGGCCAGCTCAGCGTTGGTGTGGCTGATCATGGAAGTCCTGGCGGTCCTGCTGTCGCTCTACCTTGTGACCGTAAACACAGACCTCACGACCATAGACCTGCTGGCTTTTTCTGGCTACAAATATGTTGGGTATGTACAGCATCTTTCTATGTTCACATTTTCATCACCAACTCACCCTCTACTGCCTCTCACCTACTCATATTTCTTGTTGTTTATTCTTTTCTAGTGGCTAATTTTCCTTTTAAATTATGCTCAGAACAAAACATTTCTTAACTGTTCTTAGTGTAACACCATAAGGCTCTGTGGATATGACTACCTTTTGACTGTGTGTGTCTTATTTCCTCAGGATGATTGTAGGGGTCGTAGCAGGTCTGTTGTTTGGGAGGCCGGCATACTATCTCTCTCTACTTTGGTGCTGTGTGGCCATCTTTGTCTTCATGGTGAGTAGCAACATCTACTAACGCTTGAGAGTTTAAATTATTGATCTTAATAGACAGATTTCCTATTTACAAATCATTGAGGACAGATGACTTCTGCACAAACTTACTATATTAATGCCGTGGCACTGCATCAAATTATATACTGTATATTCTGGAAAGAATGTTCCCGTCTTGGCATTCTGGATATTTGTTCTTCAACCTTGTCCTCACCTTCCCTCACCATAGCTCTCTGCAATGCTCCTGTCAGTTTTATTCCCCCGTCTGCAGACACATCTCAGCATCTTATGCAAATAAATAAGTAAAGCCTTCCCCATTCCTGTAACTGATATCAAGCTATAACATGAATACACACAAGACAAGCCATGCTGTAATTGCACACCCTCTCACATTTCTTCATCTTTACTCTACTCGTACCCTTACGACCCCCATCTCCACCCTCGTCACACATACCTATACACACAATGGCCACTTTATTAGGTACACCTTGGCAATCTAATGCAATTCAGTCATAACTTTTACCTATACAACGTTTGTAAGGTTAACTTTTTGGTGACATTGTAGGAAATGTGTAGATTGATGTATGTTTATTCCTGAGGTCATAGTTTTAAAGTGGTGTTGTACTGCCCTATATCCGATCAAGACGCAATGTATTTAACACAATGTCACCAAAATCTGAACATTACGGCCTACACAAAGATGGATGCTATGGCAGGGCTGTTGTGTTTGATTGTGTGTCACAGGTCACGTGGTACATTTTGTTTAATGGTTGGTTAAAGAATATTTTTAACGGGTCTCTCCTCAGATCCGCACGCTGCGTCTGAAGCTGTTATCTGAGGCGGCGGCGGAGGGAAGGCTGGTGAGAGGAGCCAGAAACCAGCTGAGGATGTACCTCACCATGTCTATAGCAGCAGCACAACCCATCTTCATGTACTGGCTCACCTACCACCTCATCAGATAAAACACACACACACTCACACACACACACACACACACACACACACACACACACACACACACGCACACACTCATTTTGTAGAAGATGAACTTGGCTTTCCAAATGCTATCGCACCCCCTTAAAACCACTCAAGAAAATAACACACACACATCAAAGAAGCTGGACTTGGATGAAACACACAACAGCCATAGTAGTCTGGAAAAAAATCCCATCACTTCCCAGGCATAAAGACAAAAGTACACATTCACAAGACTCACTCCATGTATGCATGGAGCAAAACAACAAATGCTACAATGGATTAGGAGAGGAAGTGAGGCATTACTGCCTTCTCTCTCACAGCACAGCCCCGAGCCATTAGTTTTGCCTTTTTTGTGTGTCTTTTTTTTTATGTAATGTCTTCAAAAATGTGTAGCAAGAGCAAATGGCTTTACGTTTTTTTTCTATACTTTGTAATTATTGGTTAATTATGTTTTTAGGAATATTTATGGATGTATGTGTATAGAAGAAATATTATTGCAGATGTTGCTCTGGTCCGATATCTCATGTGAATTTTCTGAGCCGACTAAGAAAGCAAACTAACCTCACACAAACCGTCCATTTAATGGCGAAAGAAGTCAAATTCAGGTTTAATGGTGATTAACTGGTTTGGATGTTTGACTAGAATGACCTTTTCCCTGGTGCTCATGTTTATTTCATGGCTGAGAGAAATACCTGTTCTGTCGTCATTGGATCTGGAAACAAGGGTTATCTAACTGGTGTGTAAGCGTGGCTGCAGTACCACCTCTGTTTTATCTGTTTCATCTTTTTGTATGTGCTTTGATACATGTTCTTTGCTGCCTGACAACTCTTGAATAGAGAAATCGAAACAGAAGCATCAACTGTGTGTAAGCCACGACATCGGGGCGTAGACCTCACAGTGAAATGTTGAGTTGACTTTGATATCCTTTTAAATACAAAGTAAATTATTTACTGCTTTTTCATATTTAAAGTTGGATGGAATAAAGGAAGGGAAGAGATGGGTCCGTTCTGTGAAAATTGTTTTAGTCTCTGAAATACTTGAACTATTTTAATGTTGAAAAATACTTACTTGTGCTTCAATGTGCTTGTAAATCATCTCATGCCTCAGCTGCTTTTTTTTTATGTAGCCAGTGTTGACTCAAACCAGGGTAGGATTCACATTCACTTAAATTAATTCAGGAAACTTCAAAAATCTGGATTTTTTTTTTTTTTTGCATTTCCCTCAGATGAAACTTATGATTATTGATAAATGCTAAAACACTAACCTCCGTTAACTGAGGTGCCAAAAAAAACCTTCCAAATATTTTGACAAAGTGCTCATTTAAATAGGATTTCTTAAATTGCAACATCTCCTTACGAATGACTCATTCCTTATGTACATGTAGCAGGTAATTTAAACACTTATTTTTAGGATTAATCATGAATGGATCCCATCTCTGACTGTCAAAGTAGGCTGTAAGCAACCTTTCAAGTCGAGCCACTGAAATGATATGACGACTGATAAATAAAGTCTGACTGATGGAGCTGCTGAAGTGGAGTTGTGTTTTATGTGCTCAATTTGTTTTTCTCAGATATGAATTTCTTTTATCACAGAAACTATTTTAGTTAAATTTACATTACAGGAAGTGACTCATAATCAACCAGTTATGGAGGGAAAGGAGGTTTGACTCTTTGAGAACTAACATTTTGTCTTTTATCCTTCCTCTAGGGACCTTTGTGCTAAATGTTTGCACTTTTTAATTTGTGGATATTAACCACAAAATCAAAGAATGGTATATTATACAAGATAATGCTAATTTAACACAGTCCACTAGGAAATGAAATAAAACAGGAAATAACCAGGCCCTGTATAATATTAGAAGATTGTGTTATGATAGTTGGCCTGTGGTTTACTAAAAACATTAAAAAATATATTAAAATTACTTAATTTTAAACATAAACTGCAAGCCAGCACTGAAGAGAAAGACATTTATTTAGTAGGTTGTTAAGGTACAAAGGGCAAGGAAATAATCAATTTCCTGATTTACACACATATTAGTATTGTTTTCTTGTTTTGTCACACAAACATAACATATTTACTTAAGATTTAAGCTTATATACTTAATGCTACAATGCCATGAGAACAGAGGCGTGGCAGTCACTGGAAGCAATGGCAGTGGCCTGACAACTGCAGACTTCATATTTACTGAAGTGGAGAAAGATTGTTTTTTTATCCACTTAAGGGTCCTGAATGTGATGTGTTGTGTTTCTTTCCTTTAAATCTTTCCTACCTGTGCATATTTTTGTTAGCGACTCGCCAAAGCTGAATGAATATGTGGAACACTGTAATAAATCTAGCAGCACAGTCTGCTTCATCAATATAAGATTTGACATGGGACCCTTGTCAAAAAAAAAACATGATCTAAAAAGACTTCAACATTTAACATGTGCAAGTGACATCAAACATCAACAAAGGAAAATGCTAAAACAAATGCATGCATTACTGTTTCCCAAACTACTAATTGACAGCACATGGACTGCTGTTAAGTCATACTTTCATAATATTACTATGGATCCCATGTTAGAACTTACTTTACGACATGAATAGAAGAGGAAAGCATTACATTTGGCAGACTAGAGACAAAAAAAAGCCCCAAACTACATACTTCTTCATTCTGTAGTGTTAACTTCCTTCGAGAAGCCTCTGTTGTGATTAATAGCCTGAAGAAGCCTGGTATGCATTGTCCTCTCGACTGGGTATCTCTGGTAGATGGGCAGCAATAGCAGACAATGGCAGGTGAGGGATTCTGGCAAATGGATCTCAGTGGCATCGGGCAAGACGGCGACTTTCATCTTGATGCTCTCCATACCCAGGAAGGGTACACGGTCGCAGCCTGTGAGGAACACTGCCGACAAAAACAGCATCTTAAATTGATTAAATAAGATCTTATTGAATACTAAACTACTTCTTTCCACTGTAAAGTCAAACTTGATCAATGATAATAAGCATAATTATAATACTTACGAAGGAACTTTTTCTTTTCCTCTGCCGTCAGATTCTCAAACACCTCCCAGAAGGTCACGATGTTTGGATGGTTATCATGGTAGTCTCCTTCATAAACTGTGTTCTGTTTGGAAAAATACAATTGTGGAAAGTAAATAATATTTCACTGTTTTGCCACTTTTTACTTTTACTCCACAAAAAATTGAGAGGGAAAGAGTCTACTTTTTACTCCACAGCAGATATGTGACAACTGTAGCTACTAGCTACTTTTGAAATTAAGATATTACATTAAAAAAAAGCTTATTAAATGCAATACATTGTCAAAGATTTAACCTGTGGTTCCCAATCTTTGTGGCTTGTGACCCCATTCTTCCAACACTGACTATATATTTTACAATTACAGTATGTTATGTTACAATATTGCTTTAAAAAAGGTAATCCATCAGCAAACTAGTCAAGACTAAGTCGTTCTTTTTCATTGTTTGGCTAAAGTTAAATTGTGTACTGAGGCACTTTTTGTGCAGGAACTTTAAATCTCTTCTGGTTAGTGTGTTCGGGTGATTGTGGGAAACTCCAAAACGACGTAATAACACTGAATTCATGAGCTATGCAGTCAAGAGATCAAATTTTAAATGTGTTGCTGTTTGGTAGCTAAAGTTGTGGGTGACTTCCCCACAAGCACTTCAACACACAAACCTCTAGGAACTATTTTTTTTAAAAAAAGTCTTAAAAATAGTTTGCAACATAACGACTCAAATTGCAAGTCTCTGACCATCTGAAAACATATGGTGTGCATTGGAAAACTGTCGGGAGTGATGTAACATACAGTCTAAACTGGTCTTTTAATCTTGTTTGCGGCATTTTTAATACTGTAATCTTGCTTCAAATTAGATATGCTATAATACAAGGTAATAGAAAATTCTGAATTTGTTATTCATTTAAAAAAAGTCTATATATAATTTCTGCCTCTCTTTAAGATTCAAAAGTCAAAAGCTCTTGTGGTTTTCAGCAGACCTCCTTGAACACCTCCCAGTCGTAGTTTTCTTGGCCCACCGTCACTGCTTGCAACTCCTCGGGCTGGAAGAACTCCACCACGTCCATGTCACACACCTTGAAGAACCCTTTCTTGAACCACTCGAACACTCCCTCCACTGATTTGTTGAAGGCGTAGTTGACAAAGGCGTCTACGAACTCTTTTCTATTAAGAAAAATAATGTTATACAATGTACAAGTAGCTTCAACTGAGTCCTGACATTGTCCAGCGATCTTCCCTTACATCACCACTGCAAAGCTCTGTTTACATAAATGTTCCTTTATATCATATATAGCGATACTCCACACTAAATCTTGAATAGCAGAAAAGTATTGCCGCACTGCCCTCTATTAACTCAACAGTATGCACTCCCAAATTGCAAGATATCTGGGAGGATATTAGAGAAACAGACTGACAGAAATGTAATGCATGTTTACAGGTTGTGAGACTCCAGATCTGTGCTGCTGTGAGTACTGCGTGCAGACCATTACATACAGCCATTCTTGTAAATTCTGTATAAACATACTTGTTCGATGTTGTGACAAGTTTTTCAGTTTCCGTCGGATCGAGATCAACAACCTCACCCCCCCAGGGCCTCTGTAATGAATGGCAATTAGAGTCAGATTGGAATATTGCAGCAACACGTGTAGGCAACAGAGTCCATGTATGAAATAGCGCTGCCAGTCATTCTGACTGGGATTTAGTAGACCTACAGTGAAAGTAGTCTCCATTTGTTCGACTTCATCGGGAGTGTAGTCCTCCAACATGCACCTCAAAGACCTGAAGACACAGCGAATATACACAACTATGACCTCGATGTAATCTTTAAAGTGTTTCAAATCAAAACTCCCAAACAGACCATATGACTTTCTGCAGTTATGCACGTTTTAATCAAGAATTGCTGTAACAGCAATACAACAAAAATCGTAACAAAAATAATTAAAAAAAAACATCTTACTCTGCCATGACAGGTTCAAACTCCTTCATGTCATCCAGTGAGGGTTTGACTCTAAGCAGCTTCTTGAAGAGAACCAGTGGAAAGCGCATGTGGACAATGTTGTGGTTGTAGAGAGCCAGGCCACACAGAACGCCAAAATGGAAGTAAGTCCTTTCCTCCACTTTTGGCTATTTGGTTGACGACAAACATGATTAGGATTTGGTGCCATTTAATAACTTTAGTTTCACGGGATAATTAGGTCAAATGTACAGTATATGTGTCTCTAACTTCTAAAATGTAAAACGGGGCATCAGACATCAGATAAAAGTAGAGTTGTACATTGATCCTTTTTTTCTTTTATAGTAATCAGCTCACTTATATATTACATTCATAAATGTTTTTAAAGTATTGTGTAGCCAATTCAATCAAGTCAACGGATTTGTTTAATGTTAAAAAAAAAGGATTAGTATAATGCAAGTATTTAATAAAAAAAAAAAAAACCATAGGTTTCTCTTGAACTATCTGGTCTTACCCTGGGAGGGAACCAGGCCAGAGTCTTTTTCTCGTTGTACATGAACATTGAAGACTCAGGAGCTAGCAGCTCATCAAACACATACAGGAAGAAGTCCCTTTTGTTGACATCCATCACCTTCCTGTTGTCCACAAATTGCACCTAGGAAGGATAGAATGAAGTGTCCTTGAACACAAACTGAACAACAATCACCTTTAATGATAAATATTCACGCAGGACTTCCTGTCCTTGTAACACATGGTTTTGTTAAGTGATTTCATCAAGCAGACACCTCCAAATGTATAATTACTAATTCTGACAGCTCACATTTACACAATCCTCTAGTTGCTACAATCAGAGGCCAAAATATACACTTTAGTCAATACAATTCTACATTTACCTAATCTCATTACAATAAAATAAACTTTTCTAATTAGCACTGGCATGTTTTTAGGCAGTTGTGTCATGGATTATTTGTTGTGTGAAATAATTTCCAATTTTACCTTACATCTTTACTATACTTGACATTTTGTTCAAGGTGTACTTAATCGATTTTACACATAAAGTTAAGTGAAGTCATGAGGAAATGGACAAGATGCTATTAAGTGGCATTTGGGGGAAGCGTAGGATCCAGTGTTGTTGAAGTGTACCCATAACAGGAACTAAAACTAAATGTAAATATCTTGGTGTAATATGAAGACAAAAGCAAAATCAGAACACTAAAGCTGGCAAAGATTTGACGGCGGTTTACCAACAGCTCCCTTTTGAAGGCGCAGTGGTCGGCTGCACCGAGCTGTCTGAAGGTGTCCTCCATCAGGTGAGTTCGTCTCAGAGTTAGCTGGAAGACCGGGGCCGGGGCAGAGTCTGGGCGATTTGGCCACAACTCATCAGGACACCCCAAAGCCAGTTGATGAGCTATATGTCCCGCTCTCTGAAAGTACAAAAACCTAATTTATTAACAAATCTCACAGATGGAAAGCAATTTTAATATAATTGTACAGTGCATGTAGGGCTGGGTACAGAACTACGATTTTTAGACACTGACCAAATTGCCTCCATCGTACTGAGTGCCGAAAAATGCCTCATCGTTCAACGCCGAATTTCAATACCAGGTAGGAAATCTCATCAGCATCAGTGAGCCAATAAGCATGCAGCATGTTTGTAACAAGATGTGATCATGCTGGTGATTGGCTGTCTAACGTTACACGTCGTATTTTGTGGTTTTCTGAGATGCTTGACTCCAGTGTGTGTCACACAGGTGTAAAGGTGGTTAAAAAAAGGTTTGTACAGTAAGTAGTTTTTGTTTTTTAAAGGATTTTATAAAATTTGTATCGGGAAAAGAACCAGTATTGAATTTGCGGTATTGGTACCGGTATCGGCAGTTCATTAAAATAAATGCTCAAATAAAAAACAAAACAATTGCAGCCGTATTATGCAGCATTAAAGTTTAAGCATTTTCAGTAAAACGTTTACAAATGATCTATTTTCATACATACTGTACCTTCACTATGTGTGCAAGGATGTTAAAGACTGCCACCTTCTGAACCAGAGTGAACAGGAATGGGTAGCGGCAGAAAATGGCGGGTGTGTTGACGTCATCCTTATCGGAAAAATACATAATAAATAATGATTTACCAAAAACAAGACATTTTTTAGCAATAAACAGTCCAACCGGAAACTAAAAGTATTCAGGACAAAAGGACCGATTGCTCCTCTGCACTGCAACACTGTGTATATTGTACTACATGGTTTTACCTCCACTTTAGAAAATTGCCACCAAAGAGTGACGTCCTCAAATGGCAGCACACTACTACTGATTTCCTCTACGTAAAAGGTGTTGAGTGGGACTTTGTAGGACTTTCCAGCTTTGTTTGCCTGTGAAAGAATATACAATACAAAAAAAGTTAAACACAAAAAAGATTATTTTCAATCTCAATAGCCACTTTTCAACCAGAGGAACTTTCCCCGGAACTAAGAACTGTTTCAGGAACTAATTCTGTTTCACAGTGTTTCTGCAGGTCTGTATCGATAAGATTAGATAGACTTTATTGATCCCAAATTGGGAAATTTCAGAGCTACAGCAGCAATTTTATTAAAATGTTTTAGATTATTTTTTTATTTAATTTTTTAGATTAGTCCGAGAACATTATTTTACCACCCAAAACATTCTATAATTGGGGAATCTTGATTATAGAAAAAAAAAGTACAGGAATGGGTGGGGTTTGCAGGGATGACCGTTGCTGATTGGTCAAACACACACAGCGCTGCTGCTACCGCTTCATTTATAAAACCAGAAATTAGTCTATTGATTTATGACCATTTTATGACGGGGGAGAATATTTCTATTTGTTTGATAACATTCAAAGTAAAGTTAGGATTTGCGGACAACTTCCCAACTCATTTAAAAAAAGACAGATAAAAAAAAAGAGAGATCCACAGGCAAGATGAGCATAGCACTGAGCTGAGCTGGGAGAGAGAGATAGCGTAGCGTTATTTTCTGATTGTTTCATGGCGGTTAAGTTCTGAAACAAAGAAATAACAAAAACTCAACAGATGATTTACTGTAGAGACAGATGCTCTTAGTTCACTTTCCTCTGCATTTCATTCATAACATCCAACGTGCAGTAAGTGTCTTTGCAGTGAGACAAACTTAAGGTTGAATTATTCAATTATTAATGTTTTTAGATCAAATGGGCAGGCACACTGAACTGCAGGCTGAGTGTATTGACCTGCATACCTTTTTCATACTTCAGCGGATCAATTTGCCTAATCTTAACGAGTCTTTAGACCAAACCATGGGCTGAAGGAAAGAAAGTCCCTTGAACTTTGGGTCGATACACAGCTAATATGGATCAGGGTTAAAATCTGTATTTATGAGCCTATTCCGAGGATAAATGACTGCCTTTCATCTTTGATCCCAAATTCATAAAGCACAATATGTCTTATGCTAAACACACAGGTGATTGAAATAAAAATAAAAATAAAAACAGCACTGACTTTGTAAAGCAGCTTGAGGACTTCCAGCAGGTATTTGACTCCTGGGTTATGAGTTGTCAAGAGGCCATTTCTAAGCATGAAGGCCAGGGCGTTTCTGAACACCAAGATGTGCTTCCTCAGTAGGGAGGGTGTCAGGGAAGACCACCAGCGTCCTACAGAACAAAAAACACACCATATATTCACTGTTGACTTATACGTCATATATCAAGTGAATATTTTCTCAAGTTATTAAAGAGCAGAACTGTTTTATCTAATGATAAGCTTTTGTTTTTAAAGGTGCTATATAAATGAAGTTATTATTATTATTATTATTATGATTATAGTTGTATCCAGTACATTAAAAACAATTGTGGTTGGAATAGGTTCTGTGAAAAGTATTTAGCACATTGAGGGAAATATAAACTTTTAATCAGGCCATATTCAATACAATGTCTAATTGCGTGATAGCTATCAATAATGTGCATTAAGCTCTAGGATCAGTACATGTCATGTGATGTGACAACAAGTTTGCAGTGGTTGTTTACTTAGAGTCTTCTCATTCTGATCTGCAATGAAGACAGCCAACGGCAACACCAGGGGCATGACATTAGACTCCTCTTGGAGAAGGGGACAGGTCAGCAGAATCAGGAGGACCTCTGGTGATTTTAGGGCCGTTTTTGAAGCGAAAAGCAACTCAATCAGGACTTTAAGGTTTACCTGCATGGAAAAAAAATATGTGAGATCACATGGCAATTTTCACACAGCATGCATTTGTTTGTAGATGAATAAATCAGTGGCTACTGTACAAAATGTACGGGCGCAAAAGAGCTTGAGAGCCTGCTAGGACATGACTGCATGTTACTAGTTTTGTCATTCATTTAATTCATGTCTCAAGTAACAGAACAAATATTCTCAGTGATGAATGAATGATTTATTATATGTTCCTTACTGATTGTTTGATCCACGGTATTGCTAGCAGCTGGTCAAACACTTGGCTAGCTGCCTGCAGGTCCACAGTTAAGGCATCTGCTTCTAATGGAGGCCCACTGCAAAGCATTAAAACAAAGTGGCGGTACCAATGTGAGTAAACGGCATCACCTCATAATCTTAACATTATAACTGATTTAGCTACTAAACAATCGAACAAATCGACTCACTCAGCCTTTGTGAAACTTGCAACAAGACTTGAACTCGTCAGAAAGATCGAAGATATTTCTCTGTTGAATAAACAAAGAGGCAGCCTTACAGACGCTGTAGTTGCTGCGTATGAGACTGATATTTCATATGTGCATTTATACAGTTACAACCATAAATCCAATCATGAAAAAGGACCTCTTCGCCTCTGCGTTGCCATGTCTCATTGACAGCCATTTCTGCAGTCTTGTCTCATCAAGCCGCCCAGTTATCTGTCCTCGCTCCACGCTCTTAAAAGACAGACATTAGATTTAAAGCCAGCCAGATTAATGAACGTGACAAAATAGTCATTTGAACTTATTTGAATTTGAATTATTCAGAACAATTGTAACTCTAGTGGGCATTAAATCCAGGTAAACAAACACCAATGTGCTTACTTTAAAACAAATCATAAGAACAATGAGTCTTTAAATAGGTGGACACATTACCTGTGCAGGTGAAGTGTAAGTGAAGTTTGTATTCCACCCAGCTGATATTTTTAAGTCTGCTTAAACAAAAAAAAAACGCTTTTACAAATGTAATTTAAATCTGCTAGTTTTACACCATCTTCTACTTTCAGAGAACACAAGTCAAATCAATATATTACTCAAATGTTCCTTAACTGAATATGCAACATTTCTAGGGACTGTCCAATAAGGACCATCTTTAACTCAAAACTTTATCTCATAGTCTTTGGCAGCCATGTTACTGTCTAACATGCATCTCCTGGGATAATTATAAGTGTAATAAAAAGATAATTATAATATAATTATAAGAGAGAAATGTTAGGAAGATTAAAGACATAGCCACCCCATATGCCTCATTAAAATCTACTAAACACCCCACTGCCCACACATACATACCCTTGGGTATGGCTGCTGCACCGTCAGCGGTCCATGGAAGTTGTACCAGAGTGGGAGTCTTACTCTCCTCTGGTCGTCCAGTCCCAATTTGTCCTTTGGCCCCATTGCCAAAAGCCCACAGCTGGCCAGATGAGCACAAAACTAGAGTGTGACATCTGGGAGACAAGAAGCAATTGAGAACATAATGTTAGTACTTAAATTAGGTCTCTCTCAAGTTAGATATTCTCAAAGTTATTGTAAGCATGATTTTATGATGCGGAAACTAAGTAAGCCTTCCTTTAATTAAAACAAAGTTTCAGTGTTTCATATATTATAAGCACCCTCCTAGCTTTTTTTTACCTGCCACATGAAATCTGTGAGGCGGGTCCGTCCAGACCGTCGACCAGCCTGGGTCTCAATTCATTAGCAGAGGAGTTGTGACCCAGCTGACCGTGGCTTCCCTCTCCAAAAGTGAAAACCTTGCCATCCTAAAAACCACAGCGTCACACAAGATTATAAGAGGCAACGTCTTACGACTGTAATTATCTTCACAATGTGATAGTTAATGACTGGGATAAGGCAGGAGATTGTTTACCTTCGTTAACACAGCAGAGTGTGCCTCTCCACAGCTTATGAAGCGGACACCCAGAGGTCTGAGGGCAGGTACCATACAGATGTTGAACCTCCCTGTTAAAGATGATATTAAATGGAAAGATGTGCTTATTTCAAAATGATGATACATATAATGAGCTCTGATCAATTAAAAGACATATAATCAGGATGCTGATGGGTTAATAGCCCCAGTTTGTGTCATCATTACATTCCAGTCAGAGAAATAGTTTTCTGAAAATATAACACACTTAACACTTTCCGCTCTTCTGAAATTTCTTGGGAAATGGGTTTATTTCTTTCTTTCTTTTTCTTAAAGCTGTAGTAGGCACTTTATTTTTCGTGTCGTTGGGCAAAAGTCCCATAATAATCTTTCAGTATATTGTAATTCAACTAGACTTCTGCACATCCTCTTGGCTCTATTTTCAGGCTTTAGATAATCTAGCTGTGAAGGGAGACTTCGGCCAATCACACGTCATTTCAGAAAGAAAGAGAGAGAGCGTTCCTATTGGCTGTTCAGCACATGCATTGCCCGCGCAACAGAGAAGGGAAAGGGAGAGGTCTCACTCTACTTCAAATTCTGCTGTTTTTTTCCCATTCTACCCACTGCAGCTCTAATGACTGCAAATGAGCGTATTGGCAGTTTGGTTTTGAGAGTTTCTATTATTATTTTTTTAACTTACCCAGATTGACATGTATAGAATTGGTCTGACAACGACCAATGATCTCCACTTGCATAGATAATATGCTGCTTTTAAAATGTAAGCAAGTGAGTTTGTGACTGAGTAGAGTATTTGTACCGTTCTCATCCACCCTGTTGACTCCCAGCTGTCCAGATTTATTGGCCCCACAGCAGTACACCAGGCCTGGGAGTGTGAGGAACAGAGAGTGGGTGGCTCCGGCTGAAACCTGAGTCACTGCGACGCCGGTCAGAGCGCACACCAGGTCGGGTGTATGCTGCCGCGGCACGTCCTTCCCCAGACCCAACTGACCATAACTGTTCAAACCCCACGAGAAGACATCGCCTCCTGTAAAGTGGAGAAAAAAAAAAGTGTACTATATGCTTTTTCAGAAGATGATTTCAAACATCTTTTTTTCTTTAGATCTATCTAATGTAATAATCAGCAAATATTTCTTATTCAACATACTAGTTTTCCCATATAACACAGGTGGTATTCATAGGGGGCTTGTAACCTTCAGCATTAGCTAGATCAAGTGCCAAAATGGTGGAATATAAATTGACTGTTTCTTAAATATACTCTATTTGCCAGCTATTTATTTGTCAGGATGGTCTCTTGGAATTAATACATCCTTATTTTCTGCAATTGTTGCAGCTGTGTCTTCTTGAAGCTCCTACTATGTTAAAGAACATTTACTTTGCACTTTATCGTGTCTGCAGGGAATGGTAAAACTGGATTTGGCACAAATCATTACTACATTAAACATAATTAAGCATTACAATCTGTGAAACTAGAGTTGGCTGTGTTCCATGTTAAACACAAAACGATGCTATCAGTGTCTTTATTGTTTACCTTTAGTCAGTGCCAGGGAGTGGGAGTTTCCACAAGCAACTTGAATCACTGGTATTTGCAGTGGTATCGGCACCTGACTGCAATAATAATAAATTAAAAAAAACTAAATAAGCGTTGCTGACTTTTAGTGATAAATATGCATTTCATATATTCCATAGATCTTGCCTTGGTCTGTTGCACAATAGATGTGGTAAAATGCCTCGCTGTCCATCCTCTCCTGCCCCCCAGGAGAACACCTGTCCAGATGCACACACAGCCAGACAGTGGTCCTGACCACAAGCTATCGACACCACATCACCCAGCCCCTCCACACGACCTTACACAGGATGACAGACAAGAAAAAGACAAACACACACACACACACACACACACACACACACATACAGAGGCAAATCTAAGCACAGCACAAAAACATTCAAGTAATTATTTAAAGTGGTGTAAAATACCTAAGTACCTTACTCAAATAATGTACAGTTTTGAGGAACTTGTACTGTACTTGAGTATTTTCATTGTATGCAGCACTATACTTCCACTAAACTAAATGTATTTGACAGCTATAGTTATAAGTGTAGTTAGCTACTTTTCACATGGATATTTAACATCAAAACAAAAGATCAACACAAGCTGCATTGTTATACAGATTAAACAGCCCAACACCAGTAAAGCTGCTGCAACAAAATGTTACTAACACGTGAATGCATCAGTAATAATAATCAAATATGTCACATAAAAACTAGGCTATATCACAAAAAAATATGCACAATAAGTATTTTTTACTTTTAATAGTTTAATTACACTTTAATCATCATAATGTCTTGAATGCAGGAGTATATTACGGGCTAATAGTTTAGGCTACTTTTACTTAAAGTGCCCATATTATGGTCAATTTCAGGTTCATCTGTATTTAGAGGTTGTACCAGAATAGGTTTACATGGTTTAATTTTCAAAAAACATCATATTTCTGTTGTAGCCTACTGCACATTGCTGCAGCTCCTCTTTTCCCCCTGTGTGCTGAGCTCTCTGTTTTAGCTACCGAGTGAGGCATCACTTCTACATGTACCACCACACTGACCATATATCCAAACCATGAATGCATCACTGAGCTGAATGACCAACCTTCCCACCTTCACTTGAACTCAGCGCATAATAAAGTAGCCTAAAGTTAACTTTCGTTGCCTTCACTGACAAGAGGGAAACGAAACTGAAACTTAGCTCGGTTAATTAGCCTGCGTAATATGTGATTCATAGCTTTCGATGGATGACATAAACTCATAAGGCTATCAGCAAACAAGATAAAGTTCCTCCTTAAATGAAACTGTCTTGACAGACTCGTAAATAAATCAAACAGCCTGCGTTCAATTAAACGTCATAAGATAAAAAAACAAAAAAAAAAAAAAAACACTAACGTTACATAAAAACTATGTTGACTATTCCTATGCCTACCTGGTGCCGTCTTCCCCTCTTTACGTTTCTTTCGTCCAAGTTGTCCCTGTGAGTTGTGTCCACATGATAAAACGCCTCCATCCCTGGTGAGGAATAAAGTGTGCTGGTCCCCGCAGCAGATGTTGGTTATAGCCCCGGGGACAGTCCAGGACGCCGGACTCAGGGCTTTCTGTGGACCGAACTGTCCACTGGAGCTCTCTCCCCAACAGTACAGCTGCACCATGTCTCCACCTGCACTCATCTGATGTGTTTACAGCATATGTGGTGGTGGTGGTGTGGTGGTGGCATTTTATTTCAACTGATGCTGCCTTCAAATACTATCGGAGGTATCAGAAGCATATCACAATCGGAAATGTGCGCTTGAACCACTCTTTCTGCGGACCGTTTTTATGGCGGGTGTAGTATATTGAGTAGAGATGATCTACCTCAAATGTCTTACATGATAATTAAGTTTGTAACTAGGTACAATTTGTCATTTACTTTTGACAAAAAGCAAGCAATGCACAACCAACGATCGAAATACTCTAAATTACGGGGTTACCAAGAGGTAAGGAAGGCATCATGAGAGCAAGGTCCTTGAAGAGTTCTCCTTTCTTTCAAAAGTCCTTAAATTTAAGCTGTAGGCTACGACCGAAATATGTTGCCGTAAATTACTTATCTTTATAAGTACTTAACTTAATATACTTAATATATCTGCAATAAGATGATAATAACTTTAGGGTGAACTGATCAAAATGAACCAAATCATGTAGGCCTAACATTTTATTTATTTAATAAAAGGCCAACATTTCGTTTTTTGTTTGTTTGTTTTTTACCATTTAAAGACAGTAGCTACGCTATTTTCTGTCATTTCTGGCAATGGGACAGCATTTATTACAGTAAATGTGATGTAGAAACAGAGGTATAAGCTAAAAAGTGTATTTATGGCAAATGATTTTATTATTACAAATAAATGTGTAAAAATGATATCTTTGTTAACAACACATGCAGGCTATAGTATCAAATCATAACAAGAGTTATCTCAACACACTTTACAGATAGAGTAGGTCTAGACAACACTCTATAATTTACAAAGACCCAACAATTCCAGTAATTCCCCCAAGAGCAAGCATTGAGTGCGACAGTGGTGAGGAAAAACTTCCTTTTAAGGAGAAACCTCGGGTGGTGAGGAAAACGTCCTTTTAGGGAGAAACCTCGGACAGACCCAGGCTCTTGGTAGGCGGTGTCTGACGGTGCTGGTTGGGGGTGTGATGAACAGTGGCAATAATAGCCACAATAAAGATAATGGAACTATGACTAGAAATAGTAGTTGTAGTAGTTCATGGTGTAGCAGGGCGTAGCAGGGTGTAGCAGGGCATAGCAGGGCATGGAGCAGTTATAGGTTTTGCTTTCACAGAAATGAAACTCAATTTCTGGGTTGGTTTTTCTGCAGTGAGCTCAGCATGATGGACTCGTGATGGAAATGGAAATGAAACAGATGGTGCTGCAGTTTCCCCAGGAGTGTAGAACAAATGTATACAGTATTTGTATTTACTTCAATATATAGGCTACATACAGTATACACGAGTGCATACAATCACTTTGTGTGCTATCACATTTATCATACATATACATGTATTTTAAAAGCGACAGCTTGTATAATCACTTTAAGGCCATGTGATATTGGGGGTTGCTAGTGGTAACCAGGTGAATGCTCTGTCAAAAGGGCAGCGCTTCATCTGACCATTCAACTTCTCTCTGCACCTGACCAACTCCTCCCCATTGATGGCGTCATCTACAATTGAATACACGCCTACAGAACCGTCCTCAAAGCCCACAAACACACACTGCCGCTCACACATAACCAGGGTCAACGGATTCTTAGCCAGACGCACGCTTCCTATTCTTTCCCCGTCTGCGAGTCGTAAAACTCTGAGGACGGGCCTTGTGTGCAGGTAACAGGTGCAGTTTTGCGCCAGGGTGGTGGTGGGGCGGGAAATGTAGGCAGCGTAGTGTCCAGTTTTATCCAAACAAGCTTGAATGACAGGACCCTCAGCCTTGAATGAGCACAGTCTGACCTGAGATAAGTCCAAGAGGTGGATGGCTTCATTATCAGTGGACAGCAGGGCGTAGCTCCCATCAGAGGACATTTGGAAGTCTTGTGGCTGGCAGTGAAACCTATAAGGCAGCTGGAAGTGCCTGCACAGCGTTTCCTCTGCTAGTTTCCAGGTGTACACCGCCCCTGAGGCGGCCATCACCACCACAAAGTCTGGGTGCTCTGAAAGTGTGCGGAAAGCAACAACATGCTCAGAGCTTTCCGCACAGGAGAAACGCTTGCTGATCAAGCCTGACCACAGACTGGCAGCTAACAGGTCTCCATGGCGATGGCCAATAAGGAAGGTGCTCTCAGGCGACACCTGGGCGTCAGACAGATACGGGTGTATGCTGCACACAATGCTCCCGTGTGCCAGCTTCCAAACCCGAGACATCCCTCGTTCAGAAATACTCACCCCAAAGTTACTGTTCGGCGTGATCAGGACGTCTGACGCTCTGCTGCCACTCATACGCAGGATGTTCTGACCTGTCTCTGTCTGCCAAACGTATATTTCCCCTGCTGAGAGTGTTACAAGGTGGATGTTATCCGGAGAAAGACGCAGTTTTTCCACAGGACCGTCGTGTAGGAAGTTAGCATGTGGAAGTCCTGTTTCTAATCTCCATCTCCACACCGTCTCTGACCCATCAGAGGTGTAGAACCCTGTTCGTTCAACCACCACTTCTGTCACTCCACACCCCATTTTCGGAGCTGGACCTGCAGCATCTATCATCCCAGCGTCCCATGCTGTCAGGCAGCCGTCATGAGCGACACAAACGATATCTGAGGCCATTTTGAGGAGTTTATGTGGCTGCTTGTTTATTTCTAAGGAGAGAACACAGTCCCCTGTACTGACCTTCCACACCAAGACAAGGGGACAGGTGTCTAACAATGCCAGGAAAAAGTGGCCATCCTTAGAGAGGAGGACAGCTTGAGTGAAAGCCCTCCCCTGTGGAGCCAAGAACTGGTCCCACAGTTCCCAGTCACACATATCCCACAGTGTAACCTGGTGAGATTGACACACCAATAAAGTGTCAATTTCATGTGAGTAATCTACATTGAGGATGTTATTAGATTTGCCCCCAGTAAATCTTTCTGTGACAAGTCTTGTTGAGTTTCCTTTGTTTGCCACATCCCAAATGGTTACACTCCCTGTCCTGTCAACACATGCCATTTCCCACTTCTCTTCACACAGGATCATTGACGTGACCGCATTGTGGTTTGAGTTTGAACAAGTGGCCAGGAGGCTGCCGGTGTTGGTGTCAAATATGGACACTGTGCCGTCCATCTGCCCGCAGTACATGTAAAAGCCATTAGAGGAGCAAACCAAACAGGTCACGCAGCTCTGACACTGGAAATGAGTCAAGATCTCACTGGAGACGTCAAACACACTCACAAAATTCTCATCTTTCCACCACATGAATAACAGTTTCTGATATGCAACAAACCCCTCAACTTTGTTTAATGTTTTTTGGCTTAACTCTGTTTTCAAAGGGTCCTTAACCTGCAGAAACATTTCTGGGCCGGTCACATCCCATAAGAAAATCTTGTTGCATTGTGTGGAAAGCAGCATGAATTGACAGCTGCTCTTCACTCCTGCAAACTTCAGCTCCTTCTGCTCACAGCTCAGTGATAGTTTGACTACATCACATCCAGAGCCTTTCCAAATCCAAGCCGTGCCATCATCCATGATCTCTGCTACAATCCCACACTCTGTCCCTGCTGCTTCTTTAACAGAGACGTCCCTAGTTTTGGCAGCACACTTTAAACACTGAATGGAGGGAACAGAGGAGGGAGCAGGGCAAAGTGCTACTTCTAATCCGCTTCCTCTTTTCCTCCTCTCCTGTCTGATCTCTCTGGCATAACCTTCGAGTGCAGGAAATACCTCCAGATAAGGCAGGAGGCTCGTCTCCATCACTGAGGGCAGCTGCAGTGGGGAGCTCTGCAGTAAGCAAGTAGAAGACTTCAATATGCTTGCTAGGACTGCTCTTTCCCTTGACAAACGGAAGTGGGATGACCACTCCTCACCTTCCAACATGGTTACCAAATCTTCCAGGAGTCCTGCTTGGACCATGGCCTGGTGAAACCTCAAAGACATTAATAGCCCATGCTCTAACTCCTCCCATTTGTCACTTCCTTGCAAGTGATGTGGCAATTCTAAGACCTTCCTCAAGTTCACTCGGCCAACCTCGTCGAAAGAAGAGGCAAAGACAAACGGCTGGCTGGATGGCTGTCTGTATTTTTCCATTTGGGCGGTGTCCTTATTTGGTCCAAATTTCTGCTTTACAAGAAGTGGTTTTGCAACTTCACAAGACAATCCGCCACTGAAATAGTCCGCCATCGCCGAATGAATCTCCCTCCTCACCTCATGAGTGCCTAGACACCTCTTAGCCACCACCAGCTTGAAATGCCTGCTCACCCAGAACAAAACACGTGACCCTGCAACTGTCCTCATAATGAGAAACCTCCTCAAATCCAACAGAAGTCTCTCCACGTCGATTTGCGGGACTCTCAGTTTGGAGGAAGGGCTCTCTACCTGCTGAACGTACTCAGTCAGCACCTTTTGATCACTGGATAGCAGATCGGCGAGCTCAGCCTCTGTGAGCCCGGTCCTGGAGAGGGTGAGGTAGGAGACGGCACGAGCCACGATAGAGGAGCCATGTTTCTGCTCGAGGTGATCTAGCAGCGCAGAAATGGATGAATGGACGCCGTCAGGAAGACACGACTCAGTCACATCTGAATCTGATGAGGAGAGAAGAAAAGGAGACAGACGGTGAGAAATGTGATCTAACCAGACTGGGTTGAAGCCTGATATGTATTAGCATTTCTTTGAGCTCTGTTATATATCTATCTATCCCTAAATATCAAACAGTTGTTATTTCTGATGGCTGAAAAAGCTGAGTGACAGAAAGTGTGTTGCACTTAACTGCATATCTTCCCATCCTTGTTAATGCATTTGAAAATGTCACATGCAAATTGTAGATAATGCAAATGTTGTATACAATAAAACATGATTAACAATGTACAGTCAAAAATAAAAATGGAAACAAATCTTTCAGGACCCTTGGCCCATCCTCAAGGGACCTCAGAGTGAATCTGTGTGTCCGTTGACTGTACTCAGTCATACCAGAGTGCCAGAGCGAGATGTGTAGGTGCAGGAGTCGAGCGTAGAGAGTCAGACAACAGGAAGTCAGCGCCTGGTTCACCAGTGCCTGTTGTCCTGATGTCACTCTCCTCCCTGAATTGCTCAGCAGTGACGCCAACATCTTCACACACTGTTTCCTGTCCACCAATCCCAGCTGAACACACACATATCCTGACTCCTTCTCCCTGCCCTCTGTCACACACTGAGGTGGACCTCTTTGCGGGTTGATGACTTGCAGGACTTGTGTCCATTTGGAGGAGACTGCGAGGATGAGTTTGACGCTGGGAGGAAGCGGGGACGGGAGGCTCTCCATGACGTGAGGTCCAAAGTTGTTTCCGATGTGATCCAGGCCATCGAGGATTAGAACCAGAGGTTTTTCGGTGGAAGGCATGAAGGAGAGGAGGGATGAGAGACGCTCTTTAAGCTTGGACAGACAAATGTTGGATGTCGGGCTACAGCTAGGATCGTCCAGCTCTGTGGGATTCTGCTCAGAGGAATATTCTCTGTGATATCTGCCGCCAATTTGAGAACACAGGCTCGACAACAGGTGCCTTGGGGAAGGGTCGATTGACAGGTTGCAAAAATAAGGGATCACTACAGGATCACAGTCTGGTAGCCAAGACTTTATCTGTAGAGAGAGACAGAGAGACAGAACACTTCTTCACATTGTTATCAAGACCATGTCTTACAATGTAAATGTCTTGTTGGCTTTTATTTATCCTGCTTGGAATCTAAGATTTAGTTACATGGGTAATTTATCTTGATGAAGCTGACAGGAAACCAAAAACGCTTCTCTTTACCTCTATATTAAATCTCTTGAAGCATTTTTATGCAGGGCTGCAAGTAATGATTATTGTCATTATCAAGGAATTTGATGATTATTTACCAATTAATCTCTTAATTGTTTGGTCTATATGTCAGTTATAAAAAGTGTTCCCAGGACCCAATGGCATGCATTCAAATGTCTTTTTTGTTCTTCCAAAACCCAACTACAGTACTCAGAAAACCAGAAAACATTTATTTTTGAGAGGCTAGAACCACTGATGAATTAAGGACATTTTTGCTTTAAACAAAAATGACTCAAACAATTAATTAATTTGATTATATGTTGCAATCACTAACTAATTGATTAATAAACAAAAAAAAAGATTTGTGTGTGATTTTTTGCATTGTTTAAGTGCTTCAAGCTAAACAGATCTATTCAATTTAGGAATAAAAAGGACCGAAATTACAGTGAGTTTCACATTTCACTTTAGTCCACTAACCTGTTGAGCACAGTGTGCCAGCAGAACTGTCTTCCCTGTGCATGGTCCTCCTGTCACCACTAGTGGGCACTGTTGCTTGCTCTGCTCCACATAGGCTCTGACCTACAGCAAATGAAAAGGAAGCTCTAGTGATGCAATGTTGCACCTTAAATGTTTGGCTCTATGACCATGTCACAACACAGAGAAAATAGATGAGAAAATATCCACAAAGTTACCTTGAATTGGTAAAAAAAAAAATCAGCCACTAAATTGTAAAATACTGAATGTAATTATCCATTAATCAGTGTGTCCCACACAACAAACATCAACCTAATCCTTCACACTGCCATGTTAAAAATAGAACATTTAAATGCTGTTTTTTGGTGTTTAGAAACCATCCAGACAAACGGCTTCATGCTGACCTGTTTCTCCTCTGGCCGAATGATGTCATAAAGTCGGGACAAGACGTCACACAGCTCCTCCTGCTCTGCCTGCTCTCTGGCCAAAGCATCAGCGAGCTGAGAGCCTTCATCGCATCCTAAGATGCTCAAGTTGTCAATCAACCCCACAAGGTCAGTGTACACCTGCTGGCACAGAGACTCGGCATAGCCCCGCCTCCTGGCTGTCGTGTAACCAAGCCGACGGTCACACTCTGTGGCTGTGGTGTAGACTAGAAGCTGGGACGAAGAGATGAGACCAGGGAGGAAGTTGTCACAAAGCTCTGATAATAATTGTCCATCAGTGGGCGTTGTCCCTAGGTCAGAGGTAGCAGCCTAAAAATACAGGAAAAGGGGGGGGGGGGGTATTTTAAGCACTTTCTGTGGCACTTTTGATACAATCTGCATGTGCGTTTCATATGTAGTTATCTCTACTATACTACAAAAATGAACCATACATTTATATGTCAGAGATACAGTATTTCAAACATCTCTATGTTTCTGTTAACACAAATCAGATGTATCTGTCAGGAACTAATACTAAACTTAATATATGCTAAGATAAACGGTTACACTTGACGGTATCTACATAAGAGTGACATGGCACTGTCATGAATGTATCATAAACATTATAAACAAGTCATAAACATTTATGACATAACACTTCTTTTAGTAAGTGTCATTCGGTTTTTGTCATGACAAGTTATGGTTAGGGTTAGAGTTAGGGTTAGGGGGGTTAGGGTTAGAGTTAGGGTTAGGGGGGTTAGGGTTAGGGGGTTAGGGTTAGGGGGGTTAGGGTTAGAGTTAGGGTTAGGGGGGTTAGGGTTAGGGGCTTAGGGTTAGGGGGGTTAGGGTTAGAGTTAGGGTTAGGGGGGTTAGGGTTCATGTGTCATGACTGTGTCATGACTGTGTTATGACAGTGTCATGTCACTCTTATGTAGATACCTTCAAGTAAACTGTTACCAGATAAACCTTTAAAAAAGAATTAAGATAAGTTAAGATAAACCTTTATAAAAAAAAAGAGGGAAGAGATCACTCATTTTGCAAATTCCCCACGGTGATGGAGGCATGACTCACGTTATGCTCAAATTCAATCAAAATTCAGTTCATTTGCTTTAACTTAACACGTAAACTTGCTTTGACCATTTCTGATTCATGTAAGCCCCACTTGCTCCTTTTGTGAAAACAAAACTAAATATTTGGTTTCTAAAAGGCAAACGTGCCCACATGTTCAGCTATGATAACTATGTTTTCCTTCTAAAAATAAGAAAACCAGGAGAAAAACGAAGAATATGAACTTGAAAATTGTACTTTTGGCAAAAGTTGACCAATGAGGGTAAAAGTGGGGTGTATTGAGATCACCGTTTTATTTCTATGATTGTGATATATGTACCTCTGACTCTGACTGAAGTTGTGACTTCATCTGTCTCTCTCGTTTTGCGTTGATGACCCTGTGGACATAAACCAGGCCACGTCTGATGATGTCATTATCAGCACTGTTGTCCAAAGCAAATCGCAGATCTGCATCGAGGGCTGGAGAGAAGCAGCAAGGCACACATCAAATTATACTTCAACAGTGAGCAATCACCCCCACTCCCCCACACACACACATATATATATATATATATATATATATATATATATATATATATATATATATATATATATATCTCACCTGATCTGTAGTAGCTATGGGCTCTCTCTGGGCTCATAACACCGTTGTGGACACACAGACTCACAGTGGTCTGAAGCGTCTTCCTCAGCTCTTCTTTCTTAGCCATCATCCTCATCTCCTCTTCGTCCTTAACCTCTGCCTGCTGAACAACAAACAGTTGGATACCTTTAAGAAAACAGCACCAAATATACCTCATAGTTGGCTGAAAGGGGACAAACACTTGATAAATGCAATGCTGGTGGCCAGTAAAAAGGCTATTACCAGAAAATGGCTACTACCAGAGTGCCCAACAATTGCTTCATGGAGAGATATTGTAACAGAAATCTACAGAATGGAGCGGATTACATCTCATGTTAACCAAAAAATGGAAACATTTCTTAAACACTGGCAGAAGTGGTACAACTATGTCTCAGATAAATGGCCTGACTGTACTTCTTCATTATATTGAAAGTGATTTCTCCCTGTTTTATTTATAGTTTTGTTATTATGGTGTTATTTTTGTTGGTTCATGTATATATTTGCTTGTTTATTCCATCTTTTTATCTCTATACTTGAATAGGTATGTGGTTTGTCATAGAACCTGAAAAATCGGAATATGTATCTGAACACTAATAAAATACAAATGAAAAAAAAAAACAGCACCACAGTCTTATATATCTAAATGCCTTATATGGTTTATTGTGGTTAGAGCTTTATTTGTGTAGGGGATTTTTCTTTTTGTTCAGTAAGAGGACACTAATCACAATTTGTTTTCACAGTTAATTAGCAGCTGCATTTGAACAAACCGACTCCTATTTGCTTAACAAGATAATTGTAATCATCATAATTGAATTGGAATGACTGAAGACAATACATGATATATGATATTTCTGAGGTTCAGTGTGATCACCTGAGGACAGCAGCTGTGTGGAGGTCTCAGGCAGTAGGAGGGAGGGATGGTGTTTTCGTCCCTCTGATACACTCTCTCCAGCTCCTGGGTGCTGACGCCCGCCCGCTGGCTCTCCTGCAGCAGCAGCTGGTACTCTGACACCTCCACCCGGGAGGGCAGACTAGCTGTGCCATACTGATGTCCTATCAGAGCCTGCAGCACAGCCATGTGGACACAGAAGGTACAGCAGCATGGGATGCGTTGTTCAGTACTTTTTAGTTCACACTTGTATTGGTGTTAATGGGTTTATAAAGCTCAACAGGGACTGATTAGCAACTGTATTCTCTCACTCTGTATTACTCAAACTAAGATTTAATTAAATTCAGTTTTTTTTTTTTTGAACACTATGATGCTCTAGTAGAACCTGAGCCGTGCTGTACTACTGCATAGTCTTTTACTAAGGATTTATTTACCAGTAAAAAAGGTCCTGCAGAGCTCTCTCTGCATTCTTTAATCAGCTGCTGTCTGGTGTTTTCATCTGGCCAACGACTGGGATCACTGGACTCAAATGGGTCTATCAACTACCCACACACACACACACACACACACACACACACACACACACATACAATGATGGTTAAGACAATCTAGAGGATAGATTACTGATAATCACTTTATGAAAAGTACACAGTGAGGTGCAGTAACAATTGTCCAGGTGGTGGCTCAGTAACCTTCATCTCTCTAACTACACACACTGCTGAAAGGAGAGGGCACACTGTGCTGGTTGAACTGCCCCCAAGGTGATTTTTACACAAAACAACACACTACGTACAGAATCGTGTTCCAACTGCTCATCCTCTTCTTTTGTCAAATTTAATTAGGCAAAGTTGAATTGAACGCACTTTAAAAGAGATGGCCTCAGGGGAATTATGTGAAAGAATAAAGGAGACACAGACACACACACACACACACACACACACACACACACACACACACACACACACACACACACACACACACACACACACACACACACACACACACACACTGAAAGCTACCAAATAATATTCCTTTTGTATTTCACTGCTGGCAGTGAGCATTGTTACACAGAGGAGTCTTAGTGATGCTTGAATCTGTCTGTAATAGTAAAAAAACAAAGAGTCAATTGACAGACTGAAAGAAAATTAGTTTTCTGGTTTGATTCATTTTAACTCAGGACTTTCACCTCTCTGATAGCATCAGCGGTTTCCATTATATTCAACATTTTATGAACAAAACAAACAAATAAATGTAAACAATATTGAGAAATTAATTGTTGCTGAAACTTTCAAGATTGAGATAAAGTTGGGATCATACACACATCTACTTTTGATTCAGATATTTCATTCTGCATTAGGAAAAAGATGCACATTTCAGTTGCTCATCTGATTAAAAGAATAAAGGCACCACTGGGGACACATGACGGTAAACACAAACAACTTTATGTATGCAACTTCTGTCACAGATTTCAAATAAAGTAAGTTACATTGTTCCCTCCAGTGGACCACAGCTGAGTGCTTCTCCTGGCTCTAGAAGCCATTAACAGTGTGAGTGGTTATGACATTATTACAACAAGTGTTAAAAGTGGTGATAATCAGAAGAAAATGATGTAACACTTTAAGTAGACACACACCTTACAAGAAAAAAAAAAAACCTGTCCATGTGCAATACACAACACACATCCAATTACCATTTACGTGTTTTCGATGCAGATTTAGAAAAATGTGTACTCACCCTGACTTCCAGTCCCAGTGTGTGTCTACAGTGCTCTATTAATTTGGGGAACACACTCTCTCTCAGAGATCTGCGCTCCACAATGCTATCTATAAGGAGCATAAACACAAACAACATACACATGTATTCAGAAAACAAAAAGAACCCACAAACATACAGTACATACATGATTTTTTTTTTCTACATACCCTCTGGGTTGGAGCACAGATAAAGTTTCACACAGGTTGAATTTAAAGGAGAACAGCCCATATGTTTTCCTCTGGAGCGCATGGCAAGTTGTTAAAAAAAAAAGAAGGAAAAATAAGGGGGGAAAACTTTTGGCCTGAACATATTCTATGACCCAAATAAAAAGTTCACAGTTGCTGCTGTGCTGCTCTGTTTCTCTTTTCCCTCCCGCTCCAGTCAGGAAACTTGCCTCGGGTGTTTAGAGAGTCTGTTATCACGAACACACCCACTTCTAGAGACTGGAACATCTACACAACATGCACACACATTCACTTACAATCATACAGTCAGTTAGACACACAATTACATGCAGGAAGGCAGAAGGTCACACACACAAACACACATCAGAAACAAAAATGAGCACTAAACTGTTTTCAATTATTTTATTAATTAACATTTGTACACAATAAATACAAACTTTGTTTTTTTTTTGTACAGCCAATAATAATATGCAGAAAGACTTTTGCACCTGTTCTCATTATTGTCACCATGGCAACAGTATGTGAAGAGAGAGAAGGCCAGTTGTTCCACCACATCGTTAATAAGAGCAGCTGTTCAGCTGCACCGAATCGAAGGATGAAAAATAAAATAATTATATAATACATAAAAAAAATTTAAAAAAACAGGCTCATACCAAATAATTCAACACTGTAGGGTCTGAGGGACTGTTAAAAAGGGGAAATAATCCTGGTCAAAGTGGCAACTGGCAACAAAAAGTCACACATTTTACATTTGATAGAAAGACTGATTGAGCATTTATGGTGGGAAGTTCTGTGGGACCCTGCTGTGAACCACAACTTCAAAAAAAAGTTTGAAAACCATTTTAAATGAGAGAGAGAGAGAGAGAGAGAGAGAGAGCTGATTATAGTTGCATACCAACAGGAAATGTGCTAAGATACTATCACTTTGGAGTATGACCTATAATGTTCCTAAGAAAGACAAAGCAACACAGATTGAATACTTCCATTTTAGTTTTCTGTAATATCTGTCTCACAATAGGGCTCAATTAGATTTAATTGTTTCCAGCTGTAAGGAGCTCCCTCTTTTGGAACAATATTGTCCATTAACACCACACTCAAAAATCAAGCAAATTTATCTTTGACACTTTATTCTGAAATGTAATCAGTCAGTCAAATCAAACCCTGTTTAAAATAAATATGGAGGAAGGAACTGGGACACATCTTTACATCTTCAGAGTCAAACACACATCTGATCCGCTCTCCTTGAAACAGCCTGGCCCATCTCAAGACCATGAAACCACATTCTCCTCAAGTCTTCATTCAAAACATCCCTTACTATGATCACATTTTTTTGTCTTGCTTTTATAAGTTTAGGAAAACACCAAATTACACTGCCCACAATTACCTCTCTATCTCTTTGGAAGAGTGGAGAATAAAAAATAAAATAAAATCAGTCACACTGAAATAAAGAGGATTCACCACATAATCTGAATGAAAAGAATAACTCTGATTTCTGTATTAAACTGCAGTGATTCATCAGAGTCTTTTCTATCCATTCTGATGCCATGTTAAGGTACTGCTACTTTCCAAGAAAGGTACAAATAAATAAAAGTGCTACGCTGCCCTTTAGGCAAGGAGTTTTAAAGGCTTGAAGGGTATTTAAGGGGAGATTTATTTACTTTGAGAAAAAAAAACACAACATAATAGTACTTAGCTCCATATGAATGTCCTTTGCTAGTTCTGTCCATTTAGCGTGATGTATTTGTTTTATACATCTCTTTTGCTGTCTGTTTCTACCACCATTAATTAAAGGAAAAGCTAAGGATGATATCAAATTGGAAATGTTAAAGGTTAATTTGTTTTTTATGGATGTTTTCTCTGCTGTATTAAAAAAACAAACACTCACTTAGTGATGTGATGGAGTTTCTTGGCAAGACAACAGAGAAAAATAATACCTATGAATGTAATGCGTTTCAACTAAACAAGGATATATGTTATGGTATCAGTGTTATAAATGAACACAATTTACGTGAGAGATATGATATGTAGGGATAAACGCTATACAGTTCAATCTGTGATTAATAAAAACACTGAAACTAAAAATCAGTGTCTATATCATCTCAAATAAAACGTTTCTTAGTTACCACATAGTGAATACCAACAACGTCAGTGCCTTTCAAAGCACCATCCGCCTCCTCCTGAACCAATCAGTGATACAAGCACACAGAGGGTCACAGAATGAGAGAAGATATAGCAATGTGTGCGTAATATAATGTAAATTAATGTGTGTGTGTATATGATAGCCATCGATTCACACTGACTGCCAATGGACAGAACAGACATTAGAGAAAAGAGGATGACGAAGAAAGTGTGTGAAGAGAGGTGGAGAAAAGAGCAGAGAGGAGGATCCAGCCTCCTTTTTACCTCTTGTTCTTTCATCCCCTCCTTCCCTCCTCTTCTTTCATCTCTCCTTTATACTGTATTTACAATGCCCTTTCAGAATAAGATGAGGATAAAACGTCTACTACATATCAGGCATGGTATTCCAATCAGTTGAGTTAGTCTATATGAAACGCTGTGCATAACATTCCTATGACAACAGTAATGTACTGTACTAATACACATTGAATACGTATGATGATAAGGACTATATATGGCAAGGGAAGGGCTGGCGGGGGGGGGGGGAACACTGTGTCCACACACCACCCAGTTTCTCTGTCCAAATCATGACCCATTTGGCAAGTTTTATGATTATTTGCTCTCATCAAGCTTACTTTTTATAGAGCCCCAACACTTAAACTATTGTAAAAAGATATCAGATAAGTCAAAAACATAAATAAATTAATTCTACTCGTATGAACTATTTATCTTTCACATCTATCCCCATATAGGACTGTGTGGCTAATGTTACGTTAGCTAGCTTACCTGAAAACACTGGTGGCTAAACACAAGCCTTTTTTGGCTAGCTACCCAGCTGAATCTGACTTTTGGCATACAACTACACCAGCTACTGCACCTAGTATATATATATTATACTGTACAGCATTCTGCTCTAGCATTAGTGTACAAGCAGTTTAGCCAGCAGGCTACTTGTTACGCTACTTGGAGGAGACATTATCTTCAACTTCATCTTGCATTTCTCTGGTCTTTATCGAGGACCAGAGTGGAAAATGTCTTGGACTTTATTTTGTCATCCTCAACATTTTGTAACTGTGTGATTTAATGTTTTTCAAAATGTGAAATTAACAAAATTTAAAAGTTCCAAGCTCTAGCTAGATATCTTTGTTAGTGTTAGCTTGCTGATTAAAATGCTTTAGCTACTGTTAATTTACAGTAATGCTGCAGCAGTAAGCAGTACAGTATATGGATAATTGACATAACATGCACTGGCTGGTGTAGTTTTATGAAGACAGTTAGCTTCAGCTAGGTAGCTAGCTTAAAAGGCTGGTGGAGTATTTAGCTACCAGTGTTGTCAGTTGAGCAAGCTAGCTAAACAGTCCTCTCCTTTGCTTAAATTATAAGCATTTTTTTCTAATTCTGTTTTTTTTTTTCATAAGGACAATTTGAGGAAAAACAAGTGTTGCATGGGGAAAATAAGGATTAAATATAATATTTATAAGTGTAGTACTGTACATTTCCTTATACAATCCTTTTTTATTAACAATATAATTTTGTATTAAGTTATATTTTTGACTTGTCCTATGACTCTTTAATTACTACAACTACAACTTGTCAGTTCCAGGGCTCCATAAGTGTTCACATTTTATTATTATTTGTTAGCAAGTGAGTGAAAAAAGAGTTTTTTTCTCAGCAGAATGATCTTCACGTACAAAGATAAACTGCTTTACAATATCTTGAAGTAAGTGTAACAAAATGAAAAAAAAACTTGCCAAACCCATCATTAACTTTCCCTATCACTCCCCATCTTCCTCCTCTTCAGTGTGCTCTGGTTTGCTGCCCGATGAGGTAAACTTTTAAGGCAAGAATGGAAGGACGGGGGAGGGTGGAGGGATGTAGGGGCAGCTACTGCTGCACTTCATTAGGAAGCTAATATGGAGATTATTCAACTGGATACTCTGTCATGACCCCCCCTCTTTACTCTCCTCCTCAACTTGAGGATGAGAGAAGATGTGGAGAGATGTCGGACGTGATATAGTTCAGTTTACTTCACATCACTTTGTTTAAGCTCACTTCAGTTCAGAGCAGTTCAGATCCCCAGCCTGTAGGATGTGTCTGTCTGTCATTTGTTTTTATTTTTTCTGTCTCTATAACCGCATGGCAGCTTGTTTGTATGTCACACCAGTGTGATTTCCACCTCCTCCGTCTTGTCGCTCTTCTCCTGTGGTCGGCGGGGGTGCTGTTTGGGCGGAGGAGGAGCAGCTCGCACCTGCAGCGGTGAAAGAAAACATGATACATGTAAGTCTAAGAAAAAAAGGAAAAGTAAGGAGATGGCCTACTTTTCTTAACTTGACAAACAGCTTAATGTTAATTTCCTGCTGTGGGACACACACTGTTTATCTCCAAAAAATAAAGAATATTTATTCTCTACCTTTAGAGACTTTTTTTTTAAATAAACAGTAGTCTGAATGTAAATCATAATTGGAATTCATAGGCAGTTTAATAAGCACTTTGTGTCATATAGGGCTGCAACTAACGATGACTTCCATTTGAATCTGTTTGGCTTATAAAGTGTAAGACAACAGAGCCAAATATCAATTACAATTTCCTAAAGCCCAATGTGGCTTTTTCGAATTGCTCTTTCTGTTTGACCATCAGTCCAGGACCCAAAGATATTTAGTTTACTATCACATAAGACAAAGAACAATATTGACAGCAAAGTAAAAAACCATAAACACACAAAACACACTTCTTGAATAAGTTGTATACTAACAGGTCGTAGTTTGCCTGGGCCTCCTTCAGGGGTGAATCGCATTGGCTGAGGAAATCCTGGAGACACAGGACTCTTGCCAGAGCTTTGATCTACAGAGAGAGAGAGAGAGAGAGAGAGAGAGAGAGAGAGAGAGAGAGAGAGAGAGAGAGAGATTTGTATGACAGAAAAATTCACAGTAAAAAGCCACATTGACCTCTTCTGAATACATTCAACTACACACAAACATGTGTGTGTGTGTGTGTGTGTGTGTGTGTGTGTGTGTGTGTCTTACTGTGGGTGGGAAGCGGTCCCTTGTGTGACGAGGCGGGTGGTGGAGGCTTGTGCTGCCCGTTGAGTGCAGTAGAGGGTGAGCGTGGGAGAGGAGGCGGGGTGGAGGTCTCTGGGCTGGTGAAAGGGCTGATAGGAGGTTGTTCATACAGCGGGAGAGGTGGCAGAGAACATGGCAACTTCAGAGACGGAGAAATCTAGAAAAAAAGGACAGAAATAGAGAAATACATCACTGGGAATTTGCTGCTCACCTGTGATCCTACAAATAAGTCCAATGCTCTGTATCACAGCACAAACGATAGGAAACCGATAGTACTAAAAGGGCCGTCACTTAACTGACGTCAACTCCATTAAATTACCGCGCAACAGTTTGGAATATAGCCACAATAAATACATCCAAAACAACACCTTCTTTTACATACAGTGAAGATCAGATCACCATTGTATGTGAAGTGTTTTTGAAAATAATCTAATGACAAATGAATTGACTGAACTGACCAGACTTTGATTAGACTCATCTTGACCTCAATAACTAGGTAGAGGCCAACATTTCAGTTGAACCATGGCCCGATGGTGGAGCTATAACCACAACATGGTAATTTCATCATCTCATAAAGTTAATATGGCTAACGTGTGTCCAGTATTTTGAGTCGTGTTGACGTCCACCTGATGGAATGTAAGTCCAATATTCACTCTTTTTTTGCTCTGATTTTGGTCTCCACCAACTACTGAGGGAATTATCTGGCTCACTCTCTGCTGTTCGCACCCAAAACGAACACTACGAGAGTGGTGAGAGTGAACCAGAACAGCTGAGTTGAGTTAACTCTCCGTAGAGCTGAAGGGAACTGCAGAGTCGGGTGATGATTCTTTGGGGGTTTGTATGTTTGTGTTTATATATATATGTTAATGCAAAACTATTGGTTAGAGCAGCTTTGGTGGAGCACTAGGAATACTGTAACGAATATCTTACAGACTTATTGCTGTTTTACTAGTTTGAAGTGTGACCTGCCACTACATACAACTTGAATGTGTCCGTGGCAGACTTTTTACCAATCTTTCCCACATATGACTTAAAAGACACTAAGAGTTGTTGTGGTGTGTGTGTTATGTCTACAGGCTTTTAGGAAGGGAGAGGCTGTATCCTTCCTGTTGCTGAACCTCTAATAGGGCGGAACACTGTGCCACAGATAAGACCTCTTTCTGTGATTTCAGTGCAGGGTTTTTATCAGAGCGCTGCAGGAAAAAATCTGTGCTGATCCACTGTTTGTGAACTCTGCCCTACTGATAGATCTACTGGACAACAGCCAGGAAAAGAGAGGGAGGGGAGGGGGGGGGGGGGGGGGGGGGGAAGTGGCACACTAGATGATGGTATATGCTTGGTATTTCTGCAGTGAGGAAAGACTGATAAGACCAAATTTCCAGCTCCCCAAGAGTGAAGCGCTGTATATCTGTGTGTTACTTAAGTGGAAGTATGCCTCCGTCTGCATGCATCATCATACCTGTATGTCACCCAGCCCTCCTCCACTGGTCTCCCCATTCTCAGTGAGATCTTCGACCAGCACGGAGGGGAAGACGCCCACCCGTCCGTTGAGCTCCCCCTCCCAGAAGCCATCGTCCGTCTGAGTGTCGCGGCTCAACAGGCGGATCACCGCTCCCTCGGAAAAGGAGAGTTCCTCGTCCGCCTGGCCGTCATAATCATAAAGTGCACGGACATACATCACTGCGGAGAGAAAGGAAGACAAAGAGAGAGAGAGCAATAAAATACACAGAAGGAATAATTATACTTGGGGAAATGTAGTTCCTTGTCTGCCTGGCCCTCATTGTCATACAGAGAAAAGTACACACTGCTGGAGAGAGGGAGATTCAGAGAAGACAGAAATAATTAATAATTAGGTGACAGAGTATTCCCATGTGCCTGGTCTAAGTATTCAGGTAGAGCAGACACAGTAGAAGGAGTGTTGGAGGAAAAAAGAAACTTGCAAAGGCAGGTTAGGAAGGAAGAATAAATGTGAAATAAAATAAAAAACAAAATGTGTGGATTTCACTTTTGTAACTGATGAACTGATGATCTGTATGCTGGCTGCATGTAAACCATCAATGCCCAAAGTGTGTATGTGGATGCAACCAATAGTGATGCTGAAACAAGAGAGAGGGGGCACAAAGAGAGTTATTGTTTGTGATAAAGCTCGCCCATTTTATTAAACTGGTCTGCAATTTCAACCACTGGTGTACTCTTTATAACCAATGTTATACAACTGCCTCGCTTTTGTTTGTGTTCCAGTGAGTCACAGGAATAGCAGCGTCCAAGAAATCTCATTTGATGGTCTATGTGAAAAAACAATGGCCAAAATATAAATGGATAAAAAGAAAATCCGGAGGTACAAAGCTTGTGGAACCTGACCTAAAACTATTTTTACTGAAGAGTGGCTCATATAGCCTTTAGTTATGCCTTTACACTTCTGTTTATTACTGCAACCACACAAATACTGTTAACTTGTTTTACCCGGAAAGGTAGACAACCCACACTTGCTTATTCTAATAACACACTGCTTTTGCAAAATGAGTGTTGTTTACATTTAAAGTCGAGTGGAGCAGTAAAGAGAAAAATGCCTTAATCAGTGGTGCATAATAAGCTCATTAGGGGAAGAAAACAATTCATTTACACTGGTACAACTGGTTTGGGTGTCCCTATGAACCTGAGGGCTGTGTTGTCTGGAGCTTTGTGCTCCTGGTAGGGTCTCCCATGGCAAAGTGGTCTCAGGTGAGGGGCCAGACGAAGAATGGTTCAAAAGACCCAATGAATAAACGAGGAAGGGATAGAGAGACCCTGCCCGGAGGAAGCCCGGGGCCCCCGTCTGGAGCCAGGCCCAGAGGGAGGGCTCGTCAGCGAGCGTCTGGTGGCCGGGTTTGCCACGGAGCCCGGCCGGGCACAGCCCGAAAAAGCTACGTGGCACCTATCTCTCCAGCCCATGGGCCCACCACCTGTGGGAGGAACCGCTGGGGTCGGGTGCGCTGCCACACGGGTGGCGGTGAAGGTCAGGGGCCTCGACGGACCAGACCCGGGCAGCAGAGGCTGGCTCTGGGGACATGGAATGTCACCTCGCTGTGGGGGAAGGAGCCGGAACTTGTGCGTGAGGTGGAGCGCTACCAGTTGGATCTGGTGGGGCTTACCTCTACGCATAGTCTCGGTTCTGGAACCGTACTCCTGGAGAGGGGTTGGACTCTTTTCTTCTCCGGAGTTGCCCAGGGTGTGAGGCGCCAGGCGGGTGTGGGGATACTCACAAGTCCCCGGCTGAGCGCCGCAACGTTGGAGTTTACCCCGGTGGACGAGAGGGTCGCCTCCCTACGCCTGCGGGTTGTTGGGGGGAAAACTCTGACTGTTGTTTGTGCATATGCACCAAACAAGAGTTCAGAGTATTCGGCCTTCTTGGAGACCTTGAATGGAGTCCTGTATGGGGCTCCGGAGGGGGACTCCATAGTTCTGCTGGGGGACTTCAACGCACATGTGGGCAATGACGGAGATACATGGAGAGGCGTGATTGGGAGGAACGGCCTCCCTGATCTAAACCAGAGTGGTTGTCTGTTATTGGACTTCTGTGCTAGTCATGGATTGTCTATAACAAACACCATGTTCGAACATAGGGATGCTCATAAGTGTACTTGGTACCAGAGCACCCTAGGCCGAAGGTCAATGATCGATTTTATAATCGTTTCATCTGATTTGAGGCCGTATGTTTTGGACACTCGGGTAAAGAGAGGGGCGGAGCTGTCAACTGATCACCATCTGGTGGTGAGTTGGGTCAGGGGGTGGGGGAAGACTCTGGACAGACCTGGTAAGCCCAAACGGGTGGTGCGGGTAAATTGGGAACGTCTGGAGGAAGCTCCTGTCCGACAGACCTTCAACTCACACCTCCGGCGGAGCTTTTCGTGCATCCCTGTGGAGGCTGGGGGCATTGAACCTGAGTGGACAATGTTCAAAGTTTCCATTGCTGAAGCTGCGGCAGGGAGCTGTGGTCTTAGGGTCTTAGGTGCCTCAAGGGGCGGTAACCCTCGAACACCGTGGTGGACACCGGTGGTCAGGGAAACCGTCCGACTGAAGAAGGAGTCTTTCCGGGATATGTTATCCCAGAGGACTCCGGAGGCAGTTGCAAGGTACCGACGGGCCCGAAGGACTGCAGCCTCTGCCGTGAAAGAGGCAAAGCAGCGGGTGTGGGAGAAGTTCGGAGAAGACATGGAGAAGGACTTTCGGTCGGCACCAAGGCGCTTCTGGAAAACCGTCCGCCACCTCAGAAGGGGGAAGCGGGGAACCATCCAAGCTGTGTACAGTAAGGATGGGACGTTGTTGACCTCAACTGAGGAGGTAATAGGGCGGTGGAAGGAGCACTTTGAGGAACTCCTAAATCCAGCTGATGCGCGCTCTTTGTTAGAGGCAGAGCTGGAGGATGATGGGGGATTGTCGTCAATTTCCCTGGTGGAGGTCACTGAGGTAGTCAAACAACTCCACAGTGGCAAAGCCCCAGGGATTGATGAGATCCGTCCAGAAATGTTGAAAGCTCTGGGTGTGGAGGGGCTGTCTTGGTTGACACGCCTACTCAACATTGCGTGGAAGTCTGGGACAGTGCCAAAGGAGTGGCAGACCGGGGTGGTGGTTCCCCTCTTCAAAAAGGGGGACCAGAGGGTGTGTACCAGGTTGCAGTTCGGTGGGCTCGGGATCTCATCGCTGCTCTTTGCAGATGATGTGGTCCTGATGGCATCATCGGCCTGTGACCTTCAGCACTCACTGGATCGTTTTGCAGCCGAGTGTGAAGCGGCTGGGATGAGGATCAGCACCTCTAAATCTGAGGCCATGGTTCTCAGCAGGAAACCGATGGAGTGCCTTCTCCAGGTAGGGAATGAGTCCTTACCCCAAGTGAAGGAGTTTAAGTACCTTGGGGTCTTGTTCGCGAGTGAGGGGACAATGGAGCGGGAGATTGGTCGGAGAATCGGCGCAGCGTGGGCGGTATTACATTCAGTTTATCGCACCGTTGTGACGAAAAGAGAGCTGAGCCGGAAGGCAAAGCTCTCGATCTACCGGTCAGTTTTCGTTCCTACCCTCACCTATGGTCATGAAGGTTGGGTCATGACCGAAAGAACGAGATCCAGGGTACAAGCGGCCGAAATGGGTTTCCTCAGGAGGGTGGCTGGCGTCTCCCTTAGAGATAGGGGAAGAAGCTCAGTCATCCGTGAGGAGCTCGGAGTAGAGCCGCTGCTCCTTCACGTCGAAAGGAGCCAGTTGAGGTGGTTCGGGCATCTGGTAAGGATGCCCCCTGGGCGCCTCCCTAGGGAGGTGTTCCAGGCACGTCCAGCTGGGAGGAGGCCTCGGGGAAGACCCAGGACTAGGTGGAGGGATTACATCTCCAACCTGGCCTGGGAACGCCTCGGGATCCCCCAGTCAGAGCTGGTTAATGTGGCTCGGGAAAGGGAAGTTTGGGGTCCCTTGCTGGAGCTGCTCCCCCCGCGACCCGACCACGGATAAGCGGACGACGATGGATGGATGGATGGACAACTGGAACTAGCTTGTTCACTGAAACCTCCTGGCATGCATTTAAAGGAGAATTCCGGTCGATTTCAACCCGTAGCTCTGTTGTTTGTAAATTTGTAGTGCTGTCAGTAGCGAAAAAAACGAAACCAATCGGTGCTGCCTACACCGTGTTATCCCCCTACTCGCTCTAGCACCTAAAGGGGCATAAACCGGGCAAGTTTTAAACGTTTTAGCCTCTAAATATGCTCGAAATATCATTACAAGTGCCTACCCATGTGCAGTTATTCCTTCCGAGAGAACACAGCGAATCTGACTGCAGTAGATGTGACAGAAAGGCAGAAAAGTTGTGTTAATCCATACCTCTGCTTATTTACTGATGTCTGGTTGAAGACCACACGAATCGATTGCCGAACTCATACAGTCCAATAGTCCAAAACGTATTTTTTCCACAAAAAACGATTTGCCGTGGTTAAGGCCTTACTAATGACTGTAGCAACATTCTGTAACCTGACACCACTCTGCGGCCACAGAGAGTTCAAAAGTTCAAGAGCTATCGCGCATGCGCAGGTCGCTAGGCAACAGACACACACAGACTGCAGCTGAGAGAGAGAGAGAGAGAGAGAGAGAAGCAAACGGAGCTTTCGGATGATTACGACGTTGTGTCAGTGTTTTTAGTATATAGATAGTTCATCTCAATCCGATGTGTCAAGCACATTTTGTGTCAAAAAACACGTTTAAAACTTGCCCGGTTTATGCCTGTTAGGTGCTAGAGCGAGTAGGGGGATAACACGGTGTAGGCAGCACCGATTGGTTTCGTTTTTTCCGCTACTGACAGCACTACAAATTTACAAACAACAGAGCTACGGGTTGAAATCGACCGGAATTCTCCTTTAAAGCAACACTAAAGAACTTTTCCCGCTTCGGTCCCCCTACAGGTTGGAAGCGGAATTGTCCATTACATTACATTATGCAAGTTTGCCAGATCGGGTAGCGTATCTGTAATTCGAATGAACTGGACAACGTAATGTAATGGACAATTCCGCTTCCAACCTGTAGGGGGACCGAAGCGGGAAAAGTTCTTTAGTGTTGCTTTAACAATCATTTACTATCATTGGGTTTACCGTGTACTTACTGTTTGTGTCTCCATTGACGCAGCCGGAGTGCAACTCTGGCTCGGTGGAATTCGACGAGGTGTGTGATCGAGCATCAAGTGTAGCCAGAGATTGGAGCATGCTCAGCAGACTGTTGGAGGTCGGAAACTGCAGGTATTTCTCTGGGACATAGCCCACGTGACCTGTCTTATTGCGAGCCTGGAAACCACACACACACAAACTATGAAACAATGTACAACGGTAACATGAAAACATGCATGGCAGGAGAAAATTGAGCACCAAGAACACCATAAAAGGCTGTGAAACCGAACAGAGCAAACACACTGGATGCAACACACAGAGCTTATGAGATAATGCTTCTGTTGTTGTAACTGTAACATCTGTGTGACTGTAACATGTGTATATTTGTGCACCTTGACCCAGTCCTCCATGTCTCCATCCTCAATGACCTCCAACATCTCCTGTTCATCAATAGTTAACTCATCCGGCTGAGAGGCCTGCGGGAGAGGCACACCAACCAAGACATCATTAATAATTCATTTAAAAAAGGTAATGGTTATTTATGGCAGATTCATCAGCATTTCCACATTGCTATATATGCATCACTGACATTCAACCCTGCTTTGTCATAGGATGCACCTAACTGTGTGTGAAACAGTGTTGTGTTGAGCAGGTAGCTGCAGACATTTGACAGATGTACAGTAGGTGTGTTGCCATTTAACCGCAGAGGAAAACTCTTTGTTGGTTTATACCTTGTATGAGTACAGGACTTTGCAGGTTAGCGGGTAGTTTCGGAGGGTTCCCGAAGGACTGGAGCTGCTGTCGTCAAAAACCTCCATGTTTTCTTCGCACTCTTCTCCCTCCTCACGCTCCAAATCCACTGTGCCCTTTAACACACAAAAACAGCCAGATAAAGTCAAAACCTCTGATAACTAAACAAACAGGTGAATGGTGAAAAAAAAGCACCATTCACCTTCAAATCTCCAGAGGGTAAAAAAAAGTATCTTGTACTCCAGATCAAATACGAACACACCCTGTCTATATACTTAAAAATACCTCTTTAAATCTTTAAAGTTTGGCTAGATAGACGCAGCTCAACGCATTATAAAAAACTCACTTTTACACGACCTTCTGACTCTAACTCCTCATGTCCCGATGTGACGGCCAGCTAGGTGGCTTGTTATGGCAGTATCTCTGTCTGTGTTGGCTGGTATCTACAGCTCCACCACTACACTTCACCAATTACAAGGTCTGTCTATTTAACAAAGGCTTTCACTTGTTACCTTCTCCCCTTCTTCCTGTGTGTTTGCAATCTCTCTGTGCTAGTGTCACAATTTAATCTATAGTAATGCTTACCTTAGCTTCCTGCCTGGGTTTCTCTGTCCTGTGCAGTGTGGGTGCTACAGCTTTTAGAGACAGGTGAGGAGGGACTAATGTTTCATATGATGCAGCCCCTCCCCCTTTTGTTCCATGAGAATTTCACTGGCTTATATGAAGGCCATGTGATCTAGCTGGTAGAAAGATCCATCACACACAGCAAGTTGACCTGGCCATAACAATGTGTGTGTGTGTGTGTGTGTGTGTGTGTGTGTGTGTGTGTGTGTGTGTGTGTGTGTGTGTGTGCGTGCGTGCATGCGTGCGTGTGTGTGTGTGTGTGTGTTCGTGCGGGGGAGCGTGTGCTTATCCATTTCCAAGTCATTGTGTGTAGTCATCAGATTTCTGTTGACACAGTAAACTCTACACCGATACACAGAACAAAACAGTTGCAGTGTGATTTGTATATCTCCTGGACGTAAGAATCTGTTCCCTTGGGAAATAATAATCCTAAGCGTAGTCCTAAGGAGTTTCCTTATAAAAATGAACACACTCTTATCAAAGCTCCAAGCTCCTTGATGTTTGTTGTGTTACGTTACTCTTATCCACTTTACTGCATTGGTTTGAAAGTACACTGCACAGCCTCAGTGGCAATTCCATTTCATCCCTAAAGAAAAACCCTAGCATGTACAGTATGTCAGTAATAACCCCCCCAAAATATCACCAAAAATACATATCAGTGTGTGTACCAATACAGCTAAGATGCAGACCAATGAATGGACTATTTTATGATTCCTGGAGGTAATAACTGTGAAAGTGATATTGTAATGAAGGCAGTGGCTGCCTGAGGGACTTGAGGGTTCCTGGCTTCTAGTATTTCATAGTCGTATTAATAAAGTTGAGTGGAATGAAGTAAGGGTCGAGGGAAGTGCCTGCTCCCTGCTCTTATTGTTTTTCTTCGCTCTCCTTTGCAGATTATTATTCACAGTCCATCCATCCTTCCTTCTCTCTCGGACGTTCGGCCACTTTTTGACCTCTCCCAAATCAGCAGACTGTTAACACTCCCACCTATTAACACTCCCACCTACTGTTTTCCTCTCCTTCTTTATCTCTCTCTCTCTTCATTTCACATGTTGCACCTTGTTATTACAATCCCTCTTTCTTCGCCGCTGTGAGACTCTAAAGGCTCCAGTACATTCCCCCCAAAATAAATCAAAGGTTGTTGAACTGCTGGTCTAATGCCGGAATACTCAATGTGCGTCCTGGCCTGTTTCTTTAATGACAGCCATGTCAGATGGAGGAGTTTTCAGCAAGTCTAGCCTCCAAATGATTTATGTTATAAATAGGGCAAGGGAAAATTGACGACTTTTAAAAACAAGGACTGCAAAAATTCACACATCGCTACATAACTACTTGCAGATAATTGAGTATTTGGAAACACAGTTCTTTGTTTCGGTCACCATTTTGTCTGTGCACACAATTCTACTTTTTTGTTTACAGTATACTGCGGCCTTACAGTATGCTCGTCTATGCTCTATGCTGTTTTTCACAATCCCCCGTCTCTCTCACCTCTGCATCCAATTTTACTTCAACATTATCACTCCGACACTACTCCCTCCTCACCTCTCCCCCTCACCTCCTCATCACACCACCTCTTTCTTTCTCAGCTCCACAGCTCAACACTCCTTCTTTCACTGCACAACTCCTTCCATCATTCCTTCTATCCATTTACCTCTGCCTAGATTGCCCTCATTCCCCAGACTTTCTCTCACTTTCTCACACTCTATCTCTCTGTCTTCCTCTCTGGTGTTAGCTGCGAGCTGCAATATCATGTGAGCAGAATGCCAAGTGCTTTCAATGCAGCAGACCGACTATGTTTAGTCTTGTTGACAGACGCACACATACACACACACATACACACACACAGACACACACAGGTGTCTCTGACACAAAGTCCCGTGTGGGATTACACTCCTAGTCCGACGTACATACACTCTCCTCCCCTCACATATACCCAGTGGAGAGCCAGAAATAGCATACACGAATGCACAAAAATAAATGCACATAAATATCTACACACACACACACAGACACAGACAGACAGACAGACAGACAGACAGACAGACAGACAGACAGACAGACAGACAGACAGACAGACACACACACACACACACACACACACACACACACACACACACACACACACACACACACACACACACACACACACACACACACACACACACACACACACACAGGGAGGACACAGCATATATGGCAGCATTATTGATTGTATATAATTAAAAGCTACATTAAGTGGACTGGAAGCAGTGGGAAGCCAGCCTGGTTCTGTCCAAAGGTAACCCGATCACCTCTAAAGCTCACTAAATAAAATAACATCTTGTTGGTTAAATGCATACAAAACATTAGTAAGCTTTAGAGGTGCTGGTAACTCTCAGCTTTAGCTACATATTTAGCGTACAGATATTAGAGTGGTATCAATCTTCTCATTTAACTCTCACCAAGAAAGCAAATAAGTGTATTCCCCATAAAGCCTCCCTCCAGGCTTCAGATCTGTATTCAGTCATGCCAATAAAGCTCGGGGTCATGAAATTAAAACTGCCAGTTGTGTGAGGACTACTTCAGTATTGCAATGGGGAAGTGGGGCATTTTAAGAGGCTGTAACTGCCGTGACAGATGATTAGGCAGCAGGGCTGAGGTCAATTATCTTGCAATTTACATGATTCAGGAAGTGATTTGTCAGGAGAACTCTTCTAGTTGGGTTGTTTGAACTACTAATGAAATAATAAAGACTGAAAAGCCTTTGATTATGAGTCAGTGCCTTGGAGTTCAAAATTACATTTTTTAAATGTGCTGAATAGAATACAGCATTTTTCTAGTGCAAGAAGGAAAAGAGTTAGGAAGGTAAATGAGAGGATGGTAGATATATGACTAACATGACTACATTGACACAATTCAGTGGTCTGGTGGTGTTCATTTGAAGTGGGTAAAAGAGGCACCATGCATGCGACACAAATCAGCTACAAATGATGTTGTGTAGTAAAACGGTACTCTTCTACTTCTGATTTGTAGGTGTGAGATTTGCACTTTCCAGCCAAGTCAAAAACTGTTACGACTTTGAGAATTGCTGATAAAAAAATCACGTATGTATGCACTGTATTTATTTACAGTATGTGTTGGCATACTGGTAGTCACATTAGGGTTCATGTTATGTCAACAGTTCTGTTGTTCATTAATTCCTCCAATGTTTTCAAATTTCATTAATAACCTTTCTGTTTTCACAAAAACAGAAAGGTTATTAATGAAATTTGATAATTGGCATCCTAACAAGTTTTCTGGCTTGGCGAGAAAACACCAACATACGAGGGGAGGTGTCTCACCGACAGTGAGGGATCGTGGGAAGTGTAGTTGGCCCAACGTTCATTCTCCAGCTCCTCCATCACCTACACCATGCACAGAGAGAGGAGGGGGATTTATACTCATATTGCATGCACACGCACGCACGCAAGCAAGCACGCACACACACACACACACACACACACACACATACACACAGTATACAGTATATAAAACCTACCTGGTTCATGGCGCTTTTCAGCCAGGTATCCACAGCAACCCCCACTTGCCGCAGAAGGTCCAATCGAGCCTCAGCTTTTAACTTTATTGTCTTTAGAGAGAGGAGTTACGTATGTTAGGAACATTAAATAACATCACTGGCTTAAACAGTTTTACTTGCATTAGTCTTAAAAAACATTATGGACACTGTGACGCTAACTGTGAGCCCATATCACTAAAGTTAGCCTGCTGAGTAATGTTATAATGACTGATAGGAATGATGGACACAGCTATGAAAAACAAAATCATTCAATTTTAATGAGAGGTAAAAGCCTACAATGTCTCACTGTGGGTCAAGATTGCCAGCAGGCCACTTACACCACACAGACAGCTTTATTACTAGGACTACATTTGGTCTACAGGTTGCAAAAGTGCCGCACCCCCTGCTTTATATTCAGTCATTATCATGGCTAAACACTTTCTGTTTTTAGCCATGATGCTGAAACAAAACAAATACAAAGCAATAACAATATAATTACTTATAGTAAACATCACTGTATACAGTTAGCACTGAGATGGGAGCCATTTCTCATATATAATTGGTTGTTAATCCATGATCTCTTGTCTGTAGTCATGATACACCTCAATGCACATAGTATTATTTTTTTTAATGATTTTAAGTTGAACCTCGTAGCAATCAAATCTTAATTTTCCTTTGAGCTGTATTACATCACATGCCACACAGTTCAGTGACAGAGTGAGGATGTGAACTGGATTTGCACTCCAAAATGTGCCGTCTAGTCTCATAAATGGCAAATCATCAAAAATGGCTGTACGTTCTTTTAATGAGCTGTGAACACTGGACATGTGCTGTGTTATTTCCTAATGAGACAATATGATCAGGCTATAACCACCAGTAGGAATCCCCTGAGATTTAGATTAATTCTGCCTCGCCTCCTCAACTCTCTTTCATCTCTGATCCTCTCTCTTTTTTCCTGCTGTCTATCATGATTTTCATCAATTTCCTCTCTCATTACCCACGTCTTTCCATTCTCACCGATGCTGACAGAGCAGATTGATAGCTAATAGCTCCCTCCCACAGAGACGTGCAGTCAGAAACACACTATCAAGACAGACTTCCCGGCTTTGATCAATAAAGACCTGAGCCTCGTAAGTGCCTCCATTTTTTTCTTTCCATTAGCAACGCCCAACAAATGCTAAAGGTTGCTGTTGGACCATACACATAGCAGAGTTAAGAGGAGAAAAGTTAAAACAATGGCTAATACATGTTCAGCCATCTGTGCAGCAGTAATTGAAGTCAACAGAATAAGACGCCAGTGGTGTGAGTACCGATCACTGGTGGATAGACTGTACAACCTCAGACAGACACACAGTCCGGCTGGACAGCTCTAATCAATAAAACAGACAGAAAGGTAGACGGAAATATAGATGGAGAGATAGAGAGGCAGCGAGCTACTGCAGGAGGAAAACTCAGCTGTGTGGCTATAACTAATACTGAGCTATTCGAAATCATGGGACCACCTTTTTTATATTACTATTTTTTTTACAATGACTCACATGGAAGCAGACATAAAACATTAAGAATTCTGCAGAGCAGAACAGCTGAACTTGTTGAGAAAAGCAATGATACAGTGAAGATTTGAAATGGCAGACTTTAAGAAGCTACATACTGAGGAAACTAATTGGTACCGACATGATATGTGCACTATGTTTTAATAACCAAAGATATGCTACACTTGAACACGCCCTTATGATTGTGTCTATGCTATAATTACCAAAGGTGTGCCTAGTATAGTAGATGCTTCCAATCAATTTAGCAATCCTTATTAGTTTTGTTTGCTTGTGCTGGAAGGCACAATCTTGTCTCTGTCTTGACGCATCTTCTGTCAGAAGCATTTTGATGCCACGTGTTAATGAGGCCAGATTGTCTGGTGGAGCCAGTTTGAGAACAGCCTTCAACAGCTCATTAGTACGGAGACAGCCTCTTTCCTCAACTGCTCTCACTCTCCCATCCTCTAAGAGCTCCTTAGAAAGAGGAAAATAGCAGAGAAACAATAACCATCTAATATCAAGAGGAATTTCAGATGGAACTTCTGCTTTATTTCAAAATATGCTACAAGAGAGGAAAGACAAAAACAAGCATGCAAGATAGTGTATATAAAAGATAATAGATCTATTTTTGTATTTCCCCGGAGGTAGAAAGCGTAATTGCGTAGATTTGTCTGTGAGAAGAATATAATACAATAATCTGTATTGACTAAAGGTAATTCTGGATGGTCATTAATTTTCATTTAATTGGGTATATATACAAACACACACCTTCCTTCACGCACCCTCTGAGAATATCATGTGTATCACTTTATCCTTGAAAGCTCCACTACAGTACACACAGCTAGCCTGGGGCACACTGTCATTATATATAATTTAAAAAAGAATATATAAAACGTTATGTTCTGAAAAATATTCACTTGACTTTTATCACAGCATGTATCACTTAATCATGGTGATTAATTTGGTTAGGGTAATAGCTATTCTAGTAATTTCAGGGAAAGACATGCACAGCCTCTAGTTCCAGTATCCAGAGTCTTTTATCAAGCACTCAGCCAGAGGCCATAAAATCAGATGTATAACTACCGTTTCTTTCGATGTTTATTGATTCCATTCAGAGAGGAGAAAAAGAGGATCAGAACTGCAGAACAGGTTCAAAGGCATAAAGCATTTACACTGTTTTCTATCTTTTAGTCTTTTGCTCCCTTCCCTAATTTGTACATTTAGGAAAACAGGGGAGACATTTGAATTGTAGTCTTTTGTGACCATACGACAAGAACTTAAATAGGTCCGCAAGCCTTTAAAAGTTGTATATGAATCAAGGCGTTGATATTTACGCTTCCTGTATCGTGTTTTCAATAAAATATTGAGGTAAAAAAAATAATTGTGGGACAAGACAATAAATAAAACCTATAAATAAAAACATTGTATCTTTCTCAGAGATTCACCCGCAGACTGACATGCAGTAAACGGTCACATTTTAAGCACAGGCAGTGCATCGACTACAAACATTGATTTTGAAACTCAGTTGGCCATCAAAGCCAGATGTTATCACAAGCAAATTAGGCAATGTATGAATCATTAGTTAATGAGGACAGGTAGTAATTACAGACATAATGCTTCTGAAACACCAATGAGCATTTCTCCACTGAGAACAGATGCTTCAACAATATATTTTAATTCCCAAATTCACTGTAAATATTTATACATTCAATAGGCCTTGCTTCATTTTATTGCTTGTAAGGGGCTTAAAATCCCACTGCAACATGTTTGATGGGATGATGGTGACAAGATTTCATTAAAAAGGAAAGAATGAAGCAATCGCTTTCCAGATAAAGCTGTAATCAAACCTGGATAAGGTCTTTTGTACTGCTTTCACTCCCTTTATATTTCTGTGATAAGAGCTCTGTGCTGAAGCCATTTGTACCAAATTATCTCATAAAATATTCATCACCTTACTCAAGGTAATGCTGGCCTGGAAGAGCAAAGAATAGCAGACAGACAGTGTGAGCGACAGAAGAGAGAGAGAGACAGAAACAGAGAGGAAGAGAGAGAGAGGGTTGGGTAGGAAAAATGTAGTGTGGTCGCATGTTTGCACTTTGTGATAAAAAGACTATTACTATTATATTTTAGAAAGTGAGATCACATGTTACTGATAGTGTTGCTAAACTATTCTTGCAGTGTAAGGTCAACTTAAATACCTACCAAAAGGTAGTATATCTATCAATAAGAGCAGTACACTTACATACCAATAATGTGCAAAATTAAGTAATTAATGTGCACCTTAAGGGATAAAGAAAATATAGTGAAAAGTGATCGCATAGAGAGGTAACATCAGAAATGAAATGTTTTTTTTAAACCTAACAGCAGAGGGTGCCAGATATGTAAAAGCCTGATTAGAAAGCAGTATGGAGGCAAATAGGTAGCATTAGGGAAAGAATGAACAGTGTAATGAAGTGAAGTAAGTGGTGAAATTGAAAAACATAGATGAAAAGCCAAAAGAGACTTTGGAGAGAGAACAGAGACAGAATGGAGTTGATAGGGATGACAGATGATGCAGTGACCTCATTCATACTGTCACAGGTTAAATCTGTGAAAATCAATACATAAATGATAGATATCTCTGCAAGTGGAAAGGCTGAGTGGTGTAGAATGACACGAGAGGGAGTGTGAACACAAGATGAGAAAGGAAAGGAGGCAGAAGAGGAGGGGAAAGACAAAGGAGTTGAAGAAAAAGCCAAAAGAACAATAAATCTAAGAAAGAAAAGAAAAAATGGGTTAGGTAGTCTCTCATAAGTCAGATCTCTAGATGTAATGATATCAGACCTGTGTACTGAGATGACATAACTGTGTGAACGCGTGTTTAAACCTCTACAACTGAACAGATTGCAGCTAAACCAGGGGACAACTGGGCTTTGTGGATAACAATGGTCGAATAACTTGAATGATTTGACATCTCCTGCGATGTGAAAGGTGTACTGATCGATCCCAGGCCATGTATGTTGATGCTTATTGCACCGTGCTGCGTCAGCTGTTCAGATCGGCAGACTGAATGCTAACTGCCATTGTTCGAATTTCAGATATTTACCAAATAATTAGTCACTCAGCCCAAACACGGGTAGAGGAAATATGAGTCAGAATTGAATTTGATGTTGCCACTGAAACGGAGCGCTTAATGCTGCACTGATGTCACGGCAGGAAGTGAGTCTACGTCGATATGCAACATTTACTACTTCTGCGTCAATCCGTACCACAAATTTTACAGCGTTTCTTTTTTTTTTAAGGAAAAACACAAACTTTTTCCCCTTAAACACACCATTCTCTGTTTAGTGTGACCAGTCACTCCACACTAACTACGCACATAAAGTATATATACATTCAAGTTTGTTTACTCAAGGTTTGTTGTAGAATAATCAATAAATAAAAATAAAAAGATTTCAGATAGAGAGGAAACATCCATCCGTTTTCCATGGAGCACCCTGACGAAACCCATAAGAACACAGGGAAAACATGCTAACTTAACACAGACAGGGTCCAGTTTAAATGCAAACACTGAGGCAACTGTGCAAAGGGAACATTTATTCTCTCTGTTCCCAATGTGATCACATACCTCAGCTTTGCGTATGTTTTCTTTGGTGTCTTCTATCTTCAACTCCAGATCTAGTCTGCCCTGCTCTGTGGGGGGCAAGCCATGGTTCTCACACTCCTCCAGACGCTAAAAAACCCCACACAGAAACACATACGTTGAATGAAACAAGGTGTGAATGTGTGTTAAACGTATTGTTTTGTATTGTCTAAAATGGGTATATGTGACGAATGTGAGCGTGTGTCCATCTTACTCTCTTGTAATGGATGATATTCTTGTGTTCTCTGGCCACTCTGGTTGCCCATTTCCTCGCCTCCTTGTTCAGACTGTGCTCCTCCGTCGTCCCCGTCTCCGACTCCAGCTGACGACTCTAATATAGACAAACACACAAACGAACGTACATACATACATACATACCAGACAGGCATGGGTAAACACACACATGTACCCAGCCCAAAGCACACAAACACAAGCATGGCAGGGAAACACACACATACACAAGTGCACACATAAGTACACCGTCGGTGGTAACGGCACAAGGTGTGTGATATGCAGAAGCTGTTAATTGAGCTAAAGAAAGTGTGAGAGAAAGATTTCCTTCTCACATAATTAATACAGCGTGTTGCAAAGCTCTATTGTCATTATCTTGGAACAAAATTGCTGCTATTAAAACCACATGTGAAAGAGCATGGGAGTGTGATTGTGTGTTTTTGTGTGTGCTATCAAGTGAGAGAGCAGGAGGTGCACGTTAACAGGCCTTTTAAAATGTTGTTTTTACATATAAAAGCAGCTATGTGGGCCTTCCACATCAATTATAAAAAGAATATGCCAATTTTACTACAGAAACTAAAGTATCAATGTGTCTAAGTTCACAGTTTACACACCTAGTTACTAATCAATCACTTACCAACGACACAACCAGCATACATTTTAACTTAAACATTATTCGTACTATGAGTAACCTGAAAGGATGGGGTTCCCACAATCTGATAATAAAAGTGTGTCAGCTACACTACGGTACAAGATAATTTTAATTGCAAGTTTCCATGCACATTATATCTATTAATTATGTGCCGCTTCAGTAACAAAAAGGGCATAAATCTGGCTAAGTATAGGTGTGAAACGAAGAGTATTACATGGGAGATTTAGAGCTTAATTACATTCAGGCAAGGGAGGGAGTTAAGGCAGGGAGGCAGAAAACTAGATTTGAACAGTGGCTATGAACTGACATACTGCAGAGAGAGCTAAGTAAATTGGGCCTTGATAGTTTATTAGTATAGTTTCAAAAAAAGAGTGAATAAGCATTTCTTTCAGGTGGCCTGCCAGCATTTACATGTTGCGAGGGAGATGTGAATGCTGGCATGCAAAACACTTTGAATCTTCTCCTTGCATGTTACCTTTAAGTGACAATCTGTGACGCTGTTTGTTTAGATTCCTCATTGTGTATTTCAGCTTTGTAAAGCATAAAGCGTGTTGGTATGTCCCTAAAAAAGTCCAGGAGCACCTTACAATGTTCTGCTGGTCAATGTGATATTATAGGACATTAAGTGACACGGTGCAGTACAGTACAAAATCTTTTTTTAATTTTTGTATTATCATGATGTAGTGGGGACCTTTAGCAAATAAGACATATGATAATCAGATTGCATTATACATGTGTTGATGTGTTGAATGTGAAATATGAATTTATCAAATGAAGGTCCCCATGATAAACCATTAGCAACTACTGAAAATGTGGTAAGAGGCAAAATAAGCCTTCCAGCTCAGGGAAATGTTACATACAGTGAACTTAAAACTGCCTGGTCATAATGTACTTCAATAACAACCTCCACTGTCATAATAACAGTCATTTAGAGGACGGTATAAAACAACTGTGTTATTCTGAAACCACAGGGATGAAGGGGTGAGAATTAACTTTGTCAAAGTGTAGTCGTCTGTGTGACTGGGAAGTACCGTATATGCTGGTAGGAAAGTTTAAAAGTCCAAACCCAGGGGCCTTGTTGCGGGAAGGCTCCCCTCACTCTAAACAGTTGTTGTAGGTCTGTACTATTATATAAGGCAAAAATGCCCCCAAAAATCTCTAAACCCAATGATAGTTTTGTCACTGTAAAAAGCTACTACTGTCTTTTCTAATGCATCATTACACACGTCATAGGCTCCCATTGTTCTCTCTCGGCAGAGCTTGCAGGGACATACTGCTGTCTTGACTGATATAATACATCACGTTGTACAGCACCTGTATCACACTTCAGGGCAGCAGAACTTCTACGAGAGCTGGTGTCTGATTTGAGTTGATTTTGGTGTGGTGGTTTGGAAAGGGTGAGCTAACACAGAATCTAACAAAGAAAATATACACACACAAACAACAAAAAGAAAAAAGAAAACAAGTACAGAGACGGTCATTCTGCCTGAAATGACCATATTTTAGTATAGTATAGTGATATTTCAGAAGATGATGCAACAGCAACAAGGTTACGGTATCTGTTAAGTCATACGCTGGGAGTGGACTGCATTGCTCACCAACAGATGACAGTATCAAAGCACTGTAGTGCTGTGGAGCCACTGTCATAACTGGTATTCAGTAATCCAGCAAGTACGGCTCCCTTGTTTCATTATGGAGCAACCAGACCATGCCGGGTATGAGAAAACTTATAGTAAACAAAGATAATGAATAAAATAATTTGCTTCATTTTACTCTCTAATAAACAGTCAAGAATGTGGGCAGCAGGTGGGTAGACAACTCCTCCGTCTATAGCAATAGCTTATTTTGGAACCAGATCCCAGGAAACGTTGGCTTTATAAGTTTCTCATACAAACTGTAAATTGGGGAAGACCGGTTTCCAGTTCTACGCACCTATTACTGTAATGAACTTCAACACATCTACACGTTAGAAACACATATTCCTCAGTATGGCTGTGTGTGTGTGTGTGTGTGTGTGTGTGTGTGTGTGTGTGTGTGTGTGTGTGTGTGTGTGTGTGTGTGTGTGTGTGTGTGTGTGTGTGTGTGTGTGTCTGTGTGATAGTTGTTTTGTGCAAATTCGTTTTCTTGTTGTGGTCTTGTGAGGTTTCCTGAAGAAATTAAGTTTTATTTATTCAGGAAACCTCACACTAACTAACTGACTGTTTGTCTAATAATGTATCCAAATGGCACTACTAGGGTAATGGTGGGTAGATAGGGTGGGATAGGTTGGAAGAGTCATAATAATATGAGTATGAGTTCATTAGGTATCTAATGAGAAACATGTCTGGTCTGATCCACAACCAGTAATTCAGAGCATCACACATATTTGTCAGGTTTAATTCTTATTTATTACACCAGCAATGGGCATGATGTCAGAGGTGTGGTTGTAGCCATGCCTGTCTGGTTATGCTGCAGCATGCAACAGGCATAGTGATTGTACTATGACAAATGGTCATAGGGATTCTGATAACCTGTCCTTGCAATAACGTTTACAGTAATTAAATAAGGGAGGAACATCTACCCTTAAATATGTAACATGCACATGCTCATAGTCTTGTGTAAAAAGACTGTGTGTTGATACTGACTAGACAAGTTTCTATGGCTACTGTACACTACTTTCTGTTTAGGAAGAGGGATGGGATGCTTGCCACAAAGGATACGATTGTAAGTTATTCTAGTTGACCAACCGGTTAAGTCATGAAAGAAAGCACAGTCCACCTTAGCACTGTATACTCAAGCAGTCTAGGGCATCTTTTAAGGGAAATGGTTATGTATAGTAACCATAGTGCCATAATCACAAACAGATAGCCCCCTTCATCAGTTTTCAACATTATATGTAATTTATTCATATACATTTGATTTATTTACAATGTGTTTGATATGCCAGAGTGATAATTAAGTGTACTAAAAAAAGTGTGCCTGTCCACAAACAGCAGTCATTAGTTAAGAGTTACTTGCTCAGCAGTCATACATTTGTAGAGATTCATAAATTACTAGCGTCACGCAAAATGTCAATCATAGTACCAGATGTTAGAGATGAACTGGATTATTATGTAAAAGATTTGCCAAAGGCATTGTAAAGCAATACATGAGCGTTCAAGGCAATGTCACCAGGACAGATAGATAAATAGATAGACATTGAGTAGGCGATCCATGTTTTGTGTCGTGAATGAAGATGAACAATGCTAACAACAGTTAAGACTACCTGTGCCAGGGTCATTCTCATGGCACTGACGGGCGACGGCTCAATGTCCACCAACTGCTGCACCGAGCTCAGAGTCTGGCACACACACATATACACACACACACAGGCAAGCGTCCACGCATCCACACACCCAAGAGCAGCAGTGCAAGCACACAGACACACAAGTACAGGGAGAGGTTAATGGCCAGAAGGTTAGGGAAAAATATTAGCAAATGCTGAACAGGATTAGGAAGACACAGGGAAGGAATAGCACATTGTCATTGAGAGAAATGCTACCAATGTATGTAATGAAGGAAAAGATCAGAGAAGGAAAATTTGGCTGAACACAGTGAGAGCGAAAGTAGTAGAGGGAAAGAAGCTGAGAAACAAGAGCACACAAAATGACACAGGCACAAGAGAAAAGGATAGCTATAGTGGAATTAGGACCAATGTCCACTGGGAGACATCTCTTTTTGAGCCAGCAATACTTAACAAGTCCCCAGAGGGGTGAGACAGCATGATTCCCACTGCTGCATTTTGATCACACAGACTTGAGATCGATTTACAACTATTTGAAATATTTTTAACATCCAGCAACCACTTGAATTAGAAAAAAATAAGTGATGTGACTTATGTAAATGATGAAAAGAAGCTAGGACTACAAAGAAAAGCTCCCAGTAGACACATGACATTTGGCGTTAAAACGATTAATATTAGAACACTGAGTAGATTCATGCTTCTATCAGGCTGTCACCAGACACTAGTTAACTGGACAACTCCATCCTGAATAGTTAAAATAAAGAAATCTCCAAAGGCTGGAAACAAAGATCTCTCGAGAGAATATGAACGATTAGAGCTTTGGCTCCCTCTGATTTCCAGCTCTCAGACCCAGTTGTATTAATGGGATTCTCTAAAATCATAAGATTAAAAGGTCCATGAATTCAACTGAGAGGCTGATAACCATCTGTGTGTGTGTGTGTGTGTGTGTGTGTGTGTGTGTGTGTGTGTGTGTGTGTGTGTGTGTTTGTGTGTGTGTGTGTGTGTGTGTGTGTGTGTGTGTGTGTGTGTGTGTGTGTGTGAGAAAGGAGGGGAGAGATACCTGCCGTGTAAACTAATGCACTAACTATGCAAGTTCAATAACAGCACATAATTGCATGTGTATTTGCTATGAATACAGTGGATGTGTGCGCAGCAACATGCGTCTCACCATGTCACATTCGCTGGGCTGGAACTGAAAGTCATGTGCTTTGTGAAACACTGGGTTCTCCTGCATGAACAACTGCTGGTTGTACTCTTGTATTATCTGAGAGAAAGACAAAAGGAGAGAGTGAATAGTTTCTTGCAGTGAAAACTTGTCAATTTTGAATCCATTGTAACCTGAAACTTTTTACAGCTGCCTTTCAAGCCTACAGTGGGTGAGTATTTCATATGCATATGTAGATTTGGGGTTTTATATTTTGCCTTTCACTTTAAAATGGCACCCATGCTAGGTCAAAGAGCTTGTGAGTTGGTCTAGGAGTCAAGTACCTTTAGCCATTGAGCTCAGCTGTTCTGCCAGCTAGGCTGCTGTATTGATTGAAAACAAATCGCAAAGTGGTGTTTAAGTTATAAATCCATCATTCTCCCTTTGAGAATTGTTTCAGTTTAATTTGGACTAGACTGCAAGCTTTACACAGACACACAAACAGAAGAAACAAGAACACAAAACACATCACAAAAATTCAAGGCATTTGTTTTTATTGTGTAATGACTCAGTGCGTCATATTGTTTCTTATATACTGTGTTTTAGCATAACACTTTTGGTTCCCTTAGAAATGTATGGTTAGCATTCCTGTATTCCTCAGTTTGAAATAGTTTTTTATTAAAATGCTGTTTGTGAACAATGTTTCCAAACTCCAATCCTAGGCACAATTCTGTAATGTAAGAAGAATAATGCCTAGTTATAACAAATGTACTCAAAATGTCACAATATGTCTCCATAGTATCTGTTTTGAGACCACAAAAAACACTGTATTTCTACAAGTTCTCTTACAAATGAGTACAGGAGGGCTGTGTCTCTCAACACATCTGACTCACCCTGGTGGACTTGTCCAACAGGAACTGGAAGGTGTTGTGTGTGGCTTGGGAGGCCTCTAGCTCGGTATGACTCAGCTCTACCAGGTAGTCTTTCACATGCTCATAAATCCTGCCATCCAAGGCCTAGAGGAGAGAGAGAGAGAGAGAGAGAGAGAGAGAGAGAGAGAGAGAGAGAGAGAGAGAGAGAGAGAGAGAGAGAAGGACCAGAGGTCACACTGAATAATGGATCACTTCAATGTAATTCCATAATCCTTAATAATAAAGTACAGAGTACTAGAGAATCAGGAGGAGACATGTGATGGGTCACTGGACGTTTACTGTCACACCTCTGTGCACAATAGCGCCTTATTACTCGTCATCAAACTTCCAGCAATCATTTATCCACAACTGTTTTGTATCTGGGAGCCTGGCAGTAACTGTTTTTGTCTGGTTTTTGAGCCTGGAGGAACATTTAACCTTCATGGAAGTTGCACTAGTTTGTTTGTACTTTTGTTGTAGGCAAGTTCTGAACATTAGAAAAGAATATGGAGTAAAACCTTCAACCGTGTTTCTCCTAAAGGCATTGGATGAGTGAATCCTTATTCAAATGTATGTTTAGTCATAAATACATTTAGCAAGTAAGTTTTAATGAAAACAAGAAGCTTAGTATTCATGTACCATTTGGCAAATTGCCCAATCTATACACAATATCAACAATCATAAACAACTTAAACTGTGAGTGCCACAATAGTAGACAAGCCAGACATGTTGTTGTATCTGCCCTCAGGTCACAATATGATACAAATGTAATTGAGGAACTGTAGTCAAACCACACAGGTGTTTAAACTTGTGTTGCCTAATTAGACCTCTTCTCAAGACTATGTGGGCGTGCACAGACTGTGATTGATTGACAGCTCCCTCACTTGTTAGTTTTGATGCACCAGTTAGGGCAGGACATATAGTAAGTAAGTAAGTAAAGTTTATTTGTATAGCACCTTTCACAGATAAAAATCGCAAAGTGCTTCACAGTAAAATGTAATACAATACAATAAATTGAAATACAAAAATATTTAAATACAAATAGACAAACAACCATAAAAATCCCTCGACTAACTAGAAGCCTGCTTGAATAGCAGAGTCTTCAACTGCTTTTTAAAAGATTCAACAGAATTCACACAACGTAGAGAGGGAGGCAAGACATTCCACAGCCTAGGAGCCACTGCTTGGAATGATGGCTCCTCTCTAGTTTTAAACTGAGTGTGGGGAACCACTAATAGCCTCTGACCTAATGACATCAGACTACGGGTGGGAGTATGAAGCTGTATCAAGTCAGAGATGTAGGGAGGAACTTGACCGTGCAGGGCTCTAAAAGTAAAGACCAGGATTTAAAATTGAATTCTATGTTGGACTGGTAACCAGTGAAGTGCTGCTAAAACAGGTGTGATGTGTGCTCTTTAGTTACAGTAATGTGAGTTAAAAGCCTTGCAGCAGAGTTCTGAACAGCCTGGAGACGGTAAAGCTCCTTCTTACTCAAACAGGTAAAAAGACTGTTACAGTAATCTAAGCGAGAGGAAATTCCCCGTAATCATTCTCTAGTCCACCTGCGGCATCTATTATGTTGCTTTATGCTGCAGAACACAGATTTTTTTTTTATGAATTTAAGAGAGTGAGACAAACAATGACAGGAAGAAAAGAAACTGAGCAGATGTTTCATTTGACAGCTTATCATTAGAGGTGGATTCTGATGCACCGATATTAAGACATTTTAATGGAGTATGCTGTCCAAATGAACAGCCTATCTATGGGGAGCTGGGGTAGTGCTGCCAAGCTGTAGGCCACGCTGCCAAACAGACAGATCAGACAGAAAGGAAAGAGAGAGAGGCTAATGGAGAGGAAGAGGAGGTAAGAGGGGAAGAGTGAACATTTGAAACAGACATGAGTGTATTTTGTGTGCGTGTGTGTGTGTGCGTGTGTGTGTGTGTGTGTGTGTGTGTGTGTGTGTGTGTGTGTGTGTGTGTGTGAAGTGTTCTTTGGATAGTGTTCTCGCAGCTGCAGGGGAAGGTGAAGGGGTTCAGATTACATTTCTACAAAACACAGAGATTGCACACACACACACTCTCTCTCTCACCACATACAGTAAACATACAAAAAATAAACTAATATGCACATAACACCAACAAAAGTAACATTTGCACAACACAGACTTATAAAACAATGGGAATTTGACTAGGAAATTATGTCATTAAGGGTGGGTTGTTGGCTGACTTCTTTCTAAATGTTCCCTCATCACTCTGATCATTTCCTCCTCCCCCTTTTCTTCTCTTCCTCCCCTGCTTTTTAAAAAAAAATTGTATCCATTTACGGTAGTGTTGAAATGGAGTGAGTCAGCTTCCAGAAAAAGCCCCCTCCCCATACCGTGGTCAGTGTGTGTTTGGGGGTTGAATGACTGCATCAGCCTGAACAATAAGTACAGCACAGTGGACCAGCAGATGTGTAAGTGCTAGTGGGTGTCTAGCAGGGGACTTTATAGATTGACAGTTAGAGCATCGACTGCCAACAGCAGAGGGAGATGTGGAGCAGTCTGTTCCTCCACTGCCCTTTAACTACAACTGTCGCATTGACAAGGACAGCAGAGCTCAGTGTAAGATATATGTTATTCCTGGAGCCACAGTCAGTACTTGAAGTGCAGATCTAAACAAGGCTTTTCATTACAAGACTCCTCGACCCTCATATCTAGAAATATCATATCTATCACATTCGGTTCATTATCTTCTTCTATATGGTTTGATATTAAAGACAAAAACGGTATTTCACTCCCGTAAAGTTAGCAATCTGTAACATTTCTGATTATTAAACTTTAGAAGTATATTTCCCTATTCCAAAATGTCCTCACATGGCTGTATCCAATGAATAATGTCCACAGCAATGCAATGCACTAAGAGCACAATGGATTTTAAAGGTTGGACGTAAGTGCTGTTGGAAATGGAGACCATGATGAATGGAGTAGTATGGAGTAGTAACACAGTATGTGCTTTTACAGTGATGCGACAATTACTAGAATGGTTTCTGAGTTGTACAGTATTGTGCTGTTCTGGTTACCCATATTGTATGGCTGCTATTCTTACGTCTGCCATTGATGCTGCCTTCTGGGCTGTGTGTCCTAACATATTTCTGTGGAGCAAAAACTGTGAAAAGAACTTGGACTTTCTTGTAAGGCAAATTTTGGTCCGCCTATTAGGAGTGTTGTTATCACTGACTTTCAGGTGAAGACCTGTAAACACTCCAATAAAAAGAAAAACTGCAGGGGTGGGAGAGACAATGAGCAGATTGCGTCCCTCAAGCAATGCCCCTTATTCTCTTTGTGTAAACACACAAAGACACAAAAACACATGCATTTGTGCATATTTCCCCGCAGTCCTGTCCTTCTGTCGCGAGGAGCTACGGATCTATTATTCAGAATGGCCTGATAGTATAGATGCTCATACACCCCTAAGGCAGAGTATGTGAGAGTGAGGGGGGGGAAAGGAGACAGGGATAAGCATCTGAAGATAGGATTTACACAAAATGTAAAAAGCAAATAAAGGATCAGAAAGCAAAAAATAGAGATAGAAGCAGACAGAAACATCAATATGCTTTACTTTAATTATAAATCAATAGAATATTTGTTCTGAATGTATGCAACTTACTTCATGGTTTAGACTGAGAGGAACATTAAAAGCAGCAACACAGGTGTAAAGTCAACCAGCTAAACCGCCGCCACAATGGTAAGTCGATAATTTAGTCTAACTTCTTCCTGTGTTTTGATTCTGTGCATGTGCCAGAAAGGTCATGCAGTACCATGTTTATTACACAAACACACACAGCAGCAGCTTGCTACCACTGATGAAATAAATATGAGGGGTGACAGCAAATTGGCTTCTGTGTCACATTTTATCACTTTAAGTTGCACAACTTGCTTTACCAACAGCGGTGAGGTCATAACTTAATTGAGTACATTAAAAATATGAAACAACACAACCCACAACCGTAATAACAGAAAAATACAAACACACATTCAGGGTCACAGGGATGCATGTCATATGAAAGTGTCAGATGTGATTATGAGGCCAAAAGAATATGCCATTCACTGCACACGAAAGAAGAAAACGTCACTGATGCAGCAAACGTATTTGCGTCCCTCCTTCGATGACCTTTTCGTATTCTATCTACAAAAACAGTTTTTAAAAAGCCTATTCAACATTGTGGAAAATGTAATTTCATGCCTACAAATCATTGGTAAGACCAATCATCAGGGTGGCTCATTTTGCTGGATTTTTCTTTACATAAGCCCCTTTCAAATCACAAATCCAGAGAACTCTATGACTCTCTTTGAAGACTTGAAACTGTGAAATCATCACTATCTCATGTATGATTTTTTTCCCCCTCCAGCTACTTTGGTGACACCGAAAGGGAGTCTGACTTATAAAAGGACATTTTATTTTATCCCAAATTGTGCTTTAATTCAAAGTAGCTTTCCCCTTTTGAATTTGGGAACCAGAAAATATGTCTCCCTGCTCCTGGAAAATCCCTCTGGGTATTAACAGCGCTTGAGATTCTAAAGCCAGTACTTGGTGTAGTAAATGCAAATGTCATTATAGCATTGCAAACTACAATTTCAGCTGCCTAGAAATGTACAGTTTTATTAAAATGTCCACATGCATGGTAGGGATGTAGATTCTCTCTCACACCACTTACATCTTCCAATTCTTTATATTTGTTATTATATTATTATATATGTAAATACCTGTATGCAGTGTGGTAGATCTGTATGGTAGTAGCGGTCATGGTGAGCGTTGGCAGCAGCTAGCGTTAGCAAGTAGTCGTTCCTGGCGTGTGTCGCCTTGGAGTTGCAGTCACTTCTCTTAGCTTTCAACTGAAACGAAAGAGAAACAGACGATATTGCAATACTGCATTACAGTAACAGAGCTTAAAGCTTTAAGCGGAGTACAAGCGTCTCTTTTTTAGGGTTGTGGGCTCATTATGGAAGCAAAGTGAAACAACCATTTTTGTTTTTGTATCATGGTTTAAAAGAGTCATCTTGAAAGCTCTGCCTTAAGAGTCTTTGTGAGTGAGCCCTCTTACCTTCACACTTGCTTTCTGTAAACTAATTCTTGACTGAAAAAGACCCAGTTTAGACCTGAAATAACAAAACAGAGCAAGCAAAGAAGTTAATTTTGTATCTAATTCAAATTAATATGAAGGTTTCTATGCACAGACATAGATTTAATAAAAAAAAAAAAAAGATCCAGGCACTTCTACAAAGTCATAACTCTGATCTCTAACCTCTGATTCAGAGCAGGCATCATATATTGACCCTGAACAGTCTGGAGCTTGACAGCAATAAATCTCAGGCTGATCCGGTCATCATGATTTATATTGATGGTGACATCAGAAAGACGACCTGTCCCATAAAATGAGAGTGAGCCTGTGTGGTCTGCGTTTTGTTATACTGTGCTCATGTGCACGAAAAGAGGCTGTGTGTATTTAATTAACTCTCACACATACAGATTCAAAATGCTTTAAGAGTATGCCATGATGTCTGTCGCTTGCCAGTATGTGTGAGTATGTGGTGGGTTTCTACTTCTGTTGCACTGCTTTATGCAGCCAAGTGGCGTTGAAAGTATGAAGTGTGTCTTGTGTCTCTACATTCCCCACCAACTTCTTCCTGTGTGTTCCTTGTGCCTGATAATGACTAATGTCTCGCCATTTTTCTCTACTGAAATACACACGCGTACACTCACATAGAGGCACAGCAGCAATGCAGTAATTTCTGCGGCTGTGTCTTTCTACTGAGTGATAGCGAACAGAAAAGAGTTGACTGGCCAATCGATGTGGGCGCTAACCGGAGCCGAGAATTCAATGAAGTGAAACTGTCACCATACCTAGGGCTGAGAGGAAAACAACACTCATCAGCACTGGATCAAACTTTGGTACTAATTATGGCACAAAGCTTCAACATATACTGTATATAACTTACAGTAAAACTCAAGTTTTCTACTACTCAGGGAGCTATTTAGTGAGAAAGACGAATAAACATTTTATAAAGAAAATCAAATGACAATATATTTCAATCTACCTAGAAAGCTGCAAAGAAGACATGTTATACCAGATAGAGCTTCTATCTGTCCTTCAAAGGAAAGAATACACAGACAAATGTGTATTTTAAACATCTACTAGGGTTTTAGGTTGTTGCTTGGATTCACACAAAGAAAACGGCACCCACCAATGTACTTTTTTGGTGTTTTGGTCCCTTTTCATCTACAGTATATTTTCTTTGTCTGACTCACTACAGATTTTGAATTGATTGCTTCTGTCAGCTTTCATGATGATGTTTTTCTCTCTATATCTCTTTCTCTCTCTGACCCTGTTTTCACCTGGCCTTAACATCCGTCTTGAGTGATCAGATCGCAAGTGGACAGCTCTAAGTACAGGTAAAAACACTCTCAGGACTCATTGAGGACTCATTGAGATCGGATCGCAAAAAAACGCATTTGGAGGTGGTTTGAGCCACGTGTCCACATTCTAATAGCAGTGAGAACGGGACTGTGTCCTGTGTCCACATTAAGGACCGCCTACTCAACTGTGAGCTGATATACGTAGGCTAGCCTACTCATTCAAAGTATTTCTCATGTCACAGAAACCACTGAGTGAACCGTGTGTTTTGGATGTTTTATCATATTCTGTTTTTATTCTGTTCTAGTCAGTGCGTCTGTTGTTTTTGTTCCTTCCTGTCTTGAGCTCTCTGCAGCGCTGTTGCCTTGAAATACCGTTATTTTTAGTTCACAAAACGTCCCTGAATTCACCAGTGTAGGACATTAGGCTACTACAAAACTTCCTGCTCCTATGTCATCTCCTTCTGTTATTTATTAGTCTCGCATTACCGGAGCTACACAGCGCTGTCTGGAGTTGCCGGTGAAATGTGTGGTCAACGCAGCGACTGTGAAACGGTTTCATTTCCTATAAGTTCTTCACAATAAAAACCCTCCATTGTTTTGGTATTTGAATGCTTTCATTATGAAGCGGCAAAATCGGGAAATGTTGGGGCTTCATCAGCAGTAACGTAACGCGTAAAATGAAGCAGTTATAATATAAAGTAAACTTCAAACCGCAGAGATTCCGTTAGAAGCTACAAACGTACCGAGAGCTGAACACACTTAGACTTTTTTTTTTATTCTCACCAGCACAGGTCCTGCCACCCGTCAGTAGATCTCCTTATGCCTGCTACAGACTGTGCGCAGCGCCTTTTCATTTTTCACTTGATTTATGTGAAAGTAACAACTGACATTATAAATACACAACCATCCTATATGCAAATGGAAATGATGTACGTGTTTATTTGCATATAGAGCAGGGAAGTAAGATCTGATCCGATCATAAGTGGTCACTGAGGACGCATTTGGAGACACATTCTACAGACAGGGGAAAACACACGCACCTAGAGCTGTCCACTTAGATCGGATTTTAAAACCAGGTCAGAGCAGGCCCTCTGTCTCTCACTCATACGCACGTTGTCTTTCTGACAATGGAGACCATCTGTTAAATCACACATGCACAGCACCGTGGTGAGCTTACTTGGCCTCTATGTCAGCCTTCTCTCGCACCGCATGGGCAACTTGCTCACAGTCGTAGTATTTTTTCTTGGCTTTGGCCAACTCCTTCACCGACTCCTGCAGCTCTGCTTGAATGCCACTCAACTGATCTATGGTCTGTGAAGAGAAAAAGGGAAACAGGCAAGTTGTTAGAGGAAAATCTGACTAACATGAGTCACAATAACTCAGTGTGAGTCCACTGAAGGATGTTGTAGAGAGGGATAGAGAACAAGGATTGCTATGGAAACTATGACTAACTCCCACTGTCCATGCATCCGCTCACCTTTTTGAGTTGCTGCTCCTTATAGAGTCGAACAGTCTTAGCGGGCTCTGATACTTGACTTTTGTAGTTGTCACACACATTGAGCCTGGACTGGCTCACCTGCACTGTTCCTTCTAAGTAGGCCCTCCACACTGCATACACATTCCTAGTTGGAGAGAAAAGGCACAAAAATGCTGGATGGTTACAGTTCTACAGCTTACACTTCGAAGAGCAATTACTTAGAAAATCATAAAGTTCCCATGCATAGTGGCACATTTTTGTTAATTCCCCCTACACCACTGTATGTTTGTCTGAGAAACTGTATGTGCATGCCACCTGGAAGGGGAAAATATTTGTGTAGACATGTTGCAGTAGTTGCTAGAACCAACAAACAAAAACCAACAAAAAGAGTAAATACCTTTATTTCTAGTTTTAATAATAAGTTGGACCCAGGCGCGGAGCCAGTAATGCCAAGTTTGATTAAAGGTCCAATGTGTAGGAATTTCTCCCATCTAGCGTTGAGATCGTATATTTCAATCAACTCTCTCGCACCACACAGTTCAAAGTACGTATTACAGCTACGGTAGCCTTCATGCTTCAATATCCTTTTTCTTTTTCTGGGCGAGAAAGTAGACCATGTTCCAGTAGAGTACAGATTTGGCTTTCATCTTGGTGGTGCAACTGACTGTAGGTAAGAGAAATTTAGACTGCAAATAGAATAGTTGTGCTTATGGCAATATATGGCTGCATACTTCTAAATGTCTCACACACACACACACACACACACACACACACACACACACACACACACACACACACACACACACACACACACACACACACACACACACACACACACACACACACACACACACACACACACACACACACACACACACACACACACCTACCTGTAGTCTGTTCTCTGGTCGTCAGGGTTGATTCCAGGCCAGTCTCTCTTAAGGTATTGACTCGCTAACTTCTGCAGAGCCTGAAAGCACAAATGTAAAGTGAGTAAAATTAAAGGCAAAGTTCCTCCTGTTTTCTGACTAGTTATTATTTTATTAATTACAGTGTATTTAGACCATGTAATAATGTATGTTAGAAAATAAGGGACAAGGTGGAGACAAGAACAAAACATTTGACTCAATAGAGCTTCATACTATTTCCTCTCAGTATACCTTGAGGTGCATTATTGCACCGATACTATGACCCGGTTGGAAAAAGGAGTCTGTGTTTAATGTATCCATTTAATCCATACTGTAAATCTAACCAATATTATCTAAGATAATAATCTATTTTAACAGATAGATGTTGCTTTTCCTGCACAATATCCCACTCTGAGTGCGAGTGGCTTTACTATGGCTGATTTGGACTTCATTCTAGCTTGGTCGCCTCACAAGTGCCGGTTCGATGGTGATTTAAGCCTCCAACATCGCCTTCCAGGCAGCTAACCTTAACCCTAAACATAACCATTGCGAGCGCTGCCTGGAAGGCGGTGTTGGAGGTTTAAAACACCAAACACGCAAGTGCCGTTTTCTTTTGAACAGTCATTATATTTCCGTTTCAAGTACACAGCCAAAATCTTGGCTTTTGCTCAGTAAACACTACCACTATAAAAATGGATCAGCTCTGCGTCAGCAACAGTCAACAACACTCCCCAGTCAGCTCCTGTGAGAATGAGCAGAAACCCAGAGTGCTACAAGAAAGGGTAACCTACATCTTCTGGACTGGGTCACTGTGTCAGTAGCGACAACTCGCAGGCACTGTAGTGTGATGAGTGTGTGTTTGTGTGGTGTGTGTGTGTGTGTGTGTGTGTGTGTGTGTGTGTGTGTGTGTGTGTGTGTGTGTGTGTGTGTGTGTGTGTGTGTGTGTGTAGGGGTGGGAGGGAGAGCAAATCCTCATTAATGAAACAGTTTTTAACAAAGAAAAACAACAAATACAACGACCCAATCAGGACAAACAGAAGACTTAGAGACACACTGATTCATTGCTCCAAGGCATATTCTTACCTTTATCTATTGCATCCCTCTTCCATATAAATCTGCATGTAAATCTGGTCTCAGTTCTGTTTTCAAATCTGTCCACCAGTCAGCAACTCTCCGCTTAATGTCTCTATCCATCCTTCACTCTACATCGCTTCAACGTTACAATTCCCACACCTCAACATTACTTTACACATATTTATATCCTCTCTCCACTCTCCTCCCCCTTCTATATCAATATTAATGTTCGGTTGTCTTCAAATTTCTACTCCTCTCTCGCTCTCTCTCTCTCATATTTCATTTAATCACCTTCTTCCTCTCTCTCATCTTGCCCTTTTTACCTTTCACAGATGGTGAATGAGGCCATCAAAAAAACCTCTTCTAGTTCTTAGTTATCTTGTTCCCTGGACCTGATATTCGGTTCCCTCCAGCTGACACACAAGCTTGTGTCCTGGGGGAGACAGTGGCCCAGTGACCCCTGGCACCCACCAGCTAAATCCTCTAGAGTCTAGAGTAAGGGAAGAGCCAAGCTTTTTCTAGGAAAAGAGTCAGCGCCCACTGTAAGAACAACTCCCCATTACCTCAGCATTGTTCCTGTCTGAGTAAATTGGCAGCCAGTGGAGTAAATATTTTGCAGTAGGCTAAATTGAGTGTAGACGTCAGTACTACTTTGAGTCATACTCTGCCAGAGCTGCCATAAAGATGAATGTATCTTACATGAAAAAGAGGTAACCTATTTCTAACTAACTGTGTGGTTAGCCAATGCTAGTCGCATTAATGTCATCTTTAGTCTGTGCCATAAAAATACCAAATAAAGTAGATCCACACACACACACACAAAGAAAAGTCATGCAATAGAAACTGCCCTGTCCAATTCATGCAGGGTGTGGATGGTTTGGATGGAAGACGGTGAGACTGTGTGAGTGTGTTTTATGAAAAAAAGATGGGAAGAGAAAGTGTGTGAAGGACGGCAGGAGAGGCACACAACATTAAAATTGTAATAGAAGTGCCTTGGATTTAATTGCCTTCCTGCTGTATAAACAGGGATAATTTGTGTGTGTGTGTGTGTGTGTGTGTGTGTGTGTGTGTGTGTGTGTGTGTGTGTGTGTGTGTGTGTGTGTGTGTGTGTGTGTGTGTGTGTGTGTGTGTGTGTGTGTGTGTGTTTTTCTGGGGGGTTACATAAGGACAGTGACTGAAAGCGGAGACAGCCACTGACTGTGAGCTGGCTGGCTGGCTGACAGGAGGACTGATTTGACAGCTTGACTTCCACACCACGCTGCGCCGTATCAATTGATCAACAATACAGTGACACCAGATACTGTATCTTAAACATCTGGGATTAGCCCTCGTTAGTGGCCCCTAGTGGACACTATGAGCATGTCCTTCAGCCATTTGACTGTGAAATTAAAGTAAAAAAAAAAATTCACATTTTCAAATCTATCTTAAAACATGGCTCACATTAGGCCTGCACGATTCGGGGAAAAATATGAATCACTCAATTTGTTTTAGCTTAGAATTGATATCACGATTCTCTGCTATGATTTTTTTCTCACGAAGTGTAATGCTTGTTGCCCACATGAACCATGACAAAACAAAACAAATCGGCAGTCACAAACATAGATTTTTTTGGGCACCTATAGCACATTGCGCATCACCACAAGCCTGTAAACATAGAGGCTTCAATGGATAAAGATAATAAAGCTCTATCTGAACTCCTTGAACATGTCTTTACGTAATTAAAACATGCTAATGTCAATGTTTTTTTAAATATAAAAACAAAAACGAAGTCATTTAAAAATTAAATCGTGAACAGGGGTGAATCGAGATCGCGATTTTATAACGATTTATCGTGCAGGCCTAGCTCACATGCCCATATGTGCATTGAAAGAGTTAGCGTCATTGAAATCTGTGCATTGTGAGCTCATATCTATAAGAATAAATAAGGCCCCCTTTTTATGAGCTTTCCAGTTTCACTATGGGCAACAGCGACCAATAACTACCTGTATTCTACTGTAAATATGGGCATGTGGGTATTGCAGACTTAAAAAAATGTGGATCAATCCATCACTTATACGTTGGAGCAACGTAAAGCTTTACTGCATCACCTTTTGATAGTAGTGAACGTCCGTTACATTCAAGCCATTGCCAAATGACTTGCTACCAAGCTAATTAGGACTATGAGCTCCACACAACTCTCTCTGTATTTCTCAGTATGGCTATGTTGACAAGATTGTGTCGTCCGGTGACTTTCCCGCGCAGAAGCTCGAATAAAGATGAGTCCATCATGTTTTTTTTTATCCTCCGTGTCCTACTTGTCTACTAGCAAATGTGTGGAGAAGGGGTGGGGGCACGTACGCGATCACGGAAGGCTTGTATCATGTGGACGCGCCGACAGTGTCGTTGTCATCACATAGAATTCCTCATGGGGGAGACAGAAACTACGCACTATAGCTTTAAGGAAAGACCACCTCCATTTGCTGGTCTTCCTTCCTTTTTTAAATCCAAAACACAATTTAAAAGCACCTTAGATGCAGTGCTCGAAGTGGGCCGGTACGCACCGGTACGCAGTACCGGCACTTCTACATTTTACTCTTAAGCGTACCTGCACCTTTTCTTGCGTACCGCTACTTCTCGCATGCAGCCGGTACACTACCACTGACAGAGAAAGCGTCAGTGTCAGAGAGACGACCCTAATGTTACATAAACTACACTACCCAGAGGGCACTACGTGTTTACATTTTAGATCTTGACGAATCACGTAAAGGCAAGCAGTCCGCCCACCCAATCAGAAGTTAGCTTTTCCACGGACGCTAGTTTGAAAAAGCTGTCAGCCTGACCGTAACAGATGTTTCACTGCTGAAAACCTAGAAACTAAAAATAAGTGTCGAGTTTATAAGTCGTTATGTTGGCCGCCTGGCTTCAGAAAGGTACTAAAAGAACGCGTGTGCCAGAGCCAGACACGTCAACAGAGGTCCAAGTCCAACCAGAAACATCAGGAGGTAGCTAGTACGGTTCATGAGCTTCAAGCTAGCGTTGATGTGAGCGCAACAGCTGGTGTTAATGAGGAGTCTGCCGCTACCAACCTTAACGTTACACCGACGTCAACAGTAACGTGAGTAACGAAACACACGGACGGCCTGACTGTTGGTCAAAGGACCAAATGATGGATTTTTGCTCCACGAACAGCTGGCTTGTTTTTAATGATAACAAACTGGGATGCAAAACATGATGTAGCAGCATCCCGTCACTAGCTGCCCAGACAGAGAGGGGACTGAAGCTGTTCCCCCTGTCTCTGTCACACACGCACACACACACTGAGAGTGACTGTTTTGCATCTGTTTGAGCACCAAATTATTGTTAAAATGAATAGTTTTGATGAATGAATTAATTTTTTTTTTAACATGACTCCAACATATTAGCAAATATAAATCAGCTTATTTGTGGAAAAAATAAACAATATTGATACCAGCCTATATGTAAATTAGTCGCTTAGGCCATCCATAGATAGTTAATAAGGATTCACTGTGCCACATGTATGTTTAAAACATGATTTTTTGAATAGCGTACGCACTAAAGTTATGTAAAGTTGTTTAAATAAATCCATACATTTATATTGTTAATAAATGACAATAAATTGTTGTTGTACCAGCAATATCTCCAAGTTTTGTTTTTCACTACAGAAATCTCAAATGTCATGATGATCTGCCAATGCAAGAGAGTACCGCCACCTTTTTTTTCCCACTTCAAGCACTGCTTAGATGACATTATGGCAATGCCTGAATGGTGAAAAGCACACTGATTTGTGACAGCTGAGGTGTTGTTGGCCGACTTCGGAAATTTCTGATGCTCTTGAATTTTCCTTCACTGCATCTCTCTCTAGCTTCCCCTCTGACTGCCTTTCTCTGTTTTCCTCTTTCCTCTACCTTTCTATATTTCTCTCTCTCTCTAGCCTCTCTCCCAGCTCCCTCCTCATCTCATCCCTTCATCCTCCTTTCTATGCTGTCACTGACAACCACCTGAACAGCATGTTACTATGGCAACTCTCTCCTTTGCCCTTCCTGTGTGGTCTGGGTTAGCTAGGTGGAACTGCTCTTTTTATACACACATACATAAAAAAACAGACACACTCTCACACACACATACATCCTGTTTTTGTGATCAGAGTGGCATACAGGGTACCCAAACAGCAGGATATCCTGGGGAGACCAGTGTGTGAGAAGGGATGAGAGACAAAGAAAAAGTAAAAAGGAACAGGAAGAGAGGCTGATTATTGTTGAATATTGTGTATTGTAAGCATGTCAGTTAGTAAGTAACGGCCTGTGATTATTTTCATCATTGTCAAACAATCTCTGTGAGGTGTTCACAGCTGCATTCTGGCATTTTCTAAATTACAGATACATCCATGGGAGACACTACAATTACAGGTCAAAATAAGGTGACATAATTGTTACTCATTGGCCTGAGAGGTGATTTAATTTTTTTGCAGGATGACATTGGTACTTTTAACTCACATGTTGCCACACCCAGGCAGCTCTTACTGTAACTGTTCAAAAAAACAAATGATTACTTGAGAGCAAACTAAAGGGAAAATAAAGAAATGCAGAGAGCATTGAGACAGAGAATGAAAAGTCCTAATTTCTTAGTGACTTTAAGTCACCGGTGTCTATGCTTCATTCATCTCTTCGTAACTCTGATCTTTCCATCAATTTGTCACTGTTCCCTCAGCTTCACATCCTGCCAAACAACTCTGCAGACGGTCACCTTGGGACTTCTGTTTACTCTCGCTCTTCTACGCACTCATTTCCTGCTGTCTCTGGCTCAGTCACTTGCGCTCCCTCTCTATCTGCTGTCTCTCTCTGACTTCTTTCTCTTTCTTTCTGCCTACTTTCTCAACTTTCACCTAAATCAATATACTTGATTTCCTCTCCCGTCTCTTCCTGTCTGCACTTCTCTGCCTCGTTTAATGTGTGTGTGTGTGTGTGTGTGTGTGTGTGTGTGTGTGTGTGTGTGTGTGTGTGTGTGTGTGTGTGTGTGTGTGTGTGTGTGTGTGTGCGTGTGCGTGTGTAGAGTAAGCTAAGGTAAAGACGGGGGATAAGTAAGAAGAGGGTGAATGGAAGAGGAGGGAGAGAGAGTGAGAGAGAATACAGACCAATGATGCTATTGTTGAAAAAGAGATTGTGTTGTGTGTGACGCATTGTAAAAAGGTATTGCGCGTGATGTACGTATGTGCTTATGTGTGAGAGAGAACAGGAAGATAAAAGAGAAATCGTCACTTTCCTCATCGCTATCCCTCTCCTGTTCTCAGACTTCTTTTCCCTTCTATTGACCTTGTTAAAATCAATGTAGATCAAATATTGGTGCCGTATTGGATAGCCTGCATTAGAGACAAATATATAATTAATAAATTGGCTTTCATGCATGTGTGCATGAGTCTTTCTTATGTAAGGTGTGTGTCAATGTATGGAAGGAAGAGAAGGAGGTGACGAAGGAAAAAAAAGGCACGATGGAGAGGAAAATTAGAATTTGCAGTGTGTTTTACTTTGGCAGATATACTGTGGTTAGACTATTTCAGATCTAATGTATAAACTGAACCTACAAAAAAAATGCATTTTATTTAGAGGAATTACAGACCTTGGCTGATTTACATGGAACAGTGCTCGATGGGTGAGCAGAGGGACACTGACAGAGCGACAGCCACAGCAGGCTGGCCTTTTTGGGCAGTACAGTGAAGTGTGACCCCAGCCTAAAACTATTTCAGCAATGTTGATCGTGCGAGGGGAATACAGGACAAATAGCTAACACACATGCTAACACACACACAGAAAACATGGAGCATTTGATTGGCGGCTGGTATTTGCGGCTGACTCCTTCACAGAGGGGATGCCTGGTTTGAGACAGTGAAAGGACAAAGGTTAAACAACAGCATCTCTACTTTCTTTCTCACTCTGTCCTTTCTACACCACCCCTCTGGTCTTTTCTCTATTGTGTTAAATGCTCATCTCTCTTTCTTTCCCTGCCTCTCTGTATGTCCCTTACAGCTTGCGCCTCTCACTTTCTCTGTCTGTCTGTCTCTCTTGGACCAGCTGATTGGCTGGATTTCTGTCTGTATCGCCAAGAGGGGGCCAATGAGTGAGTGGAGTTTTTCGCCAGTGGTCGACTACCACTACGAGTGTGTAGTGGGAAACGATAGACATAGGCAGACATGCCATCATAAAAAAAATAACAGTAAGGGGAGCAAAGAATTAGTTTCCTTATTTATTTCCCATTCATCTATTTAAAAAACACTGTACTCAGACATTACCACACATAAATACACACACATACATGCACACACCTATAATTAGAAGGGGATCCATTGTCGTATAGGGTGGGGGGCGTTGCTAGGCAACTTCTATTTCTAAGGTGAACAAGACAGTGCCGAGGGAGAATAGTGAGAGATAGAGAAAGCAAGATAGAGTAAGGGAGACACGCACACGCACACGCACACGCACACGCGCACACACACACACACACACACACACACACACACACACTTGTATTTTAATATGTAGTTAAGAGCTGGATCGGTTATGTATTCAAATGTTTTTCATTAAGCTACAGGAGGATTTTGCAGCTGAGAGCATTTCTCAGCATGTCTGTATGAATTTGTGTGAGTGTGCATGTTGAGGGGATCTTAAACTGAGCAGCATCAACATTCAATAAAGCTGACTTTCACACTGTTGGCGGCAGGCACTGCTTGGTTTCTACGTAGACACTGTTCAACCTAATGCTTAGTAAGAGGAGTATGCTGACACAGCCGTTTACTGGGAAATGCATACGATTTTAGTTTTGTGCCTCCTGACAAATCCGCAGCACACTACAGAGTGGCTATCTGACAGGAAAAAATTATTTCATGGTAAGGAAGCAGTCATTCCTGCACACTGTGTTTAGAAATACTAACACCTGTGCAAATGTCTTCCCCCAAGCCTGAATACTGATGATCGCTGATGATACAGCCCTTTAAGTTGAAATCATTTTCTGTTTCAACAAACATCTGAACTCAATGAGATTCAATTTAATTGTCTCAAAAAGTAAAATCTTAAAGTATACTACAGCAGTTAGGCTACAGACAACCAGAAAAAAAAATCATACTTTTTTTTTGCAATTTTCACTGTCTCTCGCAACTTAATTGCAACAACAATATGAAAGACATCGCAACTTTTATCGCATTTTTTTTACAAAAGCTGCCGCAAATTCAGGCATTTTGGGCCGCAACAATCTCAAAATCCTGGAGGCATATTATATACTGTACAATGTGGAATTTAAGGGCAAATCACTAGTACGTCTGTTTGGAAATTTGCAGATGAGAGCCACCATAGACTGGCCGGTGGCCGTCTTTTGTGATACTACTGCCGAGATTCCGGCAACTAACTTGTTGGTCTGTTTACGCAAACGGCATCAACAACAACTGATGACATATCAGGGTCTTGAAGGGTTGTCTGATTTCATAGGAGAGGATTTCAACCACTATCCCTTGTAACTCTGTAGGGTTTAAAATAAGAAATGGGATTGGGCACTTTTGTTTGTTTGGGAGTGGGATTTCTGAGAACGAAATCCTGCCTGTTAAAGATGTCTACTGAGACTACTCAGATCATGTAGGGCTGCATGCTAGGTAGAATTGCAAGCGGCAATTGCAAGTCATATTCACTGAAAATTGCTAGTGCTGAGTGGATATACTGTAGGGCTTATTTACATGCAAAAACCCTTTGTTGTCTCCAATTTACAAGATTCATGATAACTATGCAGCATTTCATAAATCTGAAAACAGGAAGAAAGAATGGCCAAAAGAAAGAGAGAAAGAAACACTGAAAGATCTGCGAATATATAAAACCAGAATATGGGAAGTGAAAGCAAATGTGGCTTGCAGCACCTATGAGTTTTTATGCATGCAAAGAATGAATCAAAAATTCTCATTCTCAGGTCTCATTTTTGCGAGCACCTCGCCTAAGTTGGCAGCCCATACAGGATGTACTAAAAACTGTATTTTAATCCTATTTTAACTAGGTAAGCATACATTCTCATTTTGACCAGCAGAGACACAGTGACTGGACCAACATAACATGTATCTATCTGATACAGCTGTTCAAGTTTAAACTGTAACAAATGTGCTGAACAGCCAAGCTCAACTGAAAACATGAAGTGCTCAATGCACAACTTCTGAGCCGAAACTACTAGGACCGAAACGTTGTAAATAAATTGTTGCTTGCGTAATGGTTTAGTGTGCAGGACCTTTTTTCTAAACTTCTGATCTGCCACTTTGGATCACATCCTACGCACCTGCCCGACCAAAGGAGGTCTGCAAAAAAGCTTTCTTACGATTCTCTAAAATGTCAGAAAATGGTGAAAAATGTGGATCAGTGTTTCCCAAAAGCCCAAGATGACGTCCTTGAATGTCTTGTTTTGTCCACAACTCAAAGATATTCAGTTTACTGTCACAGAGGAGAGAAGAAACTAGAAATTATTCACATTTAAGAAGCTGGAATCAAAGAACTTTTACTTATGTCTTAAAAAAATACTCAAACCGAATAATCGATTTATCAAAACAGTTGGTGATTAATATAAGAGTTGACAACTAATCGATTAATTGATTAATCTTTGCAGCTCTAATTTAGAAGACAGGCACTTTAACCAGCTGAGCCAGAGCGCCATGTCAATAATCGATTAAGAAGCTTTTTTTTTACTCTGCAACTAGGGCTGGGAAATATATCAATATTATATCAATATTGTGATATAAGACTAGATATCGTCTTAGATTTTGGACATTGTAATATCGTGATATGACATAAGTGTTGTCTTTTACTGGTTTTAAAGGCTGCATTACAGTAAAGTGATGTACTTTTCTGAACTTACCAGACTGTTCTAGCTGTTCTATTATCCCCACTTAGACATGATGTCCACATTACTGATGATTATTTATCTAAAATGTAAGTGTGAAGATATTTTGTTAAAGCACCAATTGTCAACCCTAGAATATTGCCGCAATATCGATATCGAGGTATTTGGTCAAGAATATCGTGATATCTGATTTTCTCCCTATCGCCCAGCCCTATCTGCAACCTTAACATAAAGTATTTATAAAGGAAATCCATTGAATTGAATCACCATAAACATATTGCTTTTATAACAGAAATGACAAGAAAAGAAAAGTGGAGTAAGGCTTTTGTCTGGCCTATCTTGTAGGGTTTAGCCTAATCCGCACGTAATGTCGTAAACAGCCAAGTTTCTAAGCGCTTAATGCACAACTTCTGAACCTTGAGGCTTCAGGTGATGTAAAAACATGTGAAATTTGCTTGATCTATTTAACGTTTTTAAAAATCAAATTTTAAAAGGTTTAAAATATCCTACGTAATCCTAATGGGGCTCCCACATGTTCCTAAAAATAATACAAAAAGTATGATCCACAACATATGTTACAATTACTGCTGAACTTACAAGTATAACTAATGATAGTTGTCATGATTTTCTGGACCTAATTTGAAACTTTACCATCATAGCATTTACATTTACACAGCATCACAGCTTGATATCAAGAAGTAGTATGCAACGCATTAGTACTCTCAGTAGTTTTTGAGGGTGAGGACAACACTTCTCATGTACCTTTTCCTAATCCACAATCAGGAAGTACAACTGAAGAAAAGGCACTGCTGGGATTTGAACCCAGGATCTCCTGTTTACTAGACAGGCGCTTTAACCAACTAAGCCACAGCGCCCTGCGGGTGATACACAGAGAGAAATGTTCAACCCACTGGTGGAACGGCGCTCCCTTTCAGCTTCAAAAGTGAGTGACAATGTTTTGTTTTTGGGGGTGTAAATGCTTTATCGCCATTTTACCATGGATATCAACCTAGGGCCAGGCTTTAGGAGAGTTCTAAGACTGATGTACTGATTTTGTTATCTATATTCACATACCAGTCTTCAGCAGGAGTCTAGCCAGTCTTACCTGTGCATAGTCCCTCTCCAGCTGTCCCTTCTTCAGACTGTAGGTCCTACAGAGAGAGAAAGAGTCAGAAATGTGTTCAGTTGTTTGAAGGGGGTAAATAGTATATGTAATATTAAATAAATTCAATCGGCAGCTCAAGTTATTGTCATTTGTAAGTTAAGACATACACATATTAAGACAGGAGGAAGAATATATATATATATATATATATATATATATATATATATATATATATATATATATATATATATAAATCAGATTTTCATTTTCAATGAATAGGTTCTTATATCATGTTGGCCATAATCCTGCAGCCCTTCGTTCTGACCCACAAAATGCACAAACCCCTACAAATTTCCCCCTTGCCGTCTCTATGTCACACAACATCCTGGCAGCAGAGACAGTGCTTATCACAGTCCAGGAATGTGCAGAATGGAAAGCATAACATTAGGTATACGATTACACAGACAGATAAATGCACTGGCACTGTTTGCTAAATGAACAAAGCAGCATACTGGAAACGACCACTTATATTCACATATCATACCCATCATTGTGTACTATATGAAAAAGTAGAACGGTCCTCACTAGCATTAATATGTTGTATATAAATGACTCCTACTATAACTGACTAAGTATATTACATCTCTTCTAAAGATTGACAGTATTGTTTTCCTATGGGGAGAGCGGTGGAAGCAACGCGGAGGAAGCAGTACCCTTGGCGTTGAGCGCTGTGCTCAAAGTTGAAATGATTTCAACTTGTTGCCGCTGACCTGTCAAGGCGCAAACAAAGCCAGAAGCAATAATGACGTACAGTATATCTGCACGGAGCTTTGCCTCTGTTTCTGCAATACGCTCTGCACCCTACCTCACGGTTTCACGTCTGATTATGTGTAGGCGCCTTACCACTGGACTTACAGTATAAGTTGTTTGGGACCTGCAAGTACAGTCTAACGTCACAAAAGCTTGCATTTTTCTGTGCATGATTGGTGTGGGTGGGAGTCGTCTTCACTTGTAAATGTTGGCAGTGTGGAAGCAGTTTCACAAATAACCTAATCATTAGCATTGTCTTTTTGTTCATTCACATGCAGATGTTTAGGACTCACTAACCCACTTGGGAGCTCCCATTTCAACATTTTGTTAAGAAGGTCTGGACCAGTTTTTTTGCGAAAGTGACTTGCTCGTCAGACCTGGGATCTGTATTATGTGGGAAACATTACATATAGGATTGGGCAGACTTCTATGACTGCTGTTGGCAGACACAAGAGATCTAGATTGCTGTTTGAAATAAACTCTATACAAAAGATGATGTGGGGGAACAGCAATCAAGCAACAACAGGGAAGGGAAACAGTGGTGGAAGATGCAGAAAGGAAGACAACACTTACTGTTATTGTAGACAGGGTAATTACTGCCAATTCTCTCTATGCTAATTACATTCAAACAAATAGGACAGCGCTTCTTGTCAAATGTTTCCCAAGACATCCTTTTGTGTTAAACCTGCTGTGTACAGTCTGTTTTCTAAACAGGGGCTGCTTTAGACTTCCAGCTTTAGCTAAAAAAAAGAAAAAAAGAGGCATGATCAATTCTTAATGACTGAACCAGTCTTTTAAATCCTGCATACAAAACTGCAATATTTCCAACTGTCAATAATCAGTCCCTCCAGAAAAACGCGATTATGCGATCGCAGAATTCAATGCATAATCAGCCAATGTCCGCATATTCATGCGGGGGCCGCATTTTTTCAAATACGCCGCACTTTCGCCGCATAAATTGCCGATTTCCGCGCAAAATATGCGGGGCTTGCATGATTTCACAATCTCCGCATTTTTGTTGCAAAAAAAAGTCACATATATCTAGGGTTGGGTACCGAAACTCGGTGCCAATAGGCCCGCGGATCCGACGTAAACGGTAGTAACGAGACCGAATAAGAACGAAGACTTCGGTGACTTATTTTACACTACAATCGACAGCAGGTAACGTTAGCCTACCTTTAGCTAGCAGCTGGATTAAACAACACGGTTAAAATGCTGACAGGTAACGTTAAACAGTGTAAAGTGTGACTGTATATCAACAGTCTGCTCTGCAGCGCAGCAGCTGCCGACGTCGGAAAAACACAGACGGTGCGTTCACTGACACTGGTAACATACAGCCTCGCGGTGCATTCGTAGTTATTGTAAAATAGGCCTACCCTTTTCCCATCTGGTTGTTGTTTTTGTCGTCCAACAGCAATTTAGGCCTACTGGTGAAATAAGTTACTGTTTATTATAAGTTATAGTTATTACATTACTATTAAATCATTTAATTTTGACCATATGGCCTTAGTAATAAACAATGTGTTAATCTTAAATGTCACCGACTGTTTAGTAGGCCTATCCTTCTTGTTTCTTCTTTTTTAAAAACTTTCTTAAAAAGTATCGGTTCAGGCACCGTTTTAAATGTAACGATTTAGCACCAGTATCAGAAAAAAACCCAAACAATACCCAACCCTACATATATCTCAGCAGAAAGTTAAAAAATGTTGCGTTTACTTCAAACAACAGCTGCCATTTCCCGCTGTTGCCATGGGAACGTTATGAAGTGACGTAATTTCACCTACTGAGAACACGGTGTTGGGGGAATCACTTTTTTTCTCTTTTTCATCTAACCGCAGTTTTTGCAAGTTCCCGCAAGTTCCCGCAATTTTTGCAAGTTCCCGCAATTTCATCGCATAAAATGGCATAAATATCCCGCATATTCCATCGCATTTTTTAAGAAAACGTGCCGCATAATCAAGGATTTTTGCCCGCAACAATCACAAAAAAACTCTGCGTTTTTCTGGAGGGACTGAATAATCTACTGCAAGAGGTGTTGGAGCATGTGTTTAGTGTTTAACTCCAACCCCATGAATGTCAGTGGAAATAGGACACAAGCCCTTCCCTGATCCCACTGATACCTCCACCCCCGACCTTCAGTATTGAGTCTGTGGTCTAAAACACACATGCTCAGTCAGCGTTGCAGGCCTCGTTGGCGCAGTAGGCAGCGCGTCAGTCTCATAATCTGAAGGTCGTGAGTTCGAGCCTCACACGGGGCAGGGTCTTTTGAGTTCATTTGAAAACCAGCCTTTGCTCCACAAATTAGTGGAAAGACCACCTGGAATACGGGATCTGCTGGTGATTTCCAAACCCCCCCAAAAAATGTACAATGGATTAAAATGGAAAGAACAGTTGCGTTAACATGACAGAGTTTTTCTAAAAAGAAATAATTCTGTATATTCACAACATTTATGTAATCTCTCACATCAAAATGAGCTGAACACCCTACTTTGCAAGATGACACTTGATGATCACAGACGTTATGTGAAAAATGAGTGGAAACTCTTTCTCCTGACTAAAAGGCATAAAAAGCTCTTTCTTCTTGCTGTTGGACAGATTTGTGTCCTCAGTTCCAAACTAAACTAGATCAGCGGTGACAGCCGTTTTTATTCTTTATGTCAAAAACGTGCTGCAATACAGAGCCCTGACGAACACAGCTCTGTATCTCTCGTGTGTGCAACAGAAATATATAGTCCTACTATTTCAGAGCTGTTCTTTTATTTGCCTTTACACACTTGGTCAATATATCCACATTATTGATGATTATTCATCAAAAATCTCATTGTGTAAATATTTTGTGAAAGCACCAATAGTCAACCCTACAATATCGCCACACTATCGATGTATTTAGTCAAAAAGTTATTGTGATTTTCTCCATATCACCCAGCTCTAGTCTCAAGTCATAGCAGTAAAGCAGCCTGTGTCCCTGCGTTGTCCTGTGTATTCCCAGGATAAATTAAGGTCAAGCATTGTGGTTACATATCATATGCTGCAGAGACACCAATGTTTAAGTACAGTGGAACTGAGAAGTACTGCTATTATACAAGCACCTCTTACTGTAAGTTTACAGAAGTCGTCCTGAGTTTACAGCACTGTGTGAAAAGGTGGCCTGACAAGCCAGACCCACATCAAGATGTTGGGTCTGGAAACTCACCATTGACAGGGCTCAATCCGAAGGGGAGGGATAAACTCCCTCAAACTCCCTTTCAAACTCCCTCTGCATGCAATAGGATAGCGCTACAACCAGGCAGAGCAACGAAGAAGGTGGCGGAGCTAGTTGATAGATTAAACTTTTGCTGTATCCGGTCGGCAGAATTCCGAACACATCTTCCTTGCCGTTCTGCCGTTCTTTGTTCTTTTCTCAAAGAAAAGCTTAACTCCAGAAGACCGCCGTTCGCCAGCAGCAGCACTCTATACACGATGTGATTGGCCTGACCAGAATTAGGTTTTTCCAGCTCGCAAGCCAAGGGAGAGTTCCTAGACCCCCCTGCCTGGCTGCAAATTAAGTTTGCTGCTAGATTTCTAGGCTAGTGAAAAAGGCACTGCTGGGATTTGAACCCAGGATCTCCTGTTTACTAGACAGGCGCTTTAACCAACTAAGCCACAGCGCCTTGTGATTCTTCATTGGAGAGCAATGTTTGAATCGCTTATCAGTTGGAACAACACATTCCAAAACCCAATGTGAGCATGTTGATACTCCAGATTCCAGTGACTGCAATTGACTGCTTATGCTTGAAATCATATGAACGTTCCTGTAGACAATCCACCACTGGAGCTTTCTTATTTCAGTTTTGATACAAGACTTGAGCTGACTGTAGAAAAGGCACTGCTGGGGAAAGGCCTCCTGCAGTCTATGGGCCAAAGTCCTATGTGTAAATAAGAAAATAAAAATAAGAAGCGTTCCGAGTTGTTGGTGGCTGATTCTCGGCTGGCTGATTTGCAGCGATAAAACAAAGAGGCAAAAGAAAGAGCAGACAGAGACGCTTTTTTAGGGGGTGTTGTCGTTGACACACATTATGATAGCCTGTTTCCACACATCTTTACTATGTACAGCCTGTTTTCTCTCTGTGCAACAACAACATCTTTGGTCTGTGTTGCAAATGCACCACATACAGTAAAGTACAGGTGACCCCTCCCCCTGGTTTTCCCTTGCCGTGTCTTGCACTCTCATTGGCTGTAGCTCTTGATTAAGCCATAGTACTGGACTTACAAGACGTTTGGGAGCTACAAAAAGAGATAGAACTTATTTCTGTGAGTTTGTTTAACCTGTAATCACGCGTTAAATATGCCCCAGACAGCAGTTAAAGCTGACGCTAATTAGGCTAGCTGAAATGAGTATATGGAATATAACGTATAAATCTTTAGGGTCTGAAAAAAGTGGGCTGTGACTCAATCACTGTACTTGAACTGAAGTGATTCAATTTTAGTAGCTGCAACTGGCTGTGGCAGTGATACGAGTCCAGGAAACCAATCAATTTGAAAGTATCTAAAATTAAAGTTCCTTTCATCATCTACACACACATAGGTTAAACTCTCTAATCTCGGGTTCTGTCACCAAAACACACACGTCTACAGTACATATGCAAATATGAATTCTGGCTCTCTGACACCTTTATGCATAGCTCCATGAATAAGCTTTTCCTGCTTTGGTATCTTATTAGCCGCTTTCCGACCGGAGGGATTTTTGCAGTTCCTAGAACATAACGTTCCTAGAACCCTTTTTTTCTCGTGTTCTGACTGGACCAATTTGGGGATTATTAAATTCCTCTGGCCACAGTTCCTGTAACTCTTTCAGCTCCTACTTCAGGGTAGTTAGATGGCTGTGTTATAATAACAAAAGGTCAGTTCCTATGGCCACTTGGCCTGTGGGAATGCAAATGGTAAAACTGGTTTTGGGGGAGAGTAGTTAGTATAACTGTTTAGAAGTGGACTGCTGCTATAAGTACATTCATGTAACTACTTGGTCGAAAAGAGGCTAATACTGCAGTCAGGGTCCAAAATGAACTTCTTTATCCACCAGCCAAATGGCTAGTGAATGTTCAAATTTTACCAGCCACTCAATAGATAACCATTGTTTTTTGGCTGGTGAGTGAAGCAAATCCACCAGCCACTTGCAAATTTCACCAGCATTTGGCTGGTAGATGGTGCTAATTTTGGACCCGGACTGCAGTATACTTGTGTACCAGTAAGGGCCTCTGGAACACATGTAGACAAACACACATCCTCATCCTCACTGGGATCATTGGACATGTCTAGGCTTCTCATGCATGGTGACACCGCGGCAAAAACCTCATATGTAAATATGCACACCCAATTACCAGCTAGAAATATCTCGCACACACTACCCATCTTTGTGTGGTACATGTGTTTCTTGACACAGAATAAAAACAAACAGAGAAGTCTTGAATGGTTATTTTGCTTCAAATTTTTATATCAGTGTCTGTCTGTGTATAAGTGTAGTAAGTAAGCATATACTGTACGTCTCATAAGATGCTTGTCAGTACCTCTGTACTCCTTATACTTGCTTTCCTCACTCCTTTTATTTGTTCTGTCCACAGTCTATTTCCATCTATCCTTAAAACCTCTCCATACCCTCCCTCCACCTCCGCATTTCTTCCTGACTCTTATCCCTTCCTCTTTGGCGTTCTGCACACTGGTTTCTTGCCCTCTCTTTCTCTACTATTCCTTCTTTATTTCCTCCCTCATTTCTCTCTCTACTCTGCCTGCCCATCATTTGTGTACATTGGTAAGTGTGTTGTGCATGAGTCAAAAAGCAGTGTCAGCATCAGCTGTGCATGGAGACGAAACAGAGAAAGAAAATTTTAGTTAAGTTTACTGTCACGGAGGAGAGAAGAAACTAGAACATATTCACATTTAACAAGCTGGAATCAAAGAATTTTTACTTTTGTCTTAAAAAAAATTACTCAAACCGACTAATCTATTAAAATAGTTGCCGATTCATTTAAAAGTTGACAATTAATCGATTAATCGTTGCAGCTCTACATACAAGTGTGTGTCTGACAGGAAATACTTGTGCTTAGGAGTGGACACTAAGTGTATACTGTATGTGTGTGTGAAGGCAGAGAGAGGGAATGATCAAACGTGGGAAAAAGAGCTAAGACCAATGGTTTATAGGACACAGCCTGAGATCAGCGACAACAGGATAAGCAACAAGAGGGAGGAGGGAGGTCATGTTTTCACACTGCGTGATCACCACAAGACACAATGGAGTGTAGTTTTTCCACTCCAAGACCTAGCAGGCATTTGAATAAAAACATTCACTATTTTATTTCATTTCAGAATACAATACAATTGTTACGTTGCAAGCAACAAAATGTAAAGATTGAAGTGAACTGCTATAAGTTAAATCTTGAAGGGCCTGTGTGCTAGCATTGAAGGAATTAGCTTGAATACAAACCCATCCCACCAGGTCTCTCCCCACACAAATTTGCTAAAGCTTCTGAAAATGCTGGAAAACACTTCCAGGTTATTAGTAAAGCCCTGATGGTGTGGAGGTAAACTACGCTAAACATCATGTTTAGAATTGTCTGTTATTCCTTTTGTGAAACCAAAAATATTGGATACAATTGTGAAAGCTCTGACTGGAGGTAAACAATGTACAGCTAGACAGGCGCTTTAACCAACTAAGCCACAGCGCCTTGTGATTCTGATCAGCTCAATTTTGCACAAACCACAGATTCTCCACAGCCTTGAAAAATCAGTTGTTACAGCTAAATCAGACTTCAAATTGGAATTTGAATCATGTAGTTTGTCTGTTTCAAAAGCCTTGTGCTACAACCAACCCTGTGCTTTGACCTTCATGTAGTGGGGTCATGTCGAGGGAAAATAGAATCCCAGTATCAAAACATTATTAATCAGAAATGGAAACAGGAGCAGTAAGAGTTGACCAAACTGTTCCCTCTCAGTCTAACTGAAGGCGCGTGGCCATAACGCTGCAGCAAATTATTGTTCTGATCAGATGTTGATAAGACGTCAAAGAGATCTTTGTGGAGAGATGAAGAACAAAAAAACAACTCCTGATTCAAAATTGATTCTCGATTCAGTACATAGGCATGCTAATTTCAGGATCTAGTTATTTATTGTCAGATGCACATCTCCATCTCCAATTACAGAAGCATTCCCAAAGTCATTGTCACTGAATATCTTGGGTCTCAGGCTCCCTCCAACAATGCCAATTCAAGTTGTATAAAACAGAAAAAAAGAAGAAGGAAAACTAAATGAGAATCCAAGACATAAAAATAGTGCAAGTTAAAATATAGGGATAAATATAATAAAATAATAAACCTCTACTCTGGTCCGCTGTGCGTTAATGGCAAATGTGAGGGGTGGAAAAGTATGGCATGAAAGCAGATAAAAGTGCGTACAAGATTATAGTTTTTATATTTGAAAAAAGTTCTGCAATGATATTGCAATAATGTCAACACGCAAAGGCAAATCTAAGACAAAAGGGAACATTTATTCATGTTAAACTTACATTGACTAGGTAAAAAAAATATATATATTTGATCTGCAACTGTGTATTCAAACTCAAAATGAGCAAGCTCAAAGTAAAATGCCATGTGCTTATGGACAGGCAAAGCAGCCTATCAATTATTTTCATTGAAGCGGCCTCCACTCTGCTGTCACATCTCTACCTCTCTTAAAAAGGTAGGATTCATTGCAGGACTGTTGTATTTACATTGCATTTGATTGTTAGGATGTCCATACAGTATTTTTCTGGTACATCATTGTACTAGACAGTGATGGAGTACTTGAGTCCTGGACTCAGACTCAAGTCACTATTCTCTGGAATTGTGACTCGACTAGGACTCGACTTCAGGTAACGGTGACTTGACTTGAACTCGACTCTGACTCTTCTTTGGTGACTTGGACTTGGACTCGGACTTGAACACTGGGGACTCGAGACTCGACAATTGGTGACTCGACTACAACACTGGTACCAGATACTGTAAAAAATGCTTTGTGGGACATTTGTGTAACAGATGAGGTTATTATGTTTCATTCTTCTTTGACTTCTTATTTTAATGGGCCTATTTATTATCTGACTGCCTTGTACCACCTGTATTATTTAAATAGAAACAAGTTTGAACGGCAAATCACCATAATTGTTTCAATCATACAGTTTGAGGTTATGTAAGTCACAGCCAGTGCTTCCTAAAGGCATAGTACATCTTGCCTCAGCTATCTGCCTAGGATGTGACACTTGTATTTGCATCTTCAAATAAATAAAGTTTCAGTAGGTCATGGTTGAAGACATGACTCATTTTGAGACAGAAAGAACCCTTCATCTCATCTCGTCATCTTCTTTGTCATTTCAGCCTTTCAGATCCCCCTGGGTCTAGTATTACATGGGGTCCTCCTGTGATTTTGAATAACAGCGGAGGCTTTCTGTGCTGTCATTTTGCCAAACAAAGAGGCCACCTAATTATATTAGCAGGGTGTGAATCAGCGTTGCATTAATTTGGGTCTTTTCCCCCCCAATGAGTCCTTGATTTTCTGTCCCTCCTCTTTCTAAATTATGGAGGCATTAATGAGGACTCTGATAGCATTGTGGGTTCAAATTGGGAGGCTCATCTAGCTACTCAGCATGGAGACCCATTATGTTTTAATGATATCTGCAGATAGTTCCCAGGATTTGGTCAATACATTTGAGAGAGATAAATGAAACCCAAATTTCATTTATGCCATGCAAATGTGCCACCCAAAACAAAGACATGGGGGGGTAAATTCCCATATTACATCACGGCCACAGTTCTAGTCCAGTGCAGTCCAGGCATCAGCAACAAAAACCGGCACTTTCACCCTTTGTTTTCTCACTACTGTCATCTCCATGATTGATGATGCTCTTTGCGGATTATTTATAACGCACACTCTGTCTAGACTATGGTAAATTGCATGCACTTGACTTTGCAACTTGTCTACGAGTACTCTGACAACAAATAAAATACCGTCTTCACGGAGGGGTGTATCGTTCATCATGCCAATCATGAAAACAGATTTAAAAACGCAGTGCTGCATGGCAAAAGCATACAATGCCTTTTGCAGAAAGCAAAAAGGCCATCAGGCAAAAAGGCTATCACAATGTCACAATGATGGCCTTTTTGCAATTTGGTTTCATTCACTGATCCAAATCTACAGATCAAACCGATATAACACAACTGCAATACTGAAACAGCTCCATTATTATGTCCAGCATAAGGAAGGGCAAGTAGGTGTATAGAAGCTAGCTGTGTGTGTGTGTGTGTGTGTGTGTGTGTGTGTGTGTGTGTGTGTGTGTGTGTGTGTGTGTGTGTGTGTGTGTGTGTGTGTGTGTGTGTGTGTGTGTGTGTGTGTGTGTGTGTGTGTGTAGCTGTTTGGGGCAGACATAAGGGTATAGGGGATTTAGCTGGATTGAGGACACCAAGTTGACTCCCTGAGTCCACCAACTTGTCATCATTTTCTCCTCTCTCTCTCTCTTATCCTCTCTCCTAACACTAGTCCAGCTAAAATGCAGTCCCAGAGGATTAAATACACGTCCCTTTCTTTCTTTTTGTCCCCCCTTTTACCTGTTACCATTGGTAAACAGGCTTAATGCACTACAGCTAGCAAAGTTTGTGCATGTGTGGTTGAGTGTGTATATTGATTAAAGCCAGCCTGTGGATTAATTAGGGTAAATAACCTCAGAGCAGATTTGGGGATTTAAGAGTTAAAATTTACTGTAGGCTTTAGGCAGGAAAATGTGTGTCTGTCAAAAGAGTATGTGTTTCATTATGTGACCACACTTTCCTTATCCTGTAAGAGGGCTCAACATAAAAAAAAATCCCCACTGGCCCCTGGGGCCAGTAGATCAGAGTTTTGCTGGCCCTGAAAGAAATATCGTAGGTGTGATTGGCAAAGGACAAAACAGCAGGAAAATATACGCCGCACCTACCATGAAGCTTCAGAAAGTGGTTATAACCCAGCTAGCCACTGTCACTGTATGTTGTGCCATTAGCAGTAAAGCTAGACCAAGGTCATCAACTACATTTTTACAAGGGCCAGAAGTTTTTTAAGCAGACACTCTGGGGGCCAGACTTTCAAATAAAGAAAATAAAATGTTTTTATACCTAATAAGCATATTCTTGTTTGATATTTCACTTTCTTACTAAATTAGTGCTATATTTTTTACATGTATTAGTGTAAGCAAACTCCTAAAAAAACATGGAAAATCCATAATGATAACTAGATAGGCTACTTAACTAGAAAAAGTTCTCAGATTAGGGGGCAGTTCACTGAGTGATGGTTAAAGTCTTTGATTACTGAAATGTTGTTGTAGTATGCAGTGTCCTGATTGGTGGAAAATGCTTGCAGAAAGAAAGGTCTGTTGTAAAAATGTCACTGTCAAAGAGCCTGAAGCGAAAAGTTGATGTGGAAAACAGCAGCTTTAATGATGAATGGACTGATAAGCAGGCTAGCATTCATAGTGAATGCCTTATTTGAAATAAGACAATGCTGTTGCAAAAGAATACAACTGGCAACATCATCAAGAATGAAGAACGCGGACATAACGATCACGTAATTCACGTGCATATAAAGTAGCCACATGTATATGTTTTGGTCTTATAATACATCCACAGGTTACTGCTCCAGTGGAGAGGATGGTTCGTTAAGACAGCAGCTAAGTTTACAACAGTTTGTCCAAAGTTCAAGATAACAGACTACAAACTGACATCTTTCATTTTAGCTTACAAAGAGTCGCTAATTGCAGAGTAGAGCTGTGTTTGCACAGCGAGTGGACAGCGCAGACAGAGCAGACTGAAACATGTTCATGCCTGTAGAACAGGCAGGTGGGTATTGATAAGTATTGACTTTTTAATCATGGAGGTTTTATTGTAGGCTACTTACAGTAACGACTGTAGCGTTAGTTCATCTGCGCCAGCGGCAGTAGGCTAAATAATCCTCCGTGGCATTTTGCTGGTTTGGCTGGTCGGCTTTTGTTGGAAATTGCCGGTAAAAGAAACCGTCGGCCTACATGCCATGATCGACTTTCTCCACCCAGGTGTAGCTGCTGTGTTTTCCATGACACTAGGAATGCCCTCTTTCTCACATTAGCTTCATAGTTCTTTGACATTTTAATTAACGTTATAAATTACCTGAGGTGAAAATGTGAAATGTTAGTTAACATTCACACGCTTCGCGCCACTCTGTATGACGTTTGCTGATGCAGCAGACAGAGCCACTGTCACTGGCCCATGCGGGCCAGTAACTGGCCAATCAACTAGCCCGACATACTCTTTTACTGGCCCTGGGCCATCGGGCCATGGCTTATGTCGAGCCCTGCCTGTCATGACATTCGCAAAAGTCTAGCCAAGTGTCTACATAGTCTTCAAGTCCACATAAACAATTTTGGAGTCGTATTTTCAGTCCAGACCCATATAAAAAGTTTTTTTTTTTTTTTTAACAAAAGGTCAATATCCCCTAATTACAGTACTGTAAATGGCCCAGTGTTAGCCAGCTGGCTAGCTTCCTACTGTAGTCGATTCACTGACTGTTTGCAGGCATCATTGCGGTTATCAACTCTGCATTCTGACCCTGGATGGGGACAGGTCAATACTTGCTGCTCCCTGTGGAAATCACTGCTGCATTAGTCTCGCATTGTCCACACAGCATTCCGGGATGGGAGAGAAACGTGCTCTGGTTTATTGGCATTTCTTTAAACCAATCACAATTGTTTTCGGTGGCGCCGAGTGCCGCACGGAGCCCCGGTGACGCTGCAAAATAGCCTCGGGAAGGAACTTGTTTTGGTGGAACATGTGTACATTCAAAGTAGAGCTGGGCGATATGGAGAAAATCTAATATCCCGATATTTTTTACCAAATACCTCGATATTGATATTGTGGCGATATTCTAGGGTTGACAACTGGTGCTTTTCACAAAATATGCACACAATGAGATTTTTGATAAATAATCATCAGTTATGTTGATATAATTACTATGTGGGTAAAGGCAAATAATAGAACAGTTAGAGAAGTCTGGTGTGTTCAGAAAATGACATAACTCTACTGTAATGCAGCCTTTAAAGGAACACGCCGACTTATTGGGACATTAGCTAATTCACCTTAACCCCGACAGTTAGACAAGTCGATACATACCCTTCTCATCTCCGTGCGTGTTGTAACTCTGTCTGACGGCTTAGCCTAGCACAGATCCTGGAGGTAACCGGCTCCAACTAGCCTACTGCTCTGAGTAAGTGACAAAATAACGGCAACATGTTCCTATTTACATGTTGTGATTTGTATAGTCACAGCGTGTACAAATAACAATGTCACTTGAGACACAGCCATCTTCTAACTGTATATAAACTGGGAACTGTATTCTCAGAAAGGGAAGCAGTGCTACTTGGGCGGAGTAATACGCTCGCAGCTCTGCTGAGTGCTACTTGGGCGGAGTGATATGAGAAGGGTATGTATCAACTTGTCTAACTGTCGGGGTTATGGTGAATAAGCTAATGTCCCAATAAGTCGGCGTGTTCCTTTAAAACCAGGAAAAGACAACACTTGTGTCATATCAGGATATTACGATATCCAAAATTTAAGACGATATCTAATCTCATATCACAATATCGACATAATATGGATATTTGCCTAGCCCTAGTTCAAAGGTTGTTTTAGTTGTGTAACAGAAAACTCAGATTGGACAGATAGTCTAGCTAGCGTCTGAGCATGGCTTTCAAACGAGCAAAGTGGCAGTTGGTTAAGGCCCCCCCCCCCCTCTCTCCTCCTAAATAGCTACAGACACAGAAATGGCCTGAGTAAAGCTCATTGTGGGACTGGCTCGTAGTGGCTGTAATTCTGCACCAAGGCTGAATTTCGGGAAAGAGACTTCAGATATAGTGTTAGGGGAGCACTAAGGTCTATATAAAAGCATCCATAGAGCACCATGTCATGGGACCTTTAAAAAGTAAGTGAATACAGCATGTGGCTTGAATACAACATCTACTGCAGTGGGGAGTCCGAGGCAGAGGGGCCGCGCAATGTGCTAAGGTTAGCTTCTTCTTTTATCAAAATCAATGCCCATATTGTGATTTTCCAAGCAAATGTAGGTGTCACATTTCACGGGACTGGAAGCGGTTTTGATGGTAAATCGGTCGTCAAGGCTGTTTGTCACTCTACCTGAGGAGAAAATGCTGTACTCGCGCTGTTGTTTATTCACTGCCACTTTGTCTGTGTTACCTGTCTGTATTATTTCCCTGCATGTCATTCTGCTACGTTTGTACTTTTTGTTTCTCTGTAAGCGTGCTGTGTCCATAACGTAGCTACTGCTTGTGACAAAGAATTTCCTCTTGGGGACGAAGTCTAAAGTCCATTTAGTTGACATGACTTTGCGAGTGATGACGTCCCGTCACTGTTCCAGTTATCGGCGGTGCGCAGCTGCTGAATGTATGAAGCGGAAACACGGGAATGTTTAGCAAAATTGTCGACAGTTATTCTTGTGTTGATCGACTAATTGACTTATGATTTCTGTCTGTCACATCAGACCAATGACAATAGAAAGAATCAATAAATAAACAAAATGTCCATTTTCTTCCTGTGTACTTCTCATGTAGCGTACATGTAATCTATTTTTGTCCATTGAACAGATCATTCATTTCAGTGGTTATTGGTGAAGACAGTTGACAGTTTGGCCAGCTGATGCCTTTTAGTACCTCAGGTGTCGTGCTACTGAAAAGATAGCTAGTTCTGACAAGAGTAACAGTGGTCAAAGTCAATATTATTGAACGGCCATCTTGCTTCTGATGTGAATTTCCGGTAACCCGAACTCGTCTGATCTTAAATGACAATCTTACAAAAATAACCATCTCTACAATAAAGTCAGATCAGTGCCATACATCACAGACAGAAAAAAACTAGTGGGGCCTCAGTGTCTTGCCCAAGGATACATCGACAAAGCTGATGTTTGTTGCCGCAGGGGGCTTGGATCCAGATCTCCCAATTTAAAGGGGGTCTCCCTAAACACTGCACCACCCTGCTGCTCCTGGTTTTACCACCAGGAGAATGTGTCATCAGAAATAATGACAAAACACCAAAGGCTAGAGGAACGCACTAAGAAAACACTGCAGGCAGCGTCTTTCAACCATGAGGATGACAAAGCCAATTTGAAGATTTGTACCCAGTGGCATGTAGCCCCATCCCTCACTGACTAAAAGAACTAACACATTGTGGTTACATATGCTTAACTGGCTCTCCCACAAGTGCGACCGGGGCCTTGTTCACTCTCCAAAACCCAGCAGCAACAAGGCAATCTGTTCTCAAACAGCTGGAGCTGCCCCCAAGAGTGAAAGGGAGAGAAAGAGAGGGAAGTCTCGGAGAGAGAAGAGAAAGTGTGAAAATGAGAAACAAGAGAAAGGGATGGAAGCAGAGAAGCAAAGAGTATAAGAGAGTCTGCTGTCATAAATGATCAATGCTTAGTCAACACAGAAAAAATGAGAGCGTGTGAAAGAACCACTGCCAAATCCAAAAGGGAAAACTGCCAGAATCACACACGTCATGAGTAAACAGAGCTGAGACTAAATGAAAAAAGAGAAATATGTAGACGGACAAAAAAAAATAGTCAGAGCGAAAGAGACAGAAACAGCATGGGGAATATGACAGCGAGATACAAAATGAAATTTGGAAAAGAAGAAAGAGAGGAAGAAAGACAGAGTCGGAGAGCAGGAAGAGGGCAGCAGGAAATTCCTTCGTCATTTTCCCGACCCTTTGGCCTTCTCAAAAAACTGGAATATGACAATCCTCCTCCTCCTCTTTTTCTTTCTAATGCCACTCCTCCCTCACTCATTAGTGGTTTCCTTCCTTCTTTCCTTTTGTGCATGGCTGTGTCCATGTGTGCATGCCGTGCACAGCATATCACGGTCACATGACGACTAGAATTAAAATCATCTGGCAGGTGGCGAGTGTATTCTTCAGGATTGTGTTAGTACACGCATGCGATACAGACGTGTTCATACCTCATGTCTTCCAGCAGGTCATATTCAGTCTGGTATTTAAAGTGCAGTCTTGTCATCTGCTCTGTGTGTGTGTTTTTCAGCTCCTGTGTCACCTTGACCTGGAGGAAACAAGAAGACACGTCAAGTAAAGGATTTGTCATGTATTCATCCGTCTGCTGTGCATGTGTTATTCATGTAATGGCTCAAATCCTTCCACATTGACCAAATCAATCATAAAATATACCAAGTAAAACTAGATATCATCTGAGACTATGGTTGTTATAGTACAGCTTAAATGTTGTCTTTTCCTGGTCATAAAAGAGTTCACTGAACTGTAAATGCCTCTACCTGCCTAAAAGTATTATACACATTAATAATTTATTGATTTTTTTTCTCAGTGGCATATCACCCACCCCTACTTGGATTAAATGTTGCATGAAATCACAAAAAGCCACACACTGTTCTGACAAACACAGTAACATAATCCAGTATGACTGTACCTAACAATTATTTCCTTTATTAATGTATTTGCTGATTATTTTTTCAATGAATTGTCAGAAAAAATAGTGACCTTGGACTCTAACAAGTCAAAAAATGAAATGATATGCAACAGAGACTGCAATAAATGAATATTTGAATATGATGACTGGTCGTAGTCTGTAACATAAAATGTGTGTTTCCATCCCCCAAAGTTCACTGAATGCACAAAATATTGAGAACATACTAGTTTCATCAAGTGCACTGATAAGGTCAATCAAGGTAAAAATCATCATCAGGCCTATTCTGTTGTGATTTCTTTCATTGAATCCATACCTGTCACAAAGGATCTGATGGAGATAAAGACAGAGAAAGACAAAGAAGGATATCTTTAGATAGATAGAAAGATAGATCGATTTTTATTGATCCCCAAAGAAAATGGGAAAAAACAGTGTTGCAGCAGCAAAATATTTAGCTCTGAGATGTAGGCTAGACTGTGGGGCAAAAGAGGCTACAACTCAAGGTTCTGAATGTTATGTTTTTTAGTGTAGTATCATATAGTTCGGCTTCTGAGTCACATGAGCCAACATACACATACATACACAAACAAATAATGTAACCCCCCATCATCACTGTATCAATCAACTGCCATATATCTAGAGTGTGCTCAGCTCTAGAGTCACCTGAAAGGGACACATACTCCCATCAGTGATCCAACAACGTAACAATCAGTGTCCAGGTTTTGTCCGACTTTTGGAGAGGCTGGAGGAGGCTTTTTGCAGTTAGTTTTAACAACCCATAATAGTATTTAGGAGCAACAGACAGACTCCATGTGCAATAGGAAGAGATGCTAATTGTATCACCTCAGCCTAAATTTGATTAATTTAGGTGGTCAGACCAGGGGCTATAACCTGCACTCATTCACGGACAGAGAGCTCACCCTTAATATGCGCGCACATGCGCGCGCGCACACACACACACACACACACACACACACACACACACACACACACACACAGAGTCACTGTGATGGTCATTGTGTATTGTCGAGTACATTCCATCAGCTATTCACCAGAGCAACAGTGGGCAAATTCATGACTGTTCTAGACAAAACAATCAACAACATAAAACACACACACACACACACACACACACACACACACACACACACACACACACACACACACACACACACACACACACACACACACACCCTGCAAAGCTCTTTTCTTTCATGTGCTGCGTCTTTGAAGATAAGGAGGGAGTGGTTCATTACATTATCAGGGCAAAGTGACTTCACTTAATTTCACCTTCTATCACTCATAGGAAACCACCGGGAGAGAGAGAGAGAGAGAGAGAGAGAGAGAGAGAGAGAGAGAGAGAGAGAGAGAGAGAGACAGAAGGGGAACGGCAAAGGGTGAAGAGTATTGGGGAGACAAAATGAGAGGAAGAGTGGCAAAGGGGGTGGATGGGCATGAGAAGAGAATATGAAGGGTGACTAAGTGAGAGTAAGTGAGAAAGAAGAGAGAGAAAAGATGGCGAGACTGAGAAAGAGAGATGGTCAGCAGGGGAGAGTGAGAGTGAAAAAGATGGGATATGGAGATGAGGCAAAGAGACAGAGATATTAAAATGTTTATTAAAATGTCACGTTAAAAGGAAAAGAGCTCAGGTGGTGTAGCCTAGTGGAAGCTGATGCAGCAGCTAGGTCTGTACCGTTGAGAAAGTGGTTGCTCTTTTTTTAAACCAAACATCCACACATACAGTATTTTACAGTGATTCTGATGGATACATCCCACCTGTATGAGAAAGTAACAAAATAGCAGGGATGGGCGATATGACCTAATATCAAGATAAATTCACAGATTTGCCATGTCCAGTGCATACATTTCCTTTCTCATGATAGCTCGCATCTGATATGTTTGTCCTGTTTGATTACAGTATGACTAGGTAAAAATACTGGACTGTTGGCTGATGTGTTAGTTGAACTTTTGGGATATATTATGGCCTTCATTTTATGGAGCAATGTATTGCCTTTTTTCGGCCTCATTAGCAGCCATCTTTAATTTAGTCCACATAAAACTAACATATGAGAGTCAAACCAGCTCAGTCTGTAAGCAGATGTGCTGAGAACAGGCAAAACACTAAAGGGGCTGCATGTGTCGCACTGGGAGAGAAATTATTAGTATCCGAGAGCCAAATACTGATACACTATGGCTGTGATGCTGTGGGCTGAGTGTCCTGCATTGAGTGTGCCAGCCACATTGGCAAGGGGGTAACCAACAGTATTTTGGTAATAAATTATGTTTTATTATGCATTTTCGCAGCAAAGTGAATGGGAAAGACACAGCTGCAGACAAATGAGATCTTACAAAATGAATTAACCGTTGAATTAACCACAGTGGAACAAGTAGGGCTGGGTACCGAATTCAACACTTTTTGTGTACCGACCGAATTGGCTGTAAAGTATCGAGTATTGAAAAATGCCTTGTCATTCAATACCCAATTTCACTACCTTCGGAATAAATCTCATCAGCGTCAGTGAGCCAATAAGCATGCAGCATGCTTCTACCAAGATCGAACAATGTTTGTCGAAAAAAGTATAGTTTAGGAACCGGCATCAAAGTCACGGTATTGGTATCTGTACCGGTTTCCAATATTTTTATACCCAGCCCTAGGTCGGAACAAGACAACCACAGTGGTCTCTGCAGCCTCAATGATGAAAGGACCTGTTCAAGTGTGTGTTTATGTGTTTTACAGACATGATGTAACATGTCCAAGGCTAGTCTGTGTGTAGCCCAGAGCATAAATGGCACTGGGGGAATATGTGGCAATTAAGAGAAAACTGTGCAGAGGTTCCCTGCATAGTCATTGTCTCTCATGCATTTATTTCAGGACAACTCACACACTCATAGAAAGCAATGGACAAGCATCTTAAACACATACTCTCACACACTGGTACCAAGCTGTAGGGGACTGTGTTTTTTTCTCAGCCCATACAGAATCAATAAGTCAGACATGGCTCTGCCAGCATGTCTCCTCGCTGTGTGTGTGTGTGTGTGTGTGTGTGTGTGTGTGTGTGTGTGTGTGTGTGTGTGTGTGTGTGTGTGTGTGTGTGTGTGTGTGTGTGTGTGTGTGTGTGCGCGTGGCATTTGTCAGCTCAGCCTTTGATGAAAAGATGTGACCCTGGACGGACTGAAGGTCTTCCCTTAAGACACGAGCATCACAACGTGAAGAAACGACAGCTTTTGTTACGCTGTCTGGAGGACTATTGGCACAATTTTACGATAACGTTATATAAATCAGCAAAATAACCGGTGCTACACTAGCGTTACATTGACGTTTAATTGTGGACTAACTTACGTTATTCATTAACGTTACTGTAACGTTACTAGCTAGCTATACCGTTGCTGCCATGTGTGTGGTGCATTGTATAGAACCTCTCATGATAGCAAACCTAGCGTTTTCTAGCTAGGTTATTTGACGTTTGACGGCTCACGCTACAACGTTAACGGCTGGATAAATTCATATTAATGTCACTAGGTTACTGACTAATCTAGCTAGCAAACGCTACTAATTTTGGCTAGCAAAGGTATTTTCTCCCCTTTAATTTTCTTTAGCCTGCAGCATTAAACGCTTTTTGTATGTTTAGTAGAACACAGCATCCACATCTAGCTAAGGTTACTAACGTTACACTGTTATCTGTCTGTCATTGTCTGTACAGCTCAAACATAACGGACTCTGGAAATCACTCACCTTCCTCGGCGGCGGCTGCATTTTGGAGTATTGACATGAATGGTTGTTCCCTTGCGAGATGTATTGTAATTCCAATAGGAAATCCAAATCAGTGTGGGACTAATATTTTGTCTCCAACAAAAAATCCTCCCCTCCAGACGACAGGGAGGAAAGACGGGAGTTAAATTTGTACTCCGGCGGCCATGATTGATGGTAAATAGCTAGTTTGTACAGAGCAGAAACTGAAGCTCCGAGGAGAGGCTGAACACACTTGTGTTGGCTGCTGCCACTACTAGAGGACTAGTGTGTACTGTACTGTACTGTGTTGTGAAGCCAGGAGAGCAGACAAGCGGAGAAGAAAAAGCAGAGGGAAGGGATTAACGGGGAACCCCTTCAGCAACTAGCTAAGCTCAACGGCTCCACAACGTGGCGAAGCACGATATAGCGTCCTGTCTGTGATAACAACATCACATTGGGAGCGGAAATACATCCTTTTTGTTCTGCCTCCTCTCTCCTGCTGTCGACAGTAACCTCGATTAACACTTACGCAAAGGTGTTTTAAACCAAATAAGGGGACAATAAGGATGATTACTGCAAAATGGGACTCTTTATCTACTAAGCATTGGGGGTTTTCTGAGCTGGCCGCCAGCCTGCTCAAGGAGAAAAGACTGACTGACAGGTGGAGAGCCTGGCAGCCTGCGTCCTGCAGACCTGCATAGCAACAAGAAACCGCAGTCGATCAAGGAAAAATCGTTCGCGTACAGCAGCAGACATAGTACAGCTGTCTTTATACAGTCTATGTTGTAGCTAGATTAGGACGAAAACAGTATTTTATATTATATATACACACACACACACACACACACACACACACATTGGAAAATAAACAAACAAAAGACACATTACCAAATGTTAGACTATTGGGTTGGTAATAATAGCCTAATAATTCAATACATATTATTTTCAGCCTGTCATTCGAATTAGCCTATTGACCCACACAAATCACTAAAATAATTATGCATTTGCAACACTTTATTTAAAGAAGGCTAATTCGTGCTATTATAGACTTGTGTGTTTGTGACAGGGTAAAATGGGGCCATGGGGTTCATTGGAAGCTGGTGCTAAGTGAACAATTACTCTTGGTTGCTAGTGGTTTAAAATGTGTGTGAAATGGAAATTGGAATTGTTCAAACCTCTCAAGGTTAAAACACTTGTTACTGGGGGAAAGAAATGCAGTCAATGTTATTGTTGCCCAGAAAAAACTTCTGCTCACATGCCACTAATGCCAAACTACAAAAGATTGTTATGGTTGGCAACAATGTCTTACAAAACAGACAAGTGAGTGGAACGAATATACTCCCTGGAAGTATTTATTTTGGCTAGATAGAAGAAAATGCAAAAATAATAATAATCAGCCAAGAATTTTACTTTACGCCTTCTACGTGCCATGGCCAAGGTTAAGGTTAAGGGCCGTATAATCATTAATACACCAAGTTTCTGGAGCAGGTAAGACATTAAGTACTCTTTTCTTACCTTTCCTCTCAGTATAACACTCACACACACACACACACACACACACACACATATTCAAAGACATGCACACACACATTCACAGTCAGAGACACCAAACAAATCTATTACCATCCACACAAATAACTGTATGCCAGTGGCTCAGAAAGAAAATGACTGACAGTCATTGTTGGATTATACTGTATCTGTTAGGATCCTGCCAGGATGCTTTTGGTTTATGATTTCTCTTGTGATTTGGCGTAGGAGAATATATTTCTTTGGCCATACTAAGGTAAGACATTTTTCTGTCAAAACAGTCAAGTACTTCAATTAAAAGTACAAAAAACAGCATGGATGGTTAGTTTTGATTCACATATTGCATATCTCAAATGTGAGAAATTACAGGTAATCTTTCTATCTTTTTGTCAGTGGGGCTGTCAGGTCCACTGTATTTTTGACTGTGGAGACACAAAGGACCATATATTTATGTTTTTGATTACATGGCAGGATATGTCTAATATTCCTTGCTTGCAAAATCGTTATGCTAATAGCTGTGTGTTTTTATTAAGATGTACCTGTCTATAAAAAGGCCTTTTGTCTTTGAATTGGTGGTAAAAAAAATAAATGTAAATAATAGCTTATTGTGATAAGAAACAGTTATAACTATTATGTCCTATTGAAAGCTAGGTTACAAAGAAAAATAATAAGAAAATGTTGATAATTGTATAGGTCTATACTTATCATAGTAATGATTACATTTATTAGTCTCAATAGGGTTTACTTTCTGAGTTTACCAAACTGAAAAAAAAATGATTGTTTGAACAGTTAAAGGTGATGATAGTTTGTTCCTCTTCACTGTCCGTTTGACTATGTTAACATCATCCCCAGGCTAAACTGGCAACGCAATGTATACAAGCTACAGCTTGTCAGACAGCACACACCTCCACAGTTTTTTCCCCCACTGAAATATCTTAAGCATGTATTCAACCATAAGCAACACAGATATGCTGTACACTGTACTTCTGCTCGTGAGAATGAAGATACATTACACAGAATGGTCCGACAGTCTTTGAAAAGCGATTCATACAGTGTGAGTAATTTCATATGTTTTAGGGGGTTTGTCCCTAGGGAAGGGTGCTTTTTGTAAATTTATTTGGATGCAGTGTGGATGTGCTTTTTTTTTACTCAATAGTAAGCTGGGTACAGTTTGGTGTGGTGTGCACACAGCAGGTCAGAGATTTGGAGTACAAAAGAGGTGCTCTGTCTCAGAGTCTGTCTGTTATCTGTTAAATTCAACCTGCAGCTGATTTGAAGAGAAAAAAAGGCAGTGAAGTCAGCAAAGGGTACAGAATCAGTATCAATAATAACAGAGAGGGAAGAAAAAAGAGAGTGCTGTAGGTTAACAAATCACTCAGCCAACAAACAAGTAAGTCTGGCAGCTACTGTCTTATTTGGATGCAATTTTTTAAGGTGTCCCTTCTATGTTATTACATGACTTGTTTGGTCTTAGGTTTGTCAGATAAATAGGTTTATAGAGGTAGAAAAGAGTGGACTGAGGTTAAACCATGTAACAAGCCAGTGAACATAACAGAAAGAACGGTTTGAACAGGGTCTGAAACAAGGTCTGGTTTGAGTTAAGAAGTTATTCCTCTGTCTCTCCCAAGGTTTTGGAAACTTTGGCATGCAAAGTGCCAGAATGAGTGCTGTTTTTCTGCATAGGAACACAGCTGCACTTACATTTTTGCAAAAACCTGTTACCACAAAAGTCTGTGTGAATCTGTGTCTGAATCTTTTGCAGCTCAGATATGTTAAAAGATTTAGTTTTTTTAATTATTTTGGGGGAGAAAGGCTACGTATTTCAGTTCTGCTGAGACAAGATGTCAAGAAGTCTCATGAAGTAAACCTGTTGGGGCAAGTGGTGGAATATTGTAGTAGATCGTGTTACCTGCTTGTTAATCACATATACAGCACTAATCTATTTTGCGGCCAGACTCACTATTCACTCACACTTGTTCATTTACTCTAAAAGAAGAAGGATTTAGGATTTAATCAGTTATGATTTGATATGGGTGCCACCATTTAAGTTTCCTCTTGTATTTTCTCTATCCCTCACAATTCTTCTTTCATTTATTCAACCACCCACTCAGAAAGAAAAAGGTGATTAAAGGATGTCATCATTAAAAGGATTTTTATCCTGTGGAATGCACAATTGCTTAAAATGGGATGACTCATGTTATAAACTGGATTGTGTAACATTGATTGCGAAATCACAGGCATGCCAATGTGAATGACTTGGGGCATCCTAAAATGTGATTGAGGTTGATGTCTCGCAGTCAGACTCATTTCCTGTGACTCCACACTCTCTACTTCTGTGTGTATGATAACTTCTTCATGGTTGTTCAAATGCAGCATATTCACAATCTATTCCTTTGTACTTTTCTTTTGCTCAGGTGATTTTCCAACCGAGATGGCCACCTTTGACAACAACGTGACCAACCTCACCAATGTCAGTGCCTTCTACTGTCACTTTCAAGAACGTTTTAAATATATTCTTCTTCCAGTCAGCTATACCCTGGTCTTTGTAATTGGCCTGGCGCTGAACGCCACAGCATTGTATGTGATTGTGTTCCGCACTAAGCGCTGGAAGCCCTCCACTATCTACATGTTTAACCTGACGATGTGCGACACACTCTACATCTTCACTCTGCCCTTCCTCATCTATTACTATGCGGATCAGAACGACTGGCCCTTCAGCGAACCATTCTGCAAGCTCATACGCTTCCTGTTTTATACCAACTTATATGGTACAGTGATGGCATGGCACAGACCCATACAATACAGCAAAAAAAGAGTTTAATATATGATATGGTATAGTTATAGCAATATGATGTTCCACAAGACAACATATTATACAATATATAAAAAGAGTATATTAAATATGTATCACTCTGGCAGGTTCCATTCTGTTCCTGTGCTGTATCAGCCTGCATCGCTTTGTTGGCATCTGCTATCCAGTCCGCTCCCTCTATTGGGTCAGCGCTCGTCGGGCCAGGCTGGTATCTGTGGCAATATGGGCCTTTGTATTATTCTGCCAGTCACCTATTCTCTACTTCTCAAGAATTAGGTGACTTAAATTTGTATATTTGTCTCCCTTTTCTTTTTCCGCTTCATTCCTTCCTTATCTACTTACTCTAATATCCCTCTTCATTGTATTAAAAGTGTGGGCTATTGATTTTTTCTGGCACACTAACTACCTTATATTGGGGTGCCAAAATGGGACTACCAACTACCTGTCAGCTAACACATTTTCATTGTATCTTCTTTCGTTCATCACTCCCATCTTTTTTTCCATGGTTCAATGCTGAACAAGGCAGCACTACCTTTTAATATTCCTAAACAATTGTTATCTCCTTTGCCAGCGATGTGGAGGGTGAGCGGATATGCTACGACACCACTAGCCCAGAGCTTTTTGATGAATTCCTGGTGTACAGCTCAGCTGTGTCGGTGCTAATGTTTGCCTTGCCCTTCATCGTGGTGATGGTGTGCAATGGCCTCATGGTGCGGAAGCTTCTGGAGCCTGGCTGGGGGTCTGAACGGGCTGAAAGGGGAGGCCTGTCAGCCCAACGTTCCAAGCAGAAGTCGGTCAAGATGATCGTCATTGTGCTGGCAGCATTCATGCTCTGCTTCCTGCCTTTCCACCTCAACAGGAGTCTTTACTACTCTTTTAGATACCTAAGGCAGGTTGATCCATCACAGGTGAGGACAAACACTTTCATGATAAATGTGTTATAATGACTTGAAAAGCTCAGGATTTGACGTTTTTATATGTTCATCAGATCAGCTGTAAGTTGCTGGAGGCGACCAGTGTGGCCTACAAGGTGACCCGACCTTTAGCCAGCGCCAACAGCTGTGTGGACCCCATCCTTTACTTCCTGGCTGGTCAGGATGTCCGCAGTAGCCTCATCAAGAAGAACAAGTCATCGAAACCAACAAGTGTGAGCCAACACCTGGCCACACAACTCTGATCCAATATAACTATTTTGGTAAAAATGCAGAAGGCTGTGGGGAAAAGTGCAGTACTTATTGCCAGTCTCTACTGGTAGATGTGCCTCCCCACACTGACACCAACAGACACTGCATTCAGATTAACCAGTAGAAGTACATGTTCAGATTTGACTGAAGGGTATAAATAAACATCTAAATCATGTAGTGGGCATTGAAGGCTGTTAAATTATTTCTACAGATCATAATATGTTATGTTTGAAAAGCTATAATGTATGGACAGAACTAAACTACTGTATATGGAGCTCCACATCTGTGTTTTTTGTTGATTCTGCTGGACAACTGCTGCACCTGATGTTTGTATGGTTGTATAGGAATAAGTGGATTTTCCACAGCTCATCTTTCTTTCCACACATCGGACAAAGATGGTAAAACCACACCACTCTGTTGAGGCTTCTTTTGAATATGCTGGAGCAAAATGTGAAGGAATGCAAAAATAATATTAAAATAAATGATGACATAATTGTTGTGGTGATACATTTTTATCATTTGTCTCACTGCATTTGTTTAACCTCTTTACTGTCATAATTTGTAAGATATAATTCTTGCATAATGGCTGTAGAATGAGTCTTACTATCATTCTGTGAATATTTTCTTAGAAGAGCTAGTGTATTGTATATAATATATGTTGTCCTTTAATGTTAGTTCATTGATTCTCTCTCTTAGTGTCTGAGCAGCTGAGCAGGGTATTTGAAACCAGAGAAGTTAGTTGTCACATCGGCCTGTTGGCTATGAGTTTGGAAAGTATTATCTCTGATTTGTAGGAAGAGTATCCTTAGTTGCATGCAGTTTAGCTGAGACTTGGTCAATGTAATTGTTATTCACTGCACTTGATATACATAACACAGGGCTCGACATAAGCCATGGCCCGATGGCCCGGGGCCAGCAAAAGAGTATGTCGGGCTAGTTGATTGGCCAGTAACTGGCCCGCACGGGCCAGTGACAGTGTCTCTCTGCTGCATCAGCAAACGTCATACAGAGTGGCGCGAAGCTTGTGAATGTTAACTAACATTTCACATTTTCACCTCAGGTAATTTATAACGTTAGTTAAAATGTCAAAGAACTATGAAGCTAATGTGAGGAAGAGGACATTCTTAGTGTCATGGAAAACAGCAGCCTACACCTGGGTGGAGAGAGGCGATCACGGCATGTAGGCCGACGGTTCGTTTGCCGGCAATTTCCAACAAAAGCTGACCAGCCAAACCAACAAAATGCCACGCAGCTTCAAACACAATTCATTTGGATACAAGCGTTGCATTTTAGAAGAGACGGGATTGTGAACAGCGATGTCCGCGCTGCACACACACACACTCACACACAGCAGAGCCGAGGTGTGCGCGTTACTTCACGCAGCACATGTAACTGACTGGAAACGATACCGAGGATTATTTAGGCTACTGCCGCTGGCACGGATGAGCTAATGCTACAGTCGTTACTGTAAGTAGCCTACAATAAAACCTCCATGATTAAGAAGTCAATACCTATCAATACCCACCTACCTGTTCTACAGGCATCAACAGGGCTGGACTGGCCATCGGGCATACCGGGCATTTTCCCGGTGGGCCGACGCACTTTTGGGCCGAATCGCCGATATAATTTATAGGCCTTTGTTTTAATTTTTTTATTGTTTTGGGCCGCGCCGGCCCATAGATAACTGACAGCGGCACATTCGGTAATTGTACAAAAGTCCGTCTGTCAGGACTGATTGTGGCTGCATGCCAGGGGGTAGCGCGGACACGCGCCTGACTGCGAGCGGGCGCACGCGCCACACGGAGAGAAAAGTGGGAGAAAGAGAAAAGAGACTGTGTGCGTCCAGAGGATAATCAGTTGAGCTCGCGTGTGTGCGTCTTTGAGAACTGTAAGTCCCATAGCTTACGTTGTCAGTTCATTTGGGCCTGTTGTTGTATTGGTCTGTAGTTATTTTACATTTAAGTAAGTTAGCTGGTAATTTCGATGTTTGTGTTAATCACCTGTTAGCTAGGCCTACTTTGCACGTGGCTGTTGATTTATAATGCAGATTGTTGGAAGCTCTTGCTCACGTTTGTATTTAGCTACATTATTGTATTATTATTGTATTGTATTATGCTGCAGTAGTTACATTACATTGATATAGTGTAATTAATAGTGGGTTTGTTGTTGTTTGCTAGCCTATGCAGGGCATGAAATTAACACCCGCCCACCCGCCAAATGCGGGTGAATTTTGCAATTGGCGGGTAACACTGTCAATCTACCTGCCACATTGGCGGGTAGCCAATGAGAATTGAGTGATTCAGACGCGCAACTATTGGTAAGCAGGGTACGCGGTTGCTTACGGGCCCAGACCAATCAGGGGCCTGCATCACTGGAAGACATTGATTGACAGCCGGGGCCCCCTATCGCATTTGCATTACTCGCGACAATCCCAGCAGTCCCACGTGCAGCCACTGACCAATCGGTAGTGAGAACGGGTCAAATTCATTTCCTTGTTTCTGATAACGAAGATAAGACGTGTGACTCGAACATTTCACATTTACCAACAAAACGTACAGCGCCAGACCGTGCAAAACATTTCAGACCGTCCTGCCAACCGGTAGAAATTTTAACATCAATGTACGCTGTAGCGATGTTTCACTCTGAAAGCTGCTGCCGTTTCAGTCCTGTCCTGTTGCTCCATTTCCCCCGCGACACACACACACACACACACACACACACACACACACACACACACGGACACACGGACACACGGACACAATCACACGGTGAATGCAGGAAAAAACGGAGATGAGGCGTACATAATTACCTAAATTGAGGACAGCTACGCTCATTATTGTAAGTGCAATAAGTTAAAGTCCAATAAGTAGCTACTCAAACCGTATGAATGTGTGTCCCAGACCAGGATAGAAAATTAACTAACAATGTAAAGATCAACAAGCCACTGACACATAGGCTTAGCTGTATGTTCAAATTTGATTAATTCAATAAATTATTATGTTTTGTCTTAATACACAGGCTACGATGAATAGGACAGGATAGGATCAGAGAGACACAGTAATTCCTGTTTTTCACCTTTATGAGGCAAAAAAAAAATCTGGCTGGTAAAAAGTCACTGTGGCGGGTGGATTTTTTAATCCACCCGCCACAGTGGCTGGTGGTCAAAAAAGTTAACTTCATGCCCTGCCTATATGTATACTTCATATGCATTGTGTATGGTAGCCTTCACAATGTTATTTGTTTCTTTGCAGAACCACACACAAATACACAGCCATAGCAGAGCTACACACGCCCATTTTGTACTGTTGCCTTATGTAATAAAGCGTCAAGAGCGATAATTGTCTCCGTCCGTGTTTTAACTGACATCCCTGGGGCGAAGTTGGAAACCGGAATCAGCTCAACTACAGTCCTAAGCTAGACCTAACCCAATCAAATCCAGGAACACCCTTCCCTACTCCCGGCCCTGAGACACGAGCTGTAAACGTTATAATATGCTGGAAGTTTAGCATCCACGTTAAAATGGACAAACGACCACGGAACCCCATACGCAAGCGATGTGTACAGAAATTACAGGAGAAAAAGATTAAGTATCTACAGGCGAATGCCTCAAAATGTGCCAACATGTCTGACATGTTTGGGGCTGTAGTAGCTGCTTCAACATCAGCATTAGGCTACCTGAAGTAGAGGAAGGAGGAGAGGTGTCTGGCTATACAGAGAAGCAGAAACAACATCATGATGACAGGGAAGAGGCCGAGGACGAGAGCGACCATGACAGGGCCACGGGAGAGAGGGAGGAACAGATGGAAGAGAGAGTAGGCCTAGTTGACGACGGTAAGAAGTACGTGAATTAACAGGTTGTGTGTGTGTGTGTGTGTGTGTGTGTGTGTGTGTGTGTGTGTGTGTGTGTGTGTGTGTGTGTGTGCGTGCGTGCCTCACGTTATAATAACAACAAGCAGTTTGGCAGTAACATTAAAGCTAGTGGCTGTCAGGTAACCTAACTGTTTAAGGGTTGGCCTGTTGGGTAGCTGAAGTCTGTGATCTATACAGCCTGTTCTACTAGGCTCATGTATACTATGTATACAGCCTGTCCTACTATGCTCATGTATACTATGTATACAGCCTGTTCTACTAGGCTATACTATGTATACAGCCTGTTCTACTAGGCTCATGTATACTATGTATACAGCCTGTTCTACTAGGCTCATGTATAATATGTGTACAGCTGTACTACATTGCCCAGAGATTTAAGCTAAATGAATTATACCTTAACTTAGCTGACATTTCTCTCTGTTTCTCACTCTTTTAAAGGTTACCTTGTTAGAGTAAATCTTTCTTGTTCATTGGTGTGGGCCAAGGCAACATTTTGATTGACTTTACTGACAATACACTTGTATACTTAAATGTTGTTAAATAATTTGAAATTATACTTTAAACTTTATCTTTGGCAATGACTTGCACTTGAGTATGGACATTGTGTAGGCTACCCTATGGCCTCCAGGTCGCCAATCTAAAGTGAGTGAGTACACTGCTTCTCTTTTCCAGGGCATGTACTACTCCCAGCTTTATTGTAGCTTTTGGGAAGGGTTATGGTTATGGTTATTGTAGTTAGCAGACACTTTTGTCTAAAGCGACAAAATATGAATCTTACAATGGTTAAAATGAACAGTAGGCTAAACAGTTTTTAAAAGTTGCTAAGCCAATATTAAGCAAAATAGTAATAATAACAATAATGGCAATACAATATCAAATATCAATAATAATAATAAAAAATATATAAATAAATAATAATAATAATAAAATAAATATATAAATCATAACTCTAAGAATGAATTAATTATTTAAGTGTAAGATCAACAGATAAGTCTTGAGACCTCTTGAAGGATCCAAAACCATCACTTGAATGCAGAACACTAGGCAACTCATATCATAGAATGGACGCATATTTTAAGCGGACTGTCTGCAGGGAATGTCTCTGACCAATCACGGTGGGTGTGGGCCGCCTGGGCCAAAAATGCCCGGGCCGATTTTTTGTCCCAGTCCAGCCCTGGGCATCAACATGTTCCAGTCTGCTCTGTCTGGCTGTCCGTTCGCTGTGCAAACACAGCTCTACTCTGCAAATAGCGACTCTTTACAAACAAGCTAAACTGAAAGATGTCAGTTTGTAGTCTGTTTATCTTGAACTTTGGACAAACTCTTGTAAACTTAGCTGCTGTCTTAACAAACCATCCTCTCCGCTGGAGCAGTAACCTGTAGATGTATTATAAGACCAAAACATATAGGCCTACATGTGGCTACTTAATATGCACGTGAATTACGTGATCGTTATGTCCGCGTTCTTCATTCTTGATGATGATGCCAGTTGTATTCTTTTGCAACAGCGTTGTCTTATTTCAAATAAGGCATTCACTATGAATGCTAGCCTGCTTATCAGTCCATTCATCATTAAAGCTGCTGTTTTCACTTCAGGCTCTCTGACTGTGACATTTTTACCTGACAACAGGCCGTTTCTTTCTGCAAGCATTTCCCACCAATCAGGACACTGCATACTACAACAACGTTTCAGTAATCAAAGACTTTAACCATCACTCAGTGAACTGCCCCCTAATCTGAGAACTGTTTCTAGTTAAGTAGCCTATCTAGTTATCGTTATGGATTGTCCATGTTTTTTAGGAGTTTGCTTACACTAATACATGTAAAAACATATGTAGCATTCATTTAGTAAGAAAGTGAAATATCAAACAAGAATATGCTTATTAGGTATAAATACATTTTATTTTCTTTGTTGAAAGTCCGGCCCCCAGAGTGTCAGCTTAAAAAAAAATCTGGCCCTTGTAAAAATGTAGTTGATGCCCCTGGTCTAGCTTTACTGCTAATGGCACAACATACAGTGACAGTGGCTAGCTGGGTTATAACCATTTACTGAAGCTTCATGGGAGGTGCGGCGTATATTTTCCTGCTCTTTTGTCCTTTGCCAATCACACCTACGATATTTCTTTCAGGGCCAGTAAAAATTTAGAAGGGGCCAGCAAAACTCTGATCTACTGGCCCCGGGGGCCAGTGGGGATTTTTTTTAATGTTGAGCCCTGCATAACAGCTATCATTTTATCTAATAAACACCAACCACCGCTAGAGGGCGACACTGCCTAACAAACAAGACAGGCCACGATGCTTTAGTTTTAACTACATTGTTGACTTTTTCTATTTCACTAGATTTTTCCCTCACAAACCTACACCTCATTCACAGACAAAAGCACGCAAACACAACAAAGCCAAATTGCTGTATGTCACCAAGAATAACAGCAAAAGAGACATGTATTTAAAATACAACTGTTTTATTTTTAAGAATAAAAACATCACACAGAAAAATGTAATATTATAAATGCATACAAAGTTGATGAGATAAATGTTTTTTTTTAATCCTTCCAGCAACACTTCAGCTTGAAAACATTTAATAATAATGCTAATAATAGTACTGTAATAAAAACAGATCAAAAGCAAATGTGTAACTGCTGCAACCAATACATATCCAGTCCTCCAGACATGTTATATTCCTCGTAATATAATAAGAAAATGATGGGATAAAAAACCTCTTGTGATTATAGTACACTCTTTAAAACCTATTAGGATGTAAACTGGAACCAACTGGGCCGTACGAAATCTCAACCACTAATCCTCTGTAACCACTGGTTGGTTTATTTAGTTAAACTGTAAAAGCATAACATAATGTGTGTGTGTGTGTGTGTGCGTGTGTGCGTGCGTGTATTTATGTGGGAGTAGTTCCTTAAAGTTATGGAGATTGTAACTTAACTTTTGGCTATGTATACTGTGCAGTATGTGTGTGTATGACTTTATGTTTTAAAAGTTCATGTTTAAAACACTGAAATGTTGCGCTCAAATTGTGAAAAAAAAAAAATCATATACATCATGTTGATTAAACCAGAAATCCAGCTTATATGCATGATGGTGTGACAGAGTTTACCGTTTTTTAAATGATGGAGACTACAAACGTCACTTATTGGTGCAGTGCAGTTGTCTTTCACCTCATACATACAGTACTGTATGCTAAAATTATAAAACCAGGTCTGTTTCTCTATACCCACCCATATTTACATATGTACATTAATTTACATGCGCTATACTACAAAAGTGACATCTACCCATCTAACCTTTTCTAGGACCCAAAATGAAAATTGCAGCCTCTAACTGCCATTGGGATGCAGTGTTACAGTATTGGGGGGCCCACTCTGAGAACACATTTTGGCCCCTGATCACCTACTTGGACCTATTTTTAAAGATTGTAATTGTTATTGATGCTGACTGCAGGTAGCTTTACATCACTGAGTGAATGTTTCTCAAACTCTTAAAGGTTCACTGAACTCAGTGAGTGCATCTTCGGTTGAGACTACATTCAACATCATCAAGGTCTAAAACCTTAACTCACCTGCACATCCTATATGGGCAGAAGAGAAGCGAGATTACTAAACTTGGAAAATACAATATTTAAAACAACAAAATGTAACATTTTGTCATTATAATACTTTCTGTAGTGCTACCGTACTCTGTAATCAAGTGTCTTATATGACCCAAAATCATATAGGTTTTTATGTCAACCAAGCCAGATTTGCCTTGTCTTTTGGTAAAAACCTTCAAACTCTTATGCTCATATGGCACTTGATGACAGACAACTTGTATATTTTTCTCTTTCTTTTTTTTAAAGAACATACTTGAACGAGTTTGTTTCAGTCTCACTGCTGTTTGAGTTCAGCCTTTTGAGTGTTTTGTCCTCATCACTGGACACAAGTAGTGTAGATGTGTCTGTCTGACTGTATTGTTTGTGTCCGCCTCTGTCTATATTGGGAGCACAAATATAGGGGCTGAGAACACGTTTTTTTCATGATTTTTTGTTTTCTCCCTCTCGTTCTTACTAGTAGTACTAGTACTAGTAGTTTTGACAATCTGTTGTCACAGAGCTATACAACTTTCCCACATTCTCTTTGGATTTAGACAGTGAAGGAAAGCAGCTGTGATTTAAGTTGAACTTCTACGATGGTACATCTGATACATCTGCAAAGTACAATATTGTTTTTATGCAATAATAAATACAGTTATATTCCTCTTATCACATGAATAAAAAAAATAATTATTCCAGCATGAGGTGGTTGTAGTTTCTTGGTGTCAGTCCGTCGTCTAGAAACACCCTCCCTGCCAGATGTCAAGTTGTCAGTGAATGATAAGGTCATCTTCAGCGAGGTAGCGTTACCACACTCTCTGTCTCTTCACCTGAGAGAGTCAAAAAGTCAAGGAAGTGGCAGGATAAGGACATGAAGGACAGAATGGAAGATTTCCAAGTATAACACATGACAAATAAATGCATTTGAGCCTTTTTTAAAGTACACTTACCTCATTATTTCTTATTTGGGCTGATTTTGAAGCATAAATGATTGCTTACTTAAGGGATTTTTTAAGACATCAGGCAGGGCCACGTGATTACTGTAATAATGCTGATTCTAAAAGTGTTGTGTTGTTCATGTGTATGAGCAGACAATAGGAAACAGAAGAAGCTCATTTTCTTAATCATTTTAGAGAAAATCCTCTGATAAACTGATCATACGGTGTATAATTTCACTTCCCAGTGAAACAGACCACATACTTCAGTGCTGGCCCGAAGCATGTGACCCGAAATAATGATCTTGAGCTACTTCACAGCACTTTAACCCATAAAAATGAGGAGTGTGCATTGTGGAAGAAATAGAAAGAAATGGGTAAGGAGCGGGGTGAATACAGCGAGCACATGTGTACAGTAGAAGGAAAAAGAGAGTGAGAGGAGGGAGGGTGTGACCGTGTGTTGCAGGTTGTACCTCCTGATGCCAAATGATGAAGAACAAAAGGGTTTCCCTCCAAACAGGGAGTTTCGATGCTCTTGGGATGATGTCTTGGTTTCTATGGCGACGGGATTCTGCTCGGGGATCTGAGTGACTTGAAACCTGTCAGTCGAGCGAGAGATATCATCACTGTTACATTCATGGCAATCATGGTATTATGGCTGCCACTAAGACACACGTGCTCTTACAGGAGTGTGAAGCTGTTTGAGAGTGTGCGTGAAACTTAGTCTTTCTACTGTGTTTAATCATCTTCATTTTAAATCACGTAAATTCTACTATACTGTAGATCTGAACCTGTTACATTAGAAAACAGTTTATAGATGTTTCTAGCCTTTCTATAACTCAGCTGGACTGTGGTAAAATGACTGTGAATGTGTCAGCAGTGGAAGAAGTATTCAGATGAGTCAATAAAGTAGATGAAGTAAAAGCAGCAATACCACAGTGTAAAAGGTACGCCATATAAGTAAAGGTCCTGCATTCAAAGTTGTGGTGTCAGACAATTGAGTGTTAAAAGTGAAAGTACTCATTAGAGCTGACTTATTATAAAATATATTATTGTATTATCACAACTGAATCTGAGTTGATATAACTAACCGAATGTGGCTCAAGAGTATATACTCTTGATGAAGGTCCGGTGGGACCGAAACGTTAGTTTTTCTAAATAAAAGGTGATGCTATAGCAAGAGCAGAGTGTGGGACTTTTTTTGCCTTTGTTTTGTAGTTGATTTAAAATCTCTATCAAAGTAACTCATAATTATAACTCTCAAATAAAATGTAGTAAAAAGTTGAATCTTTGCCTCTAAAATGTGGTGTAGTAGAAGTAAAAAGTAACAGAAGAAGCAACAATATATTTGTGTCATGTATCTATGTGTTGGGTATGAAACCATATGGACCTGTCTCACCTCCCCACAGACAACACTGCCAGCTCTCCCTCCTCCGCCTCCTTCACTTCATTCCCTTCCGCCTTTTCCTGCATAGTAGTTGGCACAGTATTTGGTACAGCTTGTGTAATGGGGGTGTCGATAAACACCCCCCCCAGCAGGGGTCTCTTCTGCTGGTCAGTGGAGGTGTCCAGGGAGGGCAGGATGAGGGTCTGGGGGGGCTTCAGGGGATCTTTGAGTGAATCCAGGGGAGGTATGAGGACAGCGGGCCATTTTCTCTGGGCGCAGCGGGTGCAGCGGTAGCCGTGTTTGGGGGCCAGTCCGGAGAGGCCAGAGATGGTGTGGAGGTGGGACTGATGGGGGCACAGCCTGGGGAGGGAACGGAAAGTGGACAGTGGAGACAGCATTGGGAACCTGGGAGGAAGAGCAGGAGAGGATGACGAGGGAATGAACAACTGATCAGTTACATTTTACAATTTTTTAGACACTTTGATTTTTTAAATAGTCAAGACAAATTTCCCCTCAAAAATTCAAATACTGAGAAAAAGGCGGTTGCTAAATCCGTAAATGTTACTGATAATTGAGTTAAAAAATTGAACCTTGAATCGTAAATCACCTATACTCATAATATCCGAACACACACATATGCACAAAACCACACACACTTTCCCTCGTCTTGATCCGATAGGATCTAGTGTACCTATGACATTTATGTTAGTAACATCAATAACATGCTAGTCTTGTCAGTCTAGACCATTTTATGCAGATTCTTCTGTTCCCTATTGCTTCCTAACAGATTAAAGGTTTTGTGTTGCTAACAAAGCATACAGTAATGCCAGAATGGCAAGAGAATCTCTTAAGACTCTTCCCCTCCACCTTTGCTTAGTGTGAAAATGAATGTATAGACCTTTTCAATGGAATTACATTGCTAGGCAACAGCCTGGCCCCTTGTTAACTTCCTGTCAGTTGATGCCATTCACATACACTGCAACAGGAAATCAACTTGGGTCCATTCAGAATGTTTATGTTTATCGGTCTATAAATGGAAATGGATTTAAAATTGAAATGTGAAGTGCTAGTCTGTTAGCAAGTCCACCCAGGCCTCTTTAGCTTTGGTCTTTCCATGGTTTGTTTGTGCAGAGAAAGGCAGAGCAAAAGAGATGAATGCAGCTGTGTGTCCCAGTATTGTAATGGCTAGCGGGTGATCTGTAGTGACCCCTGCGGAAACTCCCAACACACGCACACGCGCACACGCACGCACACACACACACACACACACACCCAAACACACACAGGATCTGAAAGCTTTCCAGATTTCAGTGTGCATATCATGTGTTGTGTCAGAATGTTCTCGAATCCTAAGCTCACATGTTACAGCAGCCCATTGACCAGCAGCACACTGCCAGAGGCCCCTGAGACCTCTCGCTGTTGCCCATGTGGCATACATACTGGGGTGTAATGTATCTAATTGCCATCCATATAAAAGTGCGGGATAAGATGAACTTCTGTGGGGAAAGACTTCTGCTGCCAGTACTGATAAAGAAAATCACAGTGGTGTAGACTGTGGTACAAAGCAGCATGTTGCTGGTTTTGTTAGATTAACTTCTGATTACTTGAGCACTTTTATCGGCCGCAGATTACAACCAAAGTTCCAACCACAAATACACATGGTCCTGTAAACTGTGTGACTTCAAGCTATGTGACAGCCAATGAGCTTAGTGACAGGCTGGCTGTTTAAGCCTCATGAATCAAGAGACAGCGGCTACAACTGTGTCAGACACTCACTTCAGACATGCAGGAGTGAATCACTGCCAAATATCAGCCCACTCCAGAACTCCACTGAGGAATTGTATGAGATTACTTTCTTTTCCTCTTTGATAAAAAAAAACAAAAAAATGTAAATGGCAGGTGGCATTCAATTATCAAAATGTGTTGAGAGTTGAAAACACAACTAGTGCAGGCACACTATGGAATTATAATCCTGTAAAACACAGTTTGCATTTTTATTTGTTAGGATAAAAAAATATATATTTGTATACGCTTGCAACAGAAGATATTACAATGTTACAATGTTTTATACAAGGTGGCTCCACTGGGAGCATGAGCCAAGTCATAATATTTCTATAGATTCCAATTTAAAAAATAATTAAAAATATTTTATATTTAATAGTGGCTCTGAATCTATTGGTTTATATCAGTATTCAGTTTACACACACACACACACACACACACACACACACACACACACACACACACACACACACACAGCATTGTTTACTTGTTTACTTTAGAGCCTTTTGCCAGGAGCTTTCTTACAAAATGCTCTCTCCCAGACTTGTCTTGCGTCTGTATTCAGCTTAACCTTGAGCAGCATTACGGAGCATGTACATGTTGAAGGTATATATTGAGGGAGTGTGTAAGCAAGTGCTCATACTTGATTGACGAGGCTTTGCTTGTGGCCATCTGTTTGCTCTCGTACTCCAGCAGCAGTTCCTCCAGTGCAGCAGCGTTTTCTGAAAGACACACACACACACACACACACACACACACACACACACACACACACACACACACACACACACACACACACACACACACACACACACACACACATTCAGATGAGACTCAATCAATGATGTGACTACAGTGACAGTCAATACCATGAATCAAAACTTGCCCTGTCTGCTAGAATGTGGTTTACGTAAGACCATATTAGACGTTTATGAATAACATTTCTCTTTGTGCTTATTGGTGATTGATTGGAAAAAATAAACTAGACCATTTTAGGATTTACACTTGGTTCTACTTTTCATTCTAAAACTTCTTTTTTTTATATCTCCCTTCAAAAACAACCAATGTCTCTTTTCACTTTTTGCTGTGTTGGCATTTCTAACATTAAGGAGCGGACAGTCTGAGCTTGCAGCAGTTCAGACGTGTCTGTGACGTACTCTGATGAACTGCGTTCCCCTCTAAAGTCTCAACAGATGAAATGACCACTAGCTCCTAAGTGACGTCACTGCCGCTCAACACCCACCTTTCTTCTCAGTGATGAGGCGAACCAGAACACTGATGGTGTCTTCGTTCAGGTCGTCAGATATGTAGGGACAATTGTTACCTAAAGCAAGCAAAAAAGACAAACAGAGACAGACAGGGACAATTAGCAGACATATGTTTTATAATACTGTACATTACTTTTTAGGTTCTAGATCCTAGATTGTAGAACTAGTATATTGACATTTTCAATTATGTAATTACATACACACATACACATATAGTGTAAAATTATTCTTACAGTCTATGCATATAACACAAATACAAACAATGTCATATGCATATATCAACAAGTTTCTTAATATGTACTGAAAAATACTATGCAGCTTTTTTAGAGCATTCTTTTACCAGTTTTTGTCTGCTGCAAAAAGGATTTGGTATTTTCCATATCTGATATTTAACATATGTAACTGAATACCTGAAAAATAGTAAGCAGACCTTGAGTAAGGATTGCTTTGTCAAACCATATGGTAAAAAAAAAAAAAATTACACTCATTATATTTTGTAATATATTCTTGAAGATAAATGGCATGTATTTCAAACTGTCCAATATGAACTTTACTGTAATATATAAACTTATATGTTTGTACATTTCAATGCACAGTAAGTTCCTCATGCTTTTAAATCACTTTGACAGCAGCTACTTCACTCACAGATAGAGACAGAGTGAGCGCAGTTCACACAGTGCATGTGCATGTGCCCCGGTGCACGATGGAACTGATAAGGATGGATGTGGATGAGTGAACAGCAAAGAATAGATATGCCTCCATGGCAACACCCCCCCGACCATCCCATAATAGCACAGCACATTGAGGCAGCTGAGAGGAAAGGGATGAGGGCGCAGGGGGGTCCAGAATAGCTCACTCAGCAAATCACACTCCATTCAGCACTGTTGAATCACACAAGGCTCTGTGTGTGTGTTTGTGTGTGTGTGTGTGTGTGTGTGTGTGTGTGTGTGTGTGTGTGTGTGTGTGTGTGTGTGTGTGTGTGTGTGTGTGTGTGTGTGTGTGTGTGTGTGTGTGTGTGTGTGTGTGTCAGACCCCTAATGCCAGGTGACTGTGTGTATCTGGTTGTTAAAGAGCAAAATGTGACTATGTGCGTGTCTCTCTTGCATAAGCAGTGTCAGGCTGTTGTTGGGACATAACAATAGCCGTGTCTCCACAGTGGCTGTTGCTATGCGAGGATAGTGGCATCCATTTCACAGTGAGGCACTCATCCTCTTCTATTTATTCCTTCAACAGAGTCAGACCCATGTTCAATGTTTCAGTGTCAGCCACATTAAGTCACCAGTCAGTCACCTTGTTCTCAGATGAGTTCCAGTTCGGTCAGTTCAATGTTTGAGCTTCAGAATAAAAAAGATTTTTTTTTAAAAACCTGGTAAGAGATAATAATAAATTGAACTTATATAGCGCTTTTCATAGACTCAAAGTCGCTTAAAGAGATAACAGTTTAAATGCAGCAGTCCTGCATGTGGAGCTAACTGAAAAATGAAAACTGCAGCAGCTAAACTCTACCTTTTCACTCTGTCCTTGTGGCTGAGAAAGCTGAGTTATCACAAAGTTGCAGCTTTGACTCCAGCTCATGACATTTCTTGCCCTCCGTTTCTTCCCTTCAACTTTCCTGTCACTGCGCTTTCCAACAAGTCAAACTTTTCTCTGTCTGCAGCTCTGCGTTGCCAGAGTTACCTCTGCAGTCTGATTTTAGCCCTGCCAAGCTAAGCTTGCTGTGTTTCTTCATGGGTGTTCCCCCTGAGTGGAGATGATGAGAAAAGTGCTGGAGTAAGAACTTTACTTAACCTTAGCCCAGGACAGAGAGACAGAGAGACAGATAGTCGGCGCACAGCAACAAGGATAGTTACATAACAACAAGAGAGGGAAGAGGGAGAGAGATAAAGTTTTCCCATGCAGCATTCAAAGCTGCTGCTGCCCTCTGATCATTCTTTTGTTCTTAACTGTTTTACCTGCTGTCTTTTACTTCCTTACATTACCCACTTTCTGGCATCTTTACTGACTTTATTTTGCATATCATCCCCTCCCTCGTCCTTTATGTGTCTCACTCACACATGCAGATATAAAAAGCGCATCACTGCACCACTGCACCACTGCATCACCTGTGCTCAAAGCTGTACAAGAGGAGAGAAAGGGGGGGGAGCTGAGAGTGAAGCAGGTGATAAGGTGTCCTAAAATCACCCCAGTAGCTGTTGCTTGGTTCCAATGGAAAACATTACCATCGATTTACATGAAGGTTGAAATTGCGCCTTTAGATTATTCAAAGTGATGAAAAGTCAATACGCTATTGTTATCTGCATAATGTCCTAAATTGTTGAAAATTAAAATCATTCATTTTGAATCAATCAATCACTCAGTCAGTCAAACTCACATTTAAGACATACAACTTTTCACGTTAGTTTTAGGTTTCATACAAGAAACACTTAAATAGAACTTCATCATGGAAGACCCCGACAAGCTCTAGCAACTGACAGAGCGGATCAAAAAAAAAAATGGGATAGAAGAAAATAAAGGAAGAAGAACAAAGCAGAGAGAAACAAGGAGATACAGAGAAGGAGAGGAGAGAGGAGAAAGAAAGAGACATAAACCATGAGGTGAGGACCCGATTGAATTATTGAGCTGGCTGGGAAAGGAGAGAAGGATTGATAGTGTCATGTTCATATGAGAAGAGGGAGGCGGTTGGGGGGGAGGGGGTGGGGGTGGTGGTGGATGGGATGAATGAACAAAGACTATAAGGACAGAGTGGGGGGGGATGGGGGTTCGGGAAGTTTCTCTTTGGGTGCAGGGATGTCTTACGTTTCACAACAAAGTGCTCGGAGAGAAAGAGACCAAGGTAACGCCGCAAACAAAAGGCAACAGAAAGACTGTTGCTCTGACTTCTGTCTGTCCTGAAATCACATCTTTGCACAGGCTTTCTTTCAAATATATGAGCAGAGATGGGATGTTTGAGGAGTTTTTGACATTCTGCATGCATTTCATTTTTAGGTCAGATTTTCTGCTAGTGAAACAGATGTAACAATGATACTTATCGTACAATCCGATCTGCTGGCCCTGGATCACTAAATCCACTACGCAGACAGAGAGGCATGTGCTTTAAAGGCTTGGTGACACAATAGAGAAGCTCTCATCTTTGAAGACACCAATTACGTTGGTGGTTGTGGCTGAAATGTTAGGGAGCGGAAGCTAAAAACTACCTAGGTACTCAAAGAAAAAGAGTAATATTCTCCCTGTAATCAACAACAATGAGCTAACAAACTACTGTAGACGTCCTCAATTAGCTCATTGTATCAAGAAACATTCAAGTGTGAGTATTTGTAACTGTGTAATGAAAGAGGCAGGTTCAGCCAACCAAGGAGTGCACAGAGATAAAAAACAAAACAAGATAAATGATAACTTGATGTTTGCATCTGTGAAAAACATTTCTTACTTAAATGTTTTAATCCTAATGATGGGAAGTTATCCAAACTTAGCAGGTGTTGGGCGAACGGGTGTTCTGATCTGTTGAGGTGGCAGCTGTGCTCTGACTATAGCTGCAAAATAATAACTGGATACCGGATCCCAAAATGGCCTTTATTCAGTTCAATGAAATTGCTCGGCTGGCGCATACGGAAAAAAACGTTTCTAAGATTCTGTGATATGTGGCCCACTGAATATGCACAGTAGTGTTTCCTCTGCCCGCGAGTTCCCACTGGGCCCACTGACTTCACATTGTGGCGACGTCACAGGTTTTTTACATCGCTTTTCTCGACTCAAGGAAAGTTTTTCAAATATAAAAAGTCCATGAATAAAAAAAAAAATCAGCAATCACAACCAACCTTGTTTGCAGTTTGAGCAGTCCTGTCAACAGTTTTACAGACATCTCTCTTACAATGGTGGCCTATGGGAAAAAATCCTTTTAGGGCCGCAGGGGTAGCACAATAGTAAGGAAAATGTATATTTGAAAGAGGACACAGACAGTTAGCCTGGCTCTGTCCAATGGTACCAGCACCTCTTAAGCTCACTAATGAACACTTTGTATTTTGTTTAATTCGTACTAAAACCAAGATGATTACCTGCATGCCTAATGGACATGCAATGAAAGTGGTATTCATCTTCTAATCTAACTCTCTACAGGAAAGCAAATAAGCATATATCCCAGTAGGCTACAAACTATTGCTTTAGGCCACACGCGTCAAACTCAAGGCCCGCGGGCCAAATGCGGCTCCTCGCAAATGTTGATCCGGCCTGCATATCAGTTTTAGGTTGACAATACATTTTGGCCCTGGCTAGTTGTGCACCAAACCAAAAAGACCAGACTGATTTCATGAAGTGGCGTATGTATGACACGCCAATACGTATGCCATTATTGCCGTGTGATCAAGACGCATACTCGGTTTTTAGCGTGTTGATCAACGCTGTTTGCCTCCATTGACTTACATTACCTTGCGATAACACGCCACGTGGCTTTAGAAAGTGCCACGTACCAAGTTTAGGCTGTGACGTTGCAGACTGCCGTCCGCTATATACAGCGTAGACATACACGCAGATAGCTCAAAATGCGTACAGATAACACGCCACTTAACTTTAGAAAGTGCAGTGTATGTTTACGCAAAGTCATGATATCACGTTGAAAAGATGGAAAACTGTTTTCAAACTCCAAATGATTTGATGATTTGGCAGATTTACCGACTTTGAGACTCAGAGACTCCCACAGAACCTGAGAGTATTTTAATATTCAGGCTGTTGTAAAAAATAAAAAAATAAAAAAATCTTTGGTTTTGAATGAGGAAGTCTTTGCTCACTTTCGAGGAGTTTATGTCGAATGCAGTGCGACAAAAGTCGAAAAGAGCAACAAAAAAGCAACAAAACGATGCAAAAACCGACAATAAAAAAAAAGAGTGATTAAAAAGTCTGAGAAAGCCACAAAAAAGTCGGAAAAAGCAACAAAAATGACCAAAAAAAGCGACATGCAGTAACACAGTCAAAGATATTTGACTTTTTTTGATGTATGCATGTGAATTTAACTTTTCTACATCTGGCCCGTGATGTGATTCTTTTTCCAGTGGCCCTAAATGAAAATGAGTTTGACATCCCTGCTTTAGGCTATGCCCACTTTTTGCATGAGGCTTTAGAAGTGAAGCTTTGCAATGTTTGCTGAATTCAATGTACTCTCTCTGACTCACATTTGGAGTTTGTGCAACCATAAATAAGTACAAACACCTCATAGCAGACGTAGTTTAACAAAATCTTATATGTTCTATGTGGAAACGTACCAGGAACACTTCATTGTGCGTCCTGTCCCACAGTTTAAAAACGCTGCTCCGATCAATGCTACAGCAGATGGTGTACACCTTGTGACTACCTGCTATACAAGCCTGAAAACCACACAGGCACAGTACATCAAGTAAATACAGGAAATATGGGTGCAGCCCACTTTTCCCATAGTGTGCACGGCAATGTAGGTCTATACAGAAAGTATAAATGGTGTCTGCTTCACCATCCAGTTCAAACCAGGTGTTATGACTGCCACAGGTGACTTGTCACCTTACAAGAACAGAAGTCTGTTTGGGTCAAAGGCTGCAGTACTCCAGAACAGGACAACATACCACTCTTCACTATTACAAAGGACAGGGATAAAGAGCCCTCATGTTACTCTGAGACTGTGCAAAGCACAAAGAACGGGGTGTGGTAACTCAATACTTGTTTTATTGCTTGGTCCCTCTGTGTCTCTCTTTATTTCTCTCTCTCTCTCTCTAATCTAAGCTATCTTTAGTTTCTCCATTTATTTATCTTAATTTCTCTTTCGGTTAATACCACCCTCATCCCTCTGTCTTTCTTTCTTTTTTTGCACTCCCCCGCCTCCCCCCACTTTTACTTATTTCTGTATTTACCCAAGTCAGTTTCTCTCTGACGTCAGTAGGGCGAGAGAGTTCATGGGAATTTTCAGAGAGTAAAATTACAAGAATAAAAATGCATGCTTGGAAAAACACAGCATGCATGACATGTAATGACCCCTGCAAGGTCAAAGTTTAAAGACATAGAAAAGCCTCCCATGTAGGCTCGCGTGCAGTCACATCACAGAGATACATGGACTGTGACACAAAGACACTGCCCTTTGGGCTTGGCTTTGCCCTGCCTCCTGACAACCCTTAACCACATCTTCTGCATGCGTGTGTGCTAATTCGGCATTTTTATGGCCGAACGTGACAACAACCTGAACATAAATGCTAGTTTCAGTAATCACGCCCCCTGCTACTTTCTATCTTTATCTATAGCTCTTTTTTTCTAACTTTTTCTTCTCTTTTTTCATTGCCGGCCTTTTTTTTTGTTGCAATTCCTGTTGTTTCATCTCTCTCACCTTCTTTTTGCGGTGTGGCAGTTTCCTCATCCCCTCCCTCCTTGTCAGCAGTGCAGCGGTAACCCTTCTTCTTCAGGATGTTGCAGATGAGGATACCCAACAGGCCCATCACGCAGAAAATGGGCACCAAAGCAAACACGGCGTACTCTGCCGTCTTCTCCTCAGCGCTGCGCACCACTGTGCCGTTGACCGGCCCTCCTGCACCGCTGGATGGACCTTTACCCACAGTACGCACCGTTCTGACATGCAAAGATGCTGAGAGAGATGAGAATAAGAAGAAACAGAGGGGGCAGGATGTAAGACCATGGTCTTATCGCCATAAAAAACAAATGATAAATGTGAATTTAATGAGCAGCATGTGTGCAGGATCATGCTTACTTTTCACACACAGGCTTTGGGTGGAAACTTCCCCTGTGGCAGTGGAGTGAAACCTGCAAATAAAAAAAGAAAGAAGAGAAAGGAACGTAATTAGAGAGATGGACAGAGAAAAAAAGTGGGAGGACCATTCTACAGTGAATGAATGAATCAGCGGTTTTAGCCTGTGGCACATTATGTCCTATGTTGCCTGCCCATTGTTGTGAATGATGTAATGTATGTGTGTGTGTGTGTGTGCGTGTGTCTTCTTGTTTTCTTGAAACAGAGCAAACGACGGGCCTTAATTTGGAACAAATAAAAGTTTACGGGGTATATGATGGAGCACTGAACTGTGCAGAATACTAGGCCTTACCCGGGCAGACAGTCCCCACAGACACCATCTGAGATCGCAGTGCCAGGGGTTGCAACCTTACGGCCAAGGATCTCGCAGGATGCATGTGGGCGGCAAAGTTCAGAGTCAAATGCATCTGAAAAGGTTCTCGTCGGGCACAACTGACATTGCACTTCCTCTGTTGGACTTTGGATCTGCCCACAGGCCTGGCAAGAAAGAAAACACTTTTTAACTCAAGCAAAATAGGCCGCAAAAGAGCAAAATGAGGCATCTATCTGGTGCTGTCAAAGGGTTAGAGTCTTTGTGTTAACTGGAATTATTAAAAAAAAGACATTTTCTTTAAACGTTCACTTAGCTACGCTGGCCAACAAAGGCAAATACAGATATCTTAGTGACGTATGGTAGTTTTGTTGTGTTAGTAACAGCATGTAATCTGCAGCAACGTCCTAAATACAACCTGCAACAAAAGAGAAACATAACACACCTTGACAAAAACCCTCCTTTTGTTTAAAAAACAATCTCATAAAGGTTTCCCGTCATTAAACAGTGAACCAAATAACTTGGTTTATGTTGACTGTGGTGACCCTAAACAGAAATTGTAATCTCTGGCCATAGGCTTTATATATACAGGTAGGTGGTGGGAACTTGTCACCAGTGAGTCACAACACATTCATTTGCTTACATACTGCAAATAAAAATGCATACATGCATTCAACATTTGGCTGTAGCTGACTATGTCACAAGGTATTTGCACTCTTTGTCCTATATTTCTTGAAGCTCTACATTTTACAGAATGAGGAGAAATATACCTTGCTGTACATTTATAACAGGCAGGAAGGGGAAGATAACATGGGGTGAAAGTGTTTTGTAGTGTCTAGGGGGACAAAAGAAATACGTATAAGGTGGTCTCACCTTGGAAGGCTCCTGGCCAGCAGGGCATTGCAGACACCCACATCCTTCCCCCCACCGACACTGCACTGCTGCAGTCCCACCACAGCCAAACACCTGGAAGACACACACACACACACACACACACACACACACACACACACACACACACACACACACACACACACACACACACACGCTCATGAGTCAGTGGAGGTTTGCAGTAAAATTGTGATGTTGCATGATGTGCATGCCACTCTATAAAGAACACAACCATTTTGTTGCATAAACAACACACAGATGCACATTTTACCGTGAGAAGGACGAGAGCTGAGCAGTAAAGGTGGTTCCTCATCTTCTTCAATGTATTCTTCTATGTTCATATGATCTAAAGGAGGTAGGAGACAGGGGAGACAAAGCAGGTCAGAAAAAGGGTTAATCACATTTTAAAACATGGTCAGGTTCACTTAAATATGGGTTTTTCATGTGCATAATACAAATCACCTAAGTCAACACAACTGCCCTTTTTGCAAACAAAACCTTTTAACCTTTTTAGTGCCAAAAAGCTTTTTTCTGGTCACATATGGATGAACACACAACATATCAAAAGACAACATAATTGGTGACATTACAATACTTCTGTCAGACACACACACACACACACACACGCTCACAGCGAAAAACACCTGAGTCATTTTTTTGCAACTTATGTGGAGCGCAGTGACTCGACTGACAGGCGGTAAGGAGCAGTTGTAAATGATGTAAATAACATTTAACATGAATCAGGTTATTTTTATGACCAGGAGTGAATGAACCAAGGCTTAGCTGTAGCTATTTTTGGTTCATAGACACTTGCAATTCATGCTACAACACATTCATTTGCCAACACATGCTGGCTTTCTCAACGCTTGGCATTAGCTGTGCCTGGGAGGAGTATTTCATGATATTTAGGTAAGTTAGAAAAGTCTTTTTATTGTTTAATGTCATATCATGATAGAGAAGACAAACACATGAAGACAAGAGGATGGTTGTACTGCTTTATTTTGCAGTGGAAAAATGATTCTTTGATCTAGGTTGTGTTACAGCAAAACAATATTGTCATCTCTAAAGTTAGCAATTTGCGGTCGGAAAATATTTCATGACTGCTTTTAAAATAGCATTACTTCCTACAGTGCCTATCCGTATGTACACAACAAGTGGTCAGCAAGGCATTTATTACTGCTCTTTACTTTTGTTTCTATATAACTTTGCGAGCTAAGAATGAATGAATGAATTTCAACCTGAGGTAAATTATCAACGAGATATTCTCGGGTCCATTTATAGCATCCCGACATTTACACTGGCTCACCTTTACGTTTGAGTTTCCACTGCTTAATGTAACATGTCAAAATCATGTTGTGTCAACATATGATATTTTGTCACATTAACTGTGGTCTGTCAGCATACAGCAGGTTATTTGTGGTGAATAAATTAAAGACATGTCAAACTCACACAACATAAAATGCATTCTTAGCACTTATCACACTGCACAACTTAAGTCGTCATGAACATGATCATATGAGACAGCCAGATATGGCAAATATGTTTTTTCTATTTTTCTCAATACTTTTCTCCCGAGAGGAGAATTAAGTAGCCGACAGACTGGCTGGTCACAAATAGGCTTGTACAACAGCCACTGACCAAAAGCGAAAACATAACAGGCATTTGGAATATGTCAAACAAAAACAAGAACGACAGAATAAGGATGAGAGGAAGAAAGTAAAGTAAAGTAGGAGAAAGTAGATGAGTAGAAAGAAACAGATGGAGAAGATGGAGAAAGACATTACGGCTAAGATAGAGATTATGAAAGAATACGAGACAGAACAAGAAAATGGGAGAGAAAGGAGAAAGACATAAGCAGCATACTTACCCCAGACTTGCAGCTGATTGACACAGTTGCCGTGGCAACTCAGCGAGGATGCTGTGTATGCAGCTCTAAATGCTGAGTCGGGACCAAACTCAAATCTAACTGTCTTACAGCTGTCTAAGAACAACACAAACACTTGATAAAAGTCCTACTTAGAGCTACCTGGAAAAGTAACTCAAAAAGACTACTGGATTTTAGAAGGAGAAAATTAAGATTAAAATGTGAAATTATATAAAGTTCTAACTGTGAGACAGACCACTAAAATGCAACTCAAGAAGTCGGAGAAGACTCAAGTCTAGTGCAACTGAATGGAGAATTCAATGTACCTGCCTGTGTCTTATACTGTCATTCTGACCACAGACACACCCCTGATGTCCTTAGGACATTCCCCTTCTATCACGGCTAAAACATGTGTGTGTGTGTGTGTGTGTGTGTGTGTGTGTGTGTGTGTGTGTGTGTGTGGTGAGGCCACTTTAATGCAACTCCTTACTTTTGACCACGTGGCAAAACATAATGTTTTAAACATTAGTTAGCAAGCAAATAGACTATTCTCCACTCAAACCCATTCATTCTCTTCCTGTGTGGTCAGCACACACATAATAGACACACAGCACACACACCTAAAACAGCATATCCCTAGTGTGTATTTTTTTTTTTTTTTTTTTTACAAATTATTTGTGCATTAATTTATAGTTGCAGGTGACACACATACAAAGTACACACACACACACACACACACACACACACACACACACACACACACACACACACACACACACACACACACACACACACACACACACACACACACACACACACACACACACACACACACACACACACACACACACAGAATGCCATAACATCCAGCCAGCACCAAACTGTGCCTTACACAAACAAAGTAAAAAATGTAACGAGTTTATGATTTTGGTCAGTCGAGGCCCTCATGCCAATGACAGGCTACTGCAGCATAATTTCAGGGAGAAAGATAAAGCGAGGACAGAAAAACCATTGGTAAAAAAAAAAAAATACATGGCTGAAGGGCCGATAGAGCTGTAAAGGAGAAGAGAGAGGGAGAGAGGGAAAGAGGAGAAAGTAGCAGGGAGTGAGATTTGCTAAAACTTCAGCCTGATAGCATAATATATATATAGAAGCATTTGTTAAAATGCCATACAGACCAGAGCAAGAGGCTAATTACAAGTCATACACGTGCACATACAAATGCACATGCACCCACACATGCACAAGACACAAAAAGAAAAAATGATCAATAAAACGACAATGATAGAGAGAGCTAAACAAAAATGGGACCTACAATTAAGTACCTCTGTTTTTGGAAAGTGTCAAGTAACAAATTGGACAGGGGTTAGAGGGGTTGAGGAATGTTGGTTTTCCACAAAGAATCTCGCTTGACCTCCAGAAGTGCAGTGACTGAAACGAGCGCACTTCAACTCCAGCAGAGCAAGGTGAAATTGAACATGTGATGAATGCATGTCATCCAAAATCATTAGCATACAGCGGACTGACTTCACTTTTGACCTGTTCAAAAAGCGCTAACCCTTGTGCACTCCTAAAAGTCATTTTCACATGCAAAGATTTTGGTTAATGAGAAATCATTCTGGAAATGTGGACCAGCAGTTTACCAACCATTTCCCCTGCTTGCTATACGTAGGCAAAACGCAGTAATTGTATGCAACAGCAACACATGTAGTGAAAATGTGCTTGAAATAAAATGCACGTGAAAGCATGTCCAAAAAGATTGTTCAAAACATGCCAGCTTCCTGACCACTATTGTCAGAAGTCAGCCCTTCACGGCCAAGCGTTCCAAGCCAACATTGTCTGTGTGTGATGCATTTGCATTTTAATCCAGTTTCAACCCAACCGTTTGAGGTTTTCCCCACAAACCCACTACAGAAGTCACCACCACACGTGGAACTTCCACTGGACCTACATGGCACACATGCACCCATCCTTCTCTTCCTTCAGTCCATCCATGGCAAAGTGCTACTGGGACCAACAGCAGTGCAGAATTCTCCATCATCTTTTAAAGGAATAGTTCCACATTTTGGGAAACACGCTTTTTCGTGAGACAAGAAGATTGCTTAGCTTAGAAACTGGAAGCAGGGGGAAAGAGCTAGATTCTTTGATTCAAAAGGTAACAAAATCCACCAACCAGCACCTCTCAAGCTCAAAAATGGCCCCACACATTGTCCCCCATAAATTGCCAAAAAAACAGAAAACAGAAAATCAATAAACTCTATTCTGTAACTGGTCGCTAGCTGGAATTTCATATTCAAGGGACAGACATGCGAGTGGGATAGATTTTTTCATTTAACTCTTAACAAGAAAGTGAATTTGTTTTTCCAAAATGTCAAACTATTGCTTTAAGACATCTTTGGCTCCTTATTCATCTGCCAAAAGTCCCTCCATTCATCACAGTTTATAACTATACTACAGCATCTCTTTACTTTATCCTGCATGTCTTTCCCCTCTCTCTCCCCATTCTCACCTTGCTGTCCTATGAAATAACGGCGGAAAAGCCCAAAATATAATCTTAAAAAAAGAAGAAGAAAAGATCAATTTAGACTCGACTTAATCCCTGTCAAGGAAACAGACGGTCTTTGTCTTTGCTTGCTGTAACATTTGTGTCTCACATCCTTGAACTCTCATAATTTTCTTCCACATGCTCTTTCTACTTCAGTCAATCCCATAATTGCATTTTATTGTTTGCATGCTTTCTTTTTCATAACCCGGCTTGCTTCAAGCCTATGACGGCCATGTGCTTTGGTTTGAAGGCTGCAGTCAGATGGATGTGTGAGTAGAAGGAGTAAAGCGAGACAGAAAGAAAGTGAGAGAAAAACGGTACAGACACAGAGAAAGAGAAGACAGAAGCGTAGGAAGGCCAGGATATGACAGGATATTAACACCCCTCAGAATATCCCAGCGTACACAACAAAGCCGAAAGACACCAACACCCACAATTCCATGGTCAATTTATGTGAAAACAACAAAACAGAATAAACAATTCAAAAACACCTCAAAAGGAAAAAGAGAAGAGCGTGACAACTTTTTCAAAACGGTAAAACAGTAATTACCCAAAACCCTCAGTGCTGTTGTTTGACACATTCAAATAACAAGTCACGGCAACGCCAGATGACCAGTCACGTTTTCTGTTTTGTTGAGCGGACCTAAAAATAGCAATAATAAAGAAGTAATGGCAAAGGCTGACAAAAACATGCACATTATTCTATGCTGTGGTGGTTTTTGGGGCGAGGACCGGAGTCACAGCGAATGTGCAAAAGCTTTTTCTGGCACCTTGATGTCATGCAGCAGCTGAGCTGAGAAATCCTACTGGATGAAGCCGTGAAGGAAAAAAGAAACCACAAAAGAGGAAACACAAGAATGAGTGGAACACCTTGCCTTTCAGTGTGAGGTGACTGAGAGGCAAGAGAGATCAAGGGTAAAGCAGGGTCAAGCTGCCATGTTACTGGCTTCCAAACGCTGAGTCGTGTGTGTAGTAGTACACATGATTCTGATTAGACATGAGACTCTGCAATGACCCTTTTTTTTAAAGCCACCATGTACTTTAGTGTCAAGTCTACAGCCACAAAATATGTCAGTCATGCTTACAGATCTGCCATATTCAAGCTACACCTCGGTAAACAAATTCTAATGATAAAACAGTAAGCAAGAAGCCATCTCTCTGAGTCAAAAGCTTATTGGTTCTTATTGGTTTATGTAGCTAAAATGCTAGACTGGGTAAATCCAGCCTGATCTACCGGCGATTTGATTTTGCCCTGCAGCTCAGGCTGGAAACCTGAAGGTTTATCTATCCTGCTTCCGGTTTTTTTGCGGGAACCAATCACAAACTTGCTTATCCACTTGGCGCGCTATTGGCGGGTTTAACACGATGACGACAGAGAAGCGACCAAGCAGCTTTTTGTTTCCATTCAACATGGCGGCCACCGAAGCGCAGCAACCCGTTGATGCCGCTGTCGCTGCTACGTCACCGAGATCGTTGGTCTGATTGGTTGAAGGACTATCCAATCGCGTACAGAGTCATTTGAACTATGCCCGTTGGTCACGCCTCTTGTGCAGAGAAAATATAGAGCAGACTCCCCAGACTAATGTTCAATCTTAAAAGATTGAACATTAGTCTGGTGATAGCCAGACTACTAAAATGCCACACTGGGCGTGTTAATGCCTGTAATTTAATGTAATGTATGTTGTGGTTTAAGCAATTGCTCTTTCTCGTTGCAGTTTCAAACTTAATTGCATTGGGTTTTCAGCCACACTTTTACTTTGCTTTCAGAAGTTCAGTAAGCCAACCCAGATGTGTGAATGCAGCATATGAGTGGATATTTGGCATATAGGCTCTGGCCTTGTCAATTACTGCAAGTTAACACTAAGCTCAATACAGCAGAGGACAAGAAATTACCTTTGCCGCAGGGAAACCTTGAATCTAAGGCTAGGCTGATGCTGGGGTGGGAGTGGGGCTTTTAAAATTCCATGTTTAGCAGCAGTATTTTCAAACTTGCAACGCAGGCATTATGCACTGCATTGACAGATTCTTGGTCAAACTCAACAAAGCACATTTTAATCTTTCCTGAACCTTGATCAAGTAGTTTTACTTGCCTAACCCTAACCAAAACGCATTTGTAGTTAGAAATTCGCTACGTCATAAAACATACTGTTGTACTCAGTGAAGTACAGTATGTCATATACTGAATGTAGCGGCAGCAGTTGTTTGCCTGAACTGGCTTTCAGGCATTGCTTGATCAAACAGGTGTAGTAAAACTTTATCAAAACTTTTATAATAATCTCGCAAAAAAGCCCCGCTTTATTATGACCAAGTTAAGCCTGCCCATAGACAAGGTCAGGTTTACAGTTTTCTGCCACCCAGGAGTAAACTCAACTTACTTGCTGTGTCATGGTATTATTTGAATGCTATGAATAATGATGACAGTGCACATAATCCTCACCTTTTTCGAACCAACTACTAGAGCCCGACCGATATATCGGCGGGCCGATATTAGGCATTTTCCAAACTAGCGGTATTGGCATTTATAATGGCCGATAAATGAATATTTAAAAAATTAAATAAAAACGGACAAAACACCCTTCAACCATGTTCTGAGTGTTGGCATTGCATAGTTTGTCCACCAGAGGGCGCTCTACAACGTCCCTGTTGGCAACACTCGTGTTTAACCCTTTAAGTTTCATATCTTAACTTTGTATTTTTATACACTTTATTTATCAGAACTTTAATATATATTTTATGTTCCTCTGTTCTGTTGTTTTAAACTGCATTATCATATTATTTTAGTGAGGACTCATAAATAACTACAAATAACTAATGTTAGGGAAATCTGTTTCCATCTGGATTTTTTTGTTAAATATATCGGCCGGATTTTTAAATCACTAAATATTTGTATCGATATCGGCCTTAAAATCCTTTATCGGTCGGGCTCTACCAACTACTGAGTTTAAATGTGTTTATCAGTTTAGGCTCATAGCCCTTTAAAAAATAATTACATTATCGAAACATTGCTCGACACAGGGCTGTTTTTCTTAATTCCTGAAGAGTCTAACCTCATGGGAAAGACATTAAACTCTTGATTAAAACAGAGTAATGCTCATGTTGATGCATACTGATGTAGTTCGAATTTAAAAAAAAAAAAAACACACTAAAGGACACTAAATTGTCCTTATGGAGCTTTAAAAATGGCTGACGAAACACTTTCAAAAGCACTTCAAAAGACGTGGATTTCCCTCTCCGTCATGAAGTAAGTAGGCTTGACAAAGAAAAATCAACTGCCAAGTTCCCATGCAGATAATGGCTACCTATTAAGCCCACTAAGTCACGTAGCATGTCCAGCCTTGGGGAACACCTCTTTATCTAACGGCCCATGTAGTGAAATACAATAGAAAATAACTGAGCCGGCAAAAAAAAGGTTTAAGGTAATTACACTCTATTATCCATCAGACATTTCGTGGACCGAGAGATAATGTGCATGTGTACGACAACGACGTGATCGGGACAACCATACCCTCTGTTTGACTTAATGGAGGTGCTCATTATCACCAAATGAAAGGCTGATTTACGACAACCCTATCCACGTTAGTGTTTAGACAATGTCTCATTATGGGGAGCATGTCTGACAACTGGGCTGATGTCGCCTCTTCACACGTGTCTGCGAATGCCTTTCTCCCACTGACTCTTTGTGTCCATCATTCCTCCTCTCTGTCCTTGGGTTGACGTGATGTTCAGTCGTCATGTTTTCCAGTGGAACTGTACACCGGCAGAAACCTAACGGGCCTCTCTTGTGTCTTTCAGATATCACTGAAGTCGAACGAGAGAGGTTGAACTGACCAGAGAGAGAGAGAGAGAGAGAGAGAGAGAGAGAGAGAGAGAGAGAGAGAGAGAGAGAGAGAATGGATGAGAGGACAAACAGGCAAGAGAGACAGATGCAGTAAGGTATTCAGCTTGTTAACAGCCAGAGTAATACCTCTGCAGCAACCGGAGATCCCACAATACAGCAGGGTGACAGTACCTAAGTCACAGCTACTGTGAATACACATGCATACAAAGGAAACTGGTGATACGACAGAAAGGTTTCCCTTCCATACTCTGTGTTTATTAAAAACAGATGCCACATCTTGTGGGAAGTCATAAATTCATACGTGCTTTAGACTCACTCCCCCCTGAAATATGTTTCCAATCACTAAGTTTATTGTTCTATCCCCCTCGAAAGTCAACTTACATAAGTGGTAGACATAAAAACCTGACTTGGTTTGCATGAATTTCACTGACTGTCAATGGTGCTTTTTCACATTGCAAAGACTTTTTAAGTTACATTAAAACTTTGAAAGTGTTTAGGACCATTTGTTTTTTCAATCATTCTATGTCTGCCTCATTGCAAACAAGCCAAAAATTGCGCCAATTCAAAAAAACGTGTTTTTCCAAAAGTAGACAAGAACACTTTACTATTATTTTAACCCACCAGAAGCCAACCACAAACTGTGGCTACAAATCAACCCCTAAAGTTGACAAAGGCACAACAATCTGAGTTGCGATAATGTGTGTGAGAGTAAATGTTTTTGAGAGTCCGGTATTTTCCCTTACATCACCGGCATCATTAACTGTGAATGTAAATCAACTCCTTATGTTCACAACACCTTAAATTATTATTCACAATCCGTACACACATACAGTAAAAGTCAGCACACAAACACTTGCACTATAATTAAACAATTCCCATTTCCACACACAAACACAAACTTACGTATGCGGTGTAAAAACAACACTTCCAACGTGTTATCTCTATTTGTTGAACAAATACAGAGGATTTACTTAATTCCTGTTTTAGTCACTGGAAAAATCTACTCTCTATTATTCAAGAAGCTGAGCTCAGGTAAAGAAAACATGAATTTGGTCCCATCTGTACAGTTTTTATGTAACTTGCTTGCATTCCTGAGTACTGAAAAGAGCTGTTTAATGTGCGGCTAAATTGTAAGATGCCCTATTCGCTTGTTGGAACAAGTCTTCACATTAAAGCTAAAGTGATAAGTAAGAGAAGTGCTGACTGTTTGCAGGGAGATGTAAACCTTGAAGAACGGTGTCTTAAAGGAAAAGTTAGACATTTAGGGATATAAACTTCATAAAAATCTAACCCTGACTGTTCTCACCGTGAGATTAACAGATACAGTTCATCCTAAGAATTCACTGTGCCACATGTATGTTTAACATTAAAACATGATTTATAAAATCATGGCAACAATTATTGCTTTAATGTCTTAGTATGCTATGCACTAAAAGGGTATAGAGGCTTTAGGTCACCCACACGTTATTGTAGGCCCAGTTTAATATACAACTTAATTTTATACAATATATGCAGTAGGGGGTCCCTGATCCATTTCTCTCAGTTAAGGGGTGCTTGGCTTAAAATATGTTGAAGACCTCTGCTCTAGATTGATGAACAGACAGATATGAGAGTAGTAACTACTCATCAACAAGTCCTCCAAACCATATGACGATATAGGTCGTTGATTCCTACTCTCTAATACGACCCAAAGGAGCGCTTAATAAATTAGCGCCCCTAGTGGTGGCAGGAAATAGCCTACCACCCAAAGGAGCGTTTTTACTTCCTTATATCCAAAAGTCGCAGTTTTAAATATTACGTTTCTTCACTTTGAGTTACACAGTTGACCGCGTTCCAGTTACAAGTTGGAAAAATGGGGGTAGAGGGGGGGACTCCTAAGCAGGTTAGCCATTGTTACACATTAGGTAGTATTTTGCTCGTACAAACACTGTAGCTTCATGTCCACAGATAGAAGATGGACAGTGCTGTGTGTACGTCTTGAGTTCATGGGACACAAATAGGACAGAAGTGCTAAAAACAGTATACAGCTTTCACTACTGTTGCTGCTCCGAGCGACCATGTTGGGTTGTGATGCCAGGGTTGATGAGGTTCTCCCAACTCCCAATTGCTTTTTGAGGAAGGACGGTGTTCTACTTATCCAACTCTCGTCATGAAAGCAAATGAGTGTATTTAATGCCAAATTATCATTTTAATGGGCGGTTGGGTCAGTGAGAGGGCAGAGGCCAGAGTGAACGTTGGGATTCCTAAGCAGACCTATGGGAGTGTTAAACAACTCCATATGTGTACTGAGTTTACATATATTTTACATAATGAAAGCAGTTCCTCAGAACTTTCTATGAACAAAGGTGAAAGAAGCAGATAAGCAACCATGCAGTTTGCCCCGTAAATGCAAATCCCAACAACAGACATGCAAACTTATATCCACATATATTTATGGATCTAAATATGCTGTGTCTTAAGTTGTATTTAATAACTCTATAAAAGTGCTGCTGAAGACGAGAGGTTCAATTTTGTTGGCTACATCATTACTCAGCGGTTGTTTTGAAAATGGGAATGTCTGTAGCACTCTGCACATGAGGAATTGTGTGGATCCTCTCCAAAACATGACTGACACACACACACACACACACACACACACGCTGGTGTGTGATTTGTTCTGGCAACTAAAAGCCAGTGATTGGTTACTGGCGAGTTCAGCAGGCAGATTGCGGTTGCTTTGCAGATTTGTCTTTCCTCCCCCGGAGCTGGCCAGTGAGGTAGCAAACCTCTGCGGTCTCTTTTCCCCTTTTTTTTCTGAAATCTTATTTTTAAGACTGTCATTAAAGACTAGGCCTCCATTGGGAAGTGAGAGGGCAGATGAAGGAGGCAGAGGGGAAAGGTCATGAACTTGGGCCATTGAAGACTAAATCGACAAAGGATTGACACATTACTCAATAATGAAAATAATCGTTAGTTGCGGTTCAAGTAGGCTACAAGTACCTAGGTATAGTACTTGAGTAAATGTACTCAGTTACTTTCCACTAATGTGTTGTATTGTTATCCTTGTTATACACTATAATTCATCGTTTTTGAAGTGTAATTTGGTCCTAAGCAAGGAGTAATTTATTTTTGTTTTTTAGCAAAACACAATTCACAGGAAAATAGTGGCTAAGGATAAAATATGATACCCCAACATGCTTTGTGAACTTCAGGCACAAACGAACAAAGGGGCAAGAAAACATCCGGGAAACAGTTCTTTTCCACTGTCTGACTTTCAAAAGAATGAAATTAACCGACAAAAAACATGTGCCGCATGACTGCATGACAGTTTGCTGTAAAGTCATGAGAGTGCAGCAGATAAGCAGATAAATATGAAATGAGACACGGCGGTCTCCTGAGGAAAACCTCCTCAGAAGGAGAATGCATGGTGTACATTTTGGATACTGCTGTCCATCGCTTCCTGCCTTCCCATTAAAAGAAATAACTTATAACCAAGCTTGGGTGTGTATGTACATACTGTAAGTGTGTATGAGTGGTTGCATGCTCGTGCCAACGTCTTTCCAGGTTTTTGTGTCCAGGTCCCCCTGTAATCATCCGATCCTCCAACAATCTGTGTACTCGGAGCACTGAGCCAGCTTGGACCGGGATCTGCGGTTGTTGCAGTAGGAGTTTCTTTGCTGACATTGGGGAGGCAGGCCGCTGTGGCACGGGGACAAGAGACTGTCTGGACGCATTCTCAACCACGCTTGTTGGACGGATGGACAGACAGATGACAGGATTGCTGGCCTAATTAAAGCTGTGCCTATGACTTTCACATGCACATAAACTCAAATAGAGTTGAAACATCTGTCTGTTAAACTACACTGATAATCCCTACATGTAAATCTGTCATCAGCTCCAAGCTGCAACATACACACTTCGATCTTCTTTTCTATTCCTTCTCTCATCTGGTCATCTTTGTCTCTTCGCACAACAAAGAACACATTCGGTCCGAAATGTAAATGTTGGGTGGGGCAAAGTGTAAACTGGGGGTTCAATTTGGCTTAGGATAAATCCACGGCTACACACACCACCTCCTAATTAAGGCATTTCTTGTTTCTGTGTGTGTGTGGTACACGTTCGTAGTATAATTACAGATGTCAGCCCCAGTGTAGTTAACTGTAACATCAGTTGAGCACACTATATGATGGACAATATGTTTGCTTCTGTCAATGACACACATCTACAGTACACACTTATACAACACACTGATCCTTACACACTCCTACCAATAGACTTGTGTGACTATAATGATACCATAGTGCTGTTTTGGTGTTGTTTGAAGAAAATAGACTAAAAAAGAAAAAAAACATTTTCTGGCTGACACTTGGTCCAACAGATGGCAGCTATAAATAGAGAAGTAAAAGCAGCAGGGCTCACTCAAGTGACAGTGTGAACTTGGAAGGTCTGGATCGAACCCTCTACTCTCTGCTTCCCCCAACTCCACTTTTGTGATATAATGTGATAAAATGTGTTTTGGAAGAACCAAGAGAAGCCCATGGATAGATTTTCCTACACCCTCTCTATATAACTGTCTTTTTAACACAAGAAAGAGTGAAAGTACTTGACAGGAAACAGGAAGTTTGTACTCTCGTAAAACAAGCAACATCAAATATTTAAAATGCTTTTTAGATTGAGTTCTTTGTTCACACATGCTGTGACAAGACTGTGCTGATGAATAAACTTTGTAAATCCTGTAAAATCCTTCTTAATATGCCTGCATCGTAATATTATCAGCCGAGCCAGTGAAGCTGTACATGGCCCTCTTCTGGTGGAAGTGTGTGCGTATAGCCTACGGTAGTTGTGTGTGAGAGAAAGCCTAGCTCTTATTGATACGCGCATGCAGGAATTCAGTCTCAGACAAAGGTAGCCCTCAGCCAAAAATGTCCATTTCATCTTGGCTCTTGTGTAAGTGTGTGTGTGTATGTGAGGCTGCCCTCATTGCTCATTGTGCTCATTACGCAGCAGTATATCCTGCCCATACCACGGCAGTATGGTGTGAAATATGATGGTGATAAGACACAACTTAAAGTGTGCCGCGTTACAGAGAAAAGTGCGAGAGAGACACATTAATATTAATAATGTACACTAATAATTTAGCCTACATTTTTACAGATTCTTCTTTCTGTCAAGGCAATAATGTTTTTTTTTTCAACTTCAAGTTCAAGTTGGCTTGAACTGAACTGACCTTGGTGTGTATCCATATAATAAAATACTATACAGATGTATACAGTATTGAAAAAAAAGCAGAGCCAAGACTCGTTTCACTTCATTAAAAAGAGGGGGGGGGGGGTCATCTACCAGTGATGTCATCACGTACCCCCATGACAGTGCGTCAAGCATGCTCTCATTCTGTCATTACAGACAGCATGACGGAGTGGTTCTTTCTCATAGTTATTAAAAGCCGACTAAATTCAAGAAATAATAAAAAAGGTATCCAGTTGCTTATAGCAGTATAACAAGAAACATCTATCAAATGACCAAACCAGGGGCTGGTAAAGTAGAATCAAAGTCAGTGTACAAACATCACAGCAAACCCCTATCAGTCTATAGGCTACTTTGATAAATCAAATAAGCAGTCACAAACGTTTCTCTGTCAAAGACAATTTCTTCCAGTTGATCATTTAAAATAGGCCTATGTACTGTCTTGATACATAAACCCAGTTGAAACAATAGGCCTACAGCAGGGACTTGTTCTGTCCAAAAGCATATCAATATGTAGCCTACGATATGATGTCCCGTAGCACAGACAAACTCGTGTATGAATATGTCATTACCGCCGTGCGTAAAAGTGGTAATGTCGGTAGAAAAAGGCTTTGCGGCGAGAAAAGCCCCACACGAGCCTGCAATGACCGAGAAAACTAAACTACCGGCTGGAGCAGCCATTAGAACCGATACAAGTTAGAAAAAAAAAATAGAAAAGTTGTCAGACTTACCGGTTTGGTGAATAAAAAGAGGCTAAAATCAGTGTTCAGAGACGATCATCATCAGCTGTAGTGGACTGATTTGGCAGGTGTAGCCTAATTGTAAAGAAGAACGGTTGAAAACCACAAAGCCGGTAAACGAGGTTCCCCCGCTCTCTCTACACACACTGGCTCACAGTGAGCTCACAATGCGTCAGAGCTGCAAGCTGAAACTCCCGTGTGTGTGTGTGTGTGTGTGTGTGTGTGTGTGTGTGTGTGTGTGTGTGTGTGTGTGTGTGTGTGTGTGTGTGTGTGTATGCGCGCGCGCGCGTGTGTGTGTGTGCGTGTGACTAATCCTATGAATGAATGTAGACAAAATATTAAAATATAATCAGAAATACAAACTTTTTTTAAACTCTTCTGTTATTGCTAGTCATTTTTCCTCATTCAACCAGTTTTAATGTCAAAGATTCCCTTTTCCAAACTCTGTTTTTTATTTCACAACGAGTGTAGGCTATATTTAACAAAACGTACCTCTTTTGAAGGTATTTCCAAAACATCAAGGGTCTAACCATATGGGTGAAAATATTCCGCCCTCTGCACAGTCAATATTTTACCTGCTTTACCAGTTTTTAGTGTATTAAATTAAAATAGATGCCTGTGACAATCGATGGTGTCACTTCTCCAATGCCTGTCATTTAATTGTAGTGTACCTTACGTAATTGTAGTGTACCTTAAGTAATTGTAGGATATATCAAAATATATTCTTGTTGTACACTGAATGTTGACGTCATGTTCTGAAAAAAAATATATAATTCAATCCAAAATGAAATTAAAGTAGTTAAATTGAGAGTCTGTGACTGAGAACTGAGTCACAATACTGCTGTTGTGGTAATAGCAGCTCATTTAATGCAGATAAGATGTGTGAACTTTCACTATATATACACAGTTTTTGGAGAAACGTTTACATTCTTATAATCAGGGACCTTCAAGTCTGGGGACAAAAACTAGTATCTGAGCTTTTCCAAATACACACACATAATATAAGATCTGATAGCCTACCAAGTGAATGAAGGAGATTTCCCCTGCCCCACGTTCTGAATCAGTGCGAGTCAATGACTCACAATATTAAAGTCATTCTGGTGTCTGCACTGCCTCTTTCATTCCTCACACAGATCTTCACTGTTTAATGCATCATTTGAATACTGTGTGTGGATGCAACTTTTGTGTGTGTGTGTGTGTGTGTGTGTGTGTGTGTGTGTGTGTGTGTGTGTGTGTGTGTGTGTGTGTGTGTGTGTGTGTGTGTGTGTGTGTGTGTGTGTGTGTGTTCATGAGGGGAGAAGGGGCAACATTTGTCTTCATGTGTGTCCTGAATGACCTGCATTCATACAGTTTCCTTCTATATACTGCAGGGCTATCATATCACAATGCCATTCATTGTGGGACAGTGGGCTAAAGTAAAATGAATAGTTCAGTGACACTGAAGCATGCTGGTAAACCACAGTGGTTTACTTTGTGTTATGGTCAGAGCTGTAGGAGGCGAGGAGGGCATAATAAGATCAATTATATTCTATTTATTTACTATCTATTTATCTGTTGTTACTGTAAACACCAGAGGGGGGAACTTTTAGGGTCAGAGACGAACAGGCAACAATTTGACTCAAGCTATAAATCTTTGGATGTCTTACTTGGTTGTAAACATTTTTTTTTATTTTTCTCCAAAAAAATAAGATAAGGGCACTCTGTAGTTAATAAAATAAAGAAAATAAATCTTTATTAGATGGCCTGCAAAACAATTAATTAATTAAACCTGGTCTTCAACAGACTGCCCTGGCCTTCTTTTATGATCTCTGACTGTTGTGTGAGTTCTCTCTACCTGGAGTGACACCAGTTTAATTGAGTGCGGGCAAATGTAGCGCTGTTATACACACAATTATTTCCATTATCGTTTCATCCACAGATTATTTTTACCCGATTAATCAGCTTTTTAGGTTAAAGTTAGCAGTATTCTGGTCATGAATGTGTTCCTGGGTATCCCGGTTATGTTTTGTGCACGTAAGCATCACACCCAGCTTCCAGAAACCCAGATAGTAACCCCTGTCCCAGTTTTGAGAAACCTGAATATGTTGAGTTACTCAGCAGATAATCTGTAAAACAAAAACAACTTTTAAGAGACCCACACCTTACCATCTGAAGAAAGAACAGTCGCAAACTGGCACCAGTGAACTGATTTAATTACAAAGAGGAACCCACAGTGACAAAACGAGTACAACTACATACAGTAACTCTGATAGACTGTAACCATGACCACTGCAACCAGATCCAGAGATAAACAGAGTTGGGACCAGGTTGTGTTCCTTCCTGTATAGATTTCCGTAACAAGGCAAAGATACATTTCGGAGCTAATGTGGCTACCAGTAAAAACATCAATGCCAAAACTATACCTTTAAGTCACCCTGCACAACAAGTGGCCATCTTTTTTTTTGGAAAGATCTATGACAGTTATAATTTAAACGTCACTGACAGCGCATGCCAGAGAGGAGAAGGGGGGAACAATACAAACAAAAACAAACCTTACACAAATATATAAAAAATATGCCATTAGATTCATATCAACAATTGAGGACAATGTGGGTGCACTATTTACAGAAAAAGGCAATATATACCAATATTTACAACAATAAAGACTTCTTTCACATACAGGCATGAGGACGTGACTTACAAGTCTGCTGCGTATTACAGTGATGGTAGAATGAGTTTGATGTGATGGCAAAAATTAAGTGTAAATCTTCAACATGTGTCATTCTCTCAATCTGGGTCAAATTAACATCACGTTTTTAAATCTAAGACATGGCGTGTTTGTGTGCATGCTTGTATGTCCGTAAAATGAAAAGAGTCTAAGTCAACCCACTGGGCTCAAAACCTAAAATACACCTGCTGTAAATATAATTACTCAGTCATTCATTCTTATGACACTACCAAGGAAACGTAAAAGTATTTTCTCAAGGCAAATATTTTTCTGATTTGAAAGAAAATCTACAAACGTTCTGAATCAGCTGAATTGAAAGTTAGTGACTCCAACCACGGTAGCCGTTTCAGCCCAGAAAACTAAGAAAATGCATTAACACACTAGAGATTCAGTTAAGTGGGAACCCACCATCGAGGGGCTGCTACACTTTTTTGCTGCCCAACTCACAGTTTTAGAAACGCTGCTCCAAAGGCGCTGGCACTCAGATGTTCCTCCCCTCAATTTCTCACAGGAAACTCTTCATTACTCTACAGCCAGCACAGATATACAGCATTTTCATGGCTGACTTGTCAGGTCTTGGCACAAGAACACAAATACTAATTGTCAATCATACAGAACATAAAAAAACACTTATATCTGCTACCTTAACTTTAGAGGACGATAAAGGAATAATTGAACATTATGGGAAATAATTGTATTAACTTTTTTGCTCAGTTAGATTAGAAGATCAATACCACTATCATGCCTTATTTGTTGTGCGAGTACAAAAACCAAAATGAACACAAAAATGGCACGTTGTAGTCTTTCACTTTTTATATGGAATAAGCAAACAAGATGTTTATTTTTGTACCTTTGGAACAAGTCAGGCTAGCCATTCTCCTGTTTCCAGTCTTTATGCTATGCTAAACTAAGCTAAATGGCTTCTGGCTGTAGTTTAATATTTACCGTACAGACACAAGAGTGGTGCCAAGCTTTTCGACCTGAGCCTTGACAAGAAACCGAATAAGCAGCTTTTCTTAAAATGTTGAATTACTCCTGTAACATTTGCTGAAATTCTCGAACTATTCTCTGCTGTATTCTTCACATGCTACCACAAGCTAACTGTAATGTTGCCTCATAGTGGGCAGAAAATCACAAACAACGTCCTTTTAAAACTTTTCAACTGATTAACAGAGCACTTGAAGGATGCGCACACGCACACACGCACGCACGCACACACACACACACACACACACACACACACACACACACACACACACACACACACACACACACACACACACACACACACACACACACACACACTTACTTAGAGGCAACGAGCACTAGCTAGTTGGCAGCTATCACAATAACCAACCAAATCCTCTTAACTGTAAGCTGCTCGATCAGTGGGAGAGCCAACCTAATGCAAATGCATTGGGAAGTGGGGAAAGCTGAGGTGAAGTGCCCAGATGGCTGGCAAAGTGCAGTGAGGTTTTCTAGGCTTGGAGGGATCAAAGTCAACCTCAGGCTTTACACTCAAAGCCTGAGGCTAACATGTGAGTGTGTGTACGGACAAGTCAGGGTCACTCTTCACTTCCTTCAAACATCTGCTGTAGTACAAGGGATGAGAGCCGGCGACTGTCTGTCTGTCTGTCTGTGTGTGTGTGTGTGCGCGTGTGTGCGTGCGTGTGCATGCGTGCGTGTGTGTGTGTTTAATGGCTTAACGTTTAGCCCTCTGAAGGCATGTGCAGGTGCTCAGCATTTTGTCCTTTTCTGACCTCACAAACAAGCCGCATGCATTTTGTTCTCCAACAATCAATACTGAAATCAGTGTTTGTGCATTAGGGTGTAACAGTACATCTTAGCGCTATATTTCCTGTGACAAAAATGCCACAATATGCACTGTGGAGCTGAAAAATAGTTAAAATATTTAGTGAATCTTTGCATTCGGCACCCAAACAGGCAATAGAGTGACTGTGTTGATGAGGATCGAGCTGCATTCAGAGACAACTTGAGGTGAATTTTGGAATCTGTTTGCAGTCTGGGTCTTTTGGCCACAAACAGCCAATAGATGAGTAGAGACAAAAATACTTCCAGACCATCTCCTTTCTGGATTTGTTCTCTACATTTAAGGAGTTACACAACTCTGAAACAAAAACCCTGTATTGTGCATCGTACCGAACCATGAGTGAACTGCATCGTTACACCCCTGCTGTGTATGTCTGTGTGCCAGAACCAAACTATGCCCATTTATCTATTCCGCTAATCAAGCCAGGGCCTCCATGTTCTTCAATTCAAAAACAAAAAGTGAAAGCTAAATCTTCTATAAATTAAGTGCTGTAAAAGAAGGCGCTAAAATCAAAACCATAAATACTGTACATAACTGTCGTTATCTGCTACCACAGCCTAGCGTCATAGAAGTCAGTGACACCAGCTCCTGATTTCTGCTCAACAAACTGAAATTTCATGGCAAAAGGAATCTTTTCAGATCCCTTAATGTCAAAACTGTAACACATACAAGGCTTTGGCATAGTCATGTTAAGGAGGAATGTCTCCAATCCATTTTTTTTCCCTACTCAACTCCAGTAGCGGGCATCATCTACGTTCATGTCATCTTAAACTGACAACAAAAAACTAAATAAGAAAATCAGACAAAAAGTGATTCGCTGTGGAAAGCACAGATTTATGTTTCTCACAAATGTCTTCAGTGAGTGAAGGCTGTGCATTAATGTGTGTGTGACTGTGTGCATGTGTCTTGCTAGATATCCTTGCCACATATTGCACTTTAATGATATTCACTCTCCCTCTACAGGAGAAAGGATTATTTCAGCAGTCTCACATCTATAAGCAATGATCGTGGAGTAGATGTTATTACAACCCTACTACTGTAGGACCAGAAATGTCTGATCTCAGATCTGCCATTAGGGGGTGTAGTCCAGATGACAAGAATACTTTGTCTTTTAATCCTCTAAAAGCTCACAGATGTCAACTGGACCTCTCTTCCAAGCTTACTGTAGTTGCAGAAATGGATGCAAATTCAGGATATCCATCAAACTACAGTCTGTGATGGTATGTTTTACTATATACTGTACATATAGTTTCCATTCATATATTTTTACATGACATTTACCTCGGATCATCTGGAGGCAATATGTCTGCAGTTCAGGCTAAGGTGAAGTGATGATGGTTGATGTCCAAGTCCAACAAAACAGAGAAAATGTCAAAGGAAAGTACATATGTGTCTTCTTTCAACCTCCTGTCCAAGTCTTCTTCTGTCTTTCTCTTCTTCACTTGTTCTCAGTCTAAACATACATCCATGTGTGGAAGTTTCATTCTCCCCTTCTCTGTCTTCTTCTGTCTCATTCAGTAATGACTTGAGTCTTCTAGACATTATTTGCAAACAAATACACACGCACAGATACCACTCAGTGAGGAATAACACACACCATCAGAAACATTAACACAAGAAAACTGACTTTGAAGTGATCATATTCATTAGTAAGGCCAGGAGGGAGTTGACCGCCATATTGTGCACATAGAGACTGGTGGACTGAGCAGAAGACCAAAAACAACAACACCAAAAAGTGAGGAGTCCGGTGGGGAAAAGGACAGGAAATTGTGCGCAGTTCTCAGCTAAAGGGAGGTTGTGGCGGATTGTTTAAATCGGGGTCGATTGTCTCAGACCTTCCAAAGCAAAAGATGGTTGGTACTGTCATCCCGTCCGACTGTTTCACTGCTATTGGTCAGTCTGAAGTCCTCATAGCCGTCGCCACCGGAAATTACTAGGTGGTTGGTTTTTGAAGGGATGAGGGCAGAAGCTCGGCGACGCGAAGAGTCACGCCTTTGGAGGTTCCCATCAACTGTGCTGCCGCTTTGGGATTGGTTGCCTTGAAAACAGGGAGGATAGATTAAAGGTCAAGGGAAGGTACAAGTGAAGATAAAACTTCAGTTCAGCGGTTACATTTTTCTTTTGCAGAAGTAGACAAGAGTGCACATATATAAACATTTAAAAAAAATAAATAACTACCTGTGGAGTCAGTTGCCATAGGAGGGAAGTTCATGTCAAACCCTTCCGGTAGTTCGATTGAGGTCAGAAAGCGAACGTGGCCCGTGTGTCCGTGAGCCGATCCCATTGGCACCTGGGGAGATTTCAGTGTCCCAGCCCCAGTTCCAGAGCTCACCGCTGGGATCACCAGCGTAAGGACCACCCCTGTAGAAGAACACTATCTTAAAATGTGCTTTCTTTTTTAATCCAATACATAATGATCAATGTAAAAATTCCCAAATTCTATCATTGCAAACATAAACACTAAATATGATGTATAACATATGACTTTTGTAATGCTGTTTGCATATGAATGTACTTTTAGCTTGTTTCTAGACCTTTGAATCGCAACTCACATCTGATTTTATAATAAAGTGAAACAAAATGGTAATTCAGTTTAATTATCAGGTTAATGTGTAGTTTTTCGATTTCTAAGGCTAACAAGTGTGTTTTTACCTGCACTGGTGCCGATCCAGAGCAGATCTTTACATGCCAGCAATGCTGTGATTCTCAGACAGGCAGCTTTGTGCTGTCTGATGATGGCATCTGCACCTGAATGGAGAGAAAGAAAAGAGAGTGGGATAGTGGGAGAGTTGGAATGGGATGGAGGTCAGGGGAGAATAAGTGGTGAGGATGAAAGAAAGAGTAAAGGTGAGAGACAGAGAGAGTGAAGTGGGGATTAAAATTGAGGGAGCAGAGAAAGAAGAAGAAATATATAAAAAAAAAAAACGGGAATTAAAGAGAGAAGAATAAAGAAAAAGCTCCGGCATATGAGAACTGTCCAGAATAAAATAATATACAAATTTCCGTCACTTGTGTGCTCATATTCCCTGTGTGTTTACCTGCAAGCATCTTATGCACAGCAGGTGCCACGTCCACCTCTGTCAGGCTCTCCAAGGTCTGAGCGTGGTACAGTTTGACCTGCGCGCTGCCCTGCAACGCCAACCACACACCCTGACCATACGCCACCATGCAAGTCACGCACCGACTGCTGTCTGTGCCCACCTGGAACCAGTGCTGAGAGGGAGAGAACAATTGTCACACACACACACACACACACACTGATTGTTCCATTTGCCTTGTGATGATTTATTCACCCGTACACACATCTGTCCATCTTTCTACCTACCTCTTGTACCAGTGTAGTTGTGTTGATAATAAGGACTCTGTTCTGTGAGCCACACCAGAGCTTTCCTCCTACAGGAACCATTTTGGTGACAGGGCTACTGGGCGTGCCCAGAACCAATGTCTGAGAAGACTGAGAGTCCCAGAAACTACCTGCAGAGAGAGATTACGGGGGATAATACAGATATATTACAAAGAAAACAGAAACATAAATAATTAATGGTATTAAGTGGTTTCCAACTTAAAAACAATATATATATATATATATATATATATATATATATATATATATATATATATATATATATATATATATATATATATATTTAACTTCCTTTTCTTGTCTTGTATGTAGAAGACTTGAAATTTAAATTTATATCTTTAAATGATGTGCGTGGAAGCAAGCGGGATTACTTTTGAAACGATAACGTCAGCACTCCCAATTCTTGCAGACTAGCAGGGCTGTACGGTAGCAGCAATTTCAACAAAATATTGCAGAGAAAAAAAGATTCAGCTACCACAGAAACTAAATCAAAAGGAGCAGCCCAACTCTACGCTCCACATGCCCAGCTTACCTGCTTCTCTCTGATAGACGATAACCTCTCCGTTGGCCAAGGACACAAACACTTTGTTGTCCAAATACCTATAAGGAAAGGAGGGATGTCAAAATGAAAAAAAAAAAAAGGAAAATTATAATTTGTGGAGCATACAATGAATGAGATAGCAATACTAATAATACAAAGATATCCTGTTAGGTAGCAGACACGGGAAAGCTGAGGCCGACAGGAGACAAACCTGACACAACACATTCAAACCCAGCTGCATCAAATAGCTTTCCATCCACTTTTCTTCCAATTTCCCTCACTCCACATTTTTAATCTTCTACCACAGCATAAATTACGTTTTTTAAGGTAAAGTCGAGACCAAGAAGGTAACTCACAGTACACAGAGGATGGAGGCTGAGTGTTGCATCTTCATGCTGTTCTTACGGTTACGGATGTTGTCCGAGGACTGGTACACATGGATGCTAACAGAAACAGAAGCATTATAGGAGATTAGGTGATGAAATCAGCACACCAATAAGTGAGTACGCTATTTCTATGTGAAAACACAAAATGAAAGTTAATTTGCGAGTAGGTTTGTTGATATGTCCATAATGGAATGGTCCATACAAGTCTTTAAAGTCTCATAACTCTAAGTTTTCATTTAGACTGAAGGCTTATGGTGTGTGTCTGCCTGTGTGTGCCTGTGTGTGTGTGTGTGTGTGTGTGTGTGTGTGTGTGTGTGTACGTGCGTGTGTATCACACACCATCCATCCTCTGTGCCCAGCCACACAGAGCTCTGGTAGGCCTCCGGGTCGATGCTGAGCAGGTCCTCCAGGCTCGCCCTGGTGAACGAGCCCCGGGAGGAGCGGCGCATGGCGCGGCCGTCCATAGGGCTCTCTGTGTGGGCGCGACTTCCGCCGCCAACCCCCAATATTCCCGGAGCTCCGTAGGAGCTCACCACTGGGAACTCCTGCTCCTCCTCACTGCTGGTGGTCTCTGTGGCCATGTCCTTTGAGCCTGTGCCCTCGTCATCTTAGAGTGGGAAATGAGAAAGAATATAATAAGTGTATACAGTAAGTGTGTGTGCGACTGGAGTGTTTTTTTTATACTCACTGCCATAGCTGGATGATATGGTGGAGTGACTGGCCTGACTCTGTAGAGTGGAGGAAGGGCTGGGTGAATCCTCGTCATCCGTGTCATCACTGTCAAAAGGAACAAGCTCCGCCCCTGGTCCTGGAAACAATCAGTTGGTCAGTGAAAATATGTATACAACAGAAAACTGCAGCGCATACAGGTACAATACAAGTCAATGTAATTCACACTGGCTAAATATTAAATAGGATGGGACTATACTAGCAGCTTACAGTGTACAACCCAGTTTGTTTTAAAGTAGGATCTCTTGCTGCTTCTCATGTTGTAAAACCCGTATGGACCAACCTGTAGGTCGCTCCGTCAGCTCCAGAGATGAATGAGAGATAGATATATGGAGCTGCTGCTGGGTGGGACCAGGTGCTCTGGAGGCAGTGGCCAGCCTGGGCTCTGATCCACGCTCCCTACGAGGTGAAGAATCATTGGTTAATGGTACAGCATATAAATGAAGTCAGGGATAGAGTCAATGAACCAGCCAGTTTTAATGCAATCACGCGTGTGTGTTGTGTTGTGTTGTGTGTGTGCGTGCGTACTGACCTTCCCTTGAGTCCTGGTACCGCAGCAATACATATGATTCTCGCTGAGCAGACAGCGATACAGGCCTCAACTGTTGGCTCATCTTTGATGTTCAACAGACACACCTGGAGAGAGAAAACATCACCATCGCATCAGTCAAACTATTTCGCCATCAGAAAGCATATGGAATAAAAGGATCGCCTCTGTAATTAGTGAATGTTTACTGTCACCTAAAGCTTATTGGTTATTAAATTACAGAACCATTTGCAGTATTTTCTCACACCTGTCCCACGTATCCATCGCTGTTACACACCCACACCTCACAGCCACTGTCAGGACTGCTGTGGCTGGGAGAGGCACATGAAAACTGGAAACAAACAGCAATACATGAGTGGAGAGGACTTCTGTACATCTGTAAAGTGAGCTTGTCTACCGGTATGAAGTGATTTAAATGACATAAATCATGAATCGGCTGCTCTCACCTGCATTCCACTACGTGTCTTCATAATAGGAATGGCCTTCAAGAACTCTGGGTCCCACTGGTCCTTATTCATTGCTAAAAAACAATGACACATTGACAATTAGACCACATAAAGTAGCTCTAGGCCTAATAAAATAATAATTATAGCATTTATATTCTAATGAAATAAACACATTTTTTTTGTATAAGGAAGCTTGTGAAAACGACAAGAAAAAAAAATATTCAAGATGCTTAATGCAGCTGGGCAATAAACCCCTGCATCCACATGCTGCTGCTATGACGGTCTTTGTCTACTGTACAGTGCAGAAAATAATATATAGCTTTTTCACTGACCTAGCTTCTTCTTGGCGTCTTCGAAGGCCTGTTCAAAGTTGGACCGAGTGTCAGGCGAGGTGAACTCGAAGATGAAGTTGCTCTCAGCGGAGGCCGTGGTGAACTCCAGCTTTGTGGGCAGGAAGGTCATGCTGAAGGCCAGAGACTGCTTCTCTGACAGCTCCCTGTGCACCGACGTCATCAGATCCTTTATTACTTCGTCGAGGGACTGAAAGAGATGGAAATAATTAAAAAAAAGACCAAGACCATTAGATGTTGTATCACACCACAGATCAGAACACAATAAGACAGATCGAAGTGTGTGTGTGTGTGAGTGTGTGTGTGTGTTGATGCACAGTACCTGGTGTGGGAAGCTGAGGGTCTCAGACAGTTTGCTGATCTGACCCAGAGTGCTGAGATCCTCGTCTAATCGACTTATCATCTTCTGGATGGTCTCCTTGTTTGTTGCTTGAGTGGGGCCTGGTGCAGAGATTTATTTCAATTAAAAAGTGTTAAAGGACTGAACACTATCATAAAAAAATCGGAAGGAAAAAAACCCCGGTAATATGTCAGTTTAATATTGATGGATCAGGCAACACACAGTTATATGAAGAAAAAATGAAATGACAACATTGGCAGTTGCATGTGTGCGATCTATAGATGGAGCCTTACTTTTCACCACCTCTACGTCCTCCAGGGGAAGCTTCCACAGGAACTTGTATTTACTGGAAGTATCAATCACACTCGCAGCAGAGTATCTGAGAGTGAGAGAGCGAGCAGCAGAAGAAGAGACAGAAAGAAGAAGAAAAAAAGGTCAAGACTAAGACGTTTTGGCGAACATTGTAGAAAGCATGGCCTGTTGTACAACACCAGGGGGCAGTGTGGTTTGGAAACTATATGATGGTGTGTGTGTGTGTGTGTGTGTGTGTGTGTGTGTGTGTGTGTGTGTGTGTGTGTGTGTGTGTGTGTGTGTGTGTGTGTGTGTGTGTGTGTGTGTGTGTGTGTGTGTGTGTGTGTGTGTGTGTGTGTGTGTGTGTGAGTGAGTGAGTGAGTGTCACACATACAGGCTCATGGAGCTGCGTCTTAGCGAGCCAGACTTCCTCTTGAGAGTGGTGCAGATGATCAGATCACTGAAGAGGAAGAGAGAACGGTCTTTCTTCCCACCAACTGTCTTCTACAGAGAGAGAGAAAGGAGAGATGAAGAGCTCCGAAAACTTTCAACTTGGGCTCTGGGTCAAGCAACGTTCAAAGTTTTAATACAATATGATATAATACAGTTTGCTTAAATCATTTTTATTACTTTGACTTATTTTCTCAGACATGACACTAGTTTAGAAACTTCTAAACTAACGTCTAACTACTATGTTACAAACATTTCTCAATTTACAAAGTACTTCTTACCGCCTCCATGACCATTTCCTGTCTCAAGAACTTCCTCTGGGGGTTCAGAATCTAACACACAGACACACAGACACACAGACACACACACACACACACACACACACACACACACACACACACACACACACACACACACACACACACACAAGTTGTCATCACCTCACACCATACAAATAACTAAACTGTCGCCATTTTACTCTTTAGAATCGAATTGCTGTACAAAAGCCATAAGCACTGGGAAACACTGTAAGCCTTTAGATTTCAAAATGTAAGTAGGACAAAACAAGCAATGTGATAGCATAATTGTGACGGGCACTTTTACTATTTTCTTACATTTTATCATGAAAAAAAAAATGAATCCATTAATCATGAAAATATTCTGCACATTATTCAACCATTAAAAACAGCCTTGACTTTAACAGACATAGACAAAACATCAGCTGTAAACCGAAGTTTATCTTCACAGTAATAAGTATCTCACATGTTCAACTCCCTCTATGTGCGCCTCGATCTCCTGGATGACCCTGGCCTCCCTCTCTGCCTCCTCAGCGGAGCGACGGCCCTTATTGATCTTCTCAGCCAGTCGCTTGATGTCCCTCTGGGCGTCCAGTAAGTACGGGTGGTCTGGGTGATCCTCCGCGGTGTGCTTGAGCAGGTCCTTGAACAAAACAACACAAACACAAATGAATGAATCTCCCTTCACGTGAGCTTCTTGGCACTAAACACAGGGTGAGGATACTTGCAGTATACAGAAAGTACGCAGCTATATTTTTGAGATAATTCACCTTGACGAGCAGCTCATAGCGAGGAATCCTCTGGACTGGTTTAATCATCAGATCACCCAGAGCCTGTTTCTCCTTGTTCTCACGCATGTTTTGCTGTCGGGGTGGAAAAAAGGAGGAGGATGGAGACAGAGCAAGGTTACCATAAGAGAGTGTGAAAGACTCAAGTAATCTCAAGTAACAAGATGATTGGCTCTCAAATCAGGTCAGTTTTGCACTTCTTGTCTCCACCACAAGATGGCAAAGGGGTTCCACTGTAATAACCCTGCCTGGTACAACGCTCTCTGTAGTTGAAAACTAATAACAGGACAAGGAACTGACAGGTTTTTGTGGCGTCCGACTACATTTTTGCATCGGCAGTGGTGGTGGCACACCACAGCATCAAAGTGGACAACAAGGGTCTACCAAAGTTAACTGGACATTTTGAGAGAGAGAGAGAGAGAGAGAGAGAGAGAGAGAGAGAGAGAGAGAGAGAGAGAGAGAGAGAGAGAGAGAGAATCTATTTCAGTAGTATCTGGCATTATGAAAACATTTAGATCCTCCAGATCCTATGAGCAGAGGAAGATAAACTGCTCCTCACATTACATGATTTTAAGCCCCTATGTCAAAACACTGAGTGAATTCAATGACAGGCAGAGGTTTTTTTTCTTCCATTTTGATCAAGAGTATAACATCTTTTTTCAGAAACATATATGACTAAACATAATATTCTCAATTCATAAAACTGATCCTGAAGTGCTATAGCTGTACACACGCGCACACTCACATTCACACTCACACTCACATTCACACTCACATTCACACTCACACTCACGCTCACCTAACATTGGCAAATAGAGACAGGCCTTTTCAGGCTCTAAAAGCTGGTTAAAAGGCTCTTATTCACCAGACCAAAATGTCTAGACTGTTTCCTCGTTTTCCAAAGCAGCACATAAGAGCAGCTGCTCAGACAATACAGGACATCCTGTGACTCTGTCCAACACTTACCTCCAGGAACTTGTGAAACGCTGGTTTGGCCTCCTTGGCAATCCTCACAGCATCTCTGGCGTTGAGGAAGTTGTCGATGTACGCTGAATACATATTGGCTAGAGTCTCTTTGGAGAACTGAGAAGGAGGAGGAGGAGAAGAGAATAAACTGAAGTTACTATGTGTAAACCTTTATGTGACCATAGCAGGTTTAACTTTGATCTGACTACATGTTTTTATGAAAAGCAGCCCTGTTTGTAAAATAAAGGTAACTGCTGTGTGACAATAGCTTTGTTTAAGTTCCCCAATACCTTAAAGCAGAATATCTGAGGTGCTATAAGACCTGAAATAATTAGTTGATTGGTAGGGGGGGAAAAAAAACACAATAAGACGTAATTATTTCAGTATGTTCTTTGCTTCTTTCTTTTTTGTTGTTGTTGTATTTTTTACTTCCTATGTATAATCAAAAAGAATAATACAACTATTGTAGGATCAAACTTGTTGAAAACAACATTCTCATTTAATATCAGAAGATTTCACAAGCTTATTTACTTTTCACCAACCAGGATGGATATTTCCCAGGTACATTCCTGCATTTGGGTAAACAATCAAGAATTACAAATGGTACAAATAAGAGAAAACTATCGCTGCATTTCTATATTGGTTCACTTTAAGCTATTTAATACAGCTAACATTCAATACATGTTGCATTTGTCACTGTGCAACTACATCATAACAACAGCAAAAGAGAGCTGTAATCGAAAGAGATTACCAAAGAAACCTTGGTGTTAGTGGCATTCAATTTGTTTTGGCTGGCGTTAGAAAAAAATAGAATAATAGTTCTTTCCCTCCCTGAAACATACACATAAACACACACAGACCATTCACCCTGACCTGATTTCTTTCACAGCTAGAGGGCAGTGGACAGCTAGAGACCCCCTGTCCCCTGCATTTTACATTTTACAGGTTTTAGTTCTTGAAACGTGAAACTCTAATTTTAATGTAATTGTTTTATTTTTTGTAATGGAATACTGTTTTGTTGTATAAAATGTTTTCATCTCTACTTTTAAGGTTTTATTGAAGTATTTATTTCCTATGTGTTGGTTGATTTGGATGTGATGATCACTGTAAGTTCCAGGATATCATGGATGAATAAAGTTAACCATCATGGTAAATTTAACTGTGAAAACGCCACAGACAACAACGAAAATAAGTCCCATACTTAATCACTTTACCCTGCGGAGTCTGATAAGTTGTATTTTATAAATATATCAAGGTGTCAATAAACCAAATCAAATCCAAATAACTATCTAAATGTATTGATGTGTATACAAAAAATCATGGAAATATTTTTTTTTAAGGTGTGCAAAAGAAATTCAAAAAATGTTGTTAACCATATCACAAGAGTCTAAAACTGTTAATCCATCACAATCAACGCTGCAAAATATATAGATAGGCAAATCTGTTTAGATGACATATGTTTTATATCTATATCTTTTTATAAGCAAATAACAGAAAGTGAGGACAGAATCATGATTATTGGTGATTAATAACACAAACAAGTACACATTCAGTTTCTGTGCATTGCATTCGCTGCCGTTTGTGAGACAAAGCTGAGATTTTGCACAAACTATGGAGCAATGACACAGCAGATCTACCACTTTAAAGAGCAGACAGCAGAGCAAAAACACTGCCCCGTGTGAGGCTCGAACTCACGACCTTCAGATTATGAGACTGACGCGCTGCCTACTGCGCCAACGAGGCACACAGCACACTGCAGCTGCTGACACTTAAAGAGCTGCAGCACAGTGAGAAGGAGGGGGAAAGAGAAAGCGTGGGAGTGGGGGAGGGAGGATCCGCCTGAGCAGAGTGGATCTCTCTCTCTCTCTCTCTCTCTCTCTCTCTCTCTCTCTCTCTCTCTCTCTCTCTCTCTCTCTCTCTCTCTCTCTCTCTCTCTCTCTCTCTCTCTCTCTCTCTCTCTCTCTCTCTCTCTCTCTCTCATTGTACCTTTCTCTTTAAAGGAAAACTATGGCACGGTTTAAATGTAATGGATCTGTGAATGGATCTCAGGAGGTATGAAGTGTTGTAAAATAAGGTAACTTGAGTTTATTGGTGCAGCAATGTTTCCTCAACCTTCCTCATCTGCTTTGAATTCAGTTGGTGGTTTCCTGCATTTCTCACATTGTGTGACAGTTTGTGTCTCCAGTGAGAGTTTGTGAAACAGTTTGATTCAAGCTGTGAGCTTCTGAGAGGGACAACAATAGCATTAACATAGCAAGAGAGTGAGGTTTTTTTTTTCTCCCACTCAATCAAAAAACAAAAGCTGCCTGTAGCCACACTGCATTGTGGTCAATCGGTCTGTCTATGAAGAGAAGAGACTGTGCTCTATGTGCTTCTTTGCAGTGAATTTCTGATGATATGTAAATGGTTAGCCGGGACAAGACCTTCTTTGCTCTTTCATTCTAAAAGACAGAAACCTGACATTTACCCCAACTCAAATGTTTTGGAGCACTATTTTTGAAAGTCTAGGTTGAGAACCGCCCTCCGGTCATGGGAAATTGTAAATGGGTCGACAAGAGGTCACTGGGAAGACAACATATTAGACCAATGTTGCCAACAAACTGTCCCTTATAAAAAAACAGCTTCCCTCCAGTCCACCCTGCTGTCAATAATGCTTTTAAAGAGTGTTTATTTATTCAAGCTCTGGAGTCTATAATAAGTAGTCTTTACTGCTGCACCACAGTAGATCAGAAATCAGAATTTTTCACAGTAAGTATAAGATAACCTGTATCTGCAACTGCATTTGAATAATGAATGTCTCTTACTCCTTTAATAAGCCTGAATTTGATCAACGGTCTGCTATCAAACCTTACTGGAAATTCTGTCCTTTTTCTTATCTTGCAAGGAGAATAAAAGCAAATATACAACATAACAACACAATCGTAAAGTGCACTGCATCTTTTGAACAGAATTAGTTGTACTTTTAGGTGGGCTGTTCATTAGTTACTGTTGATATGAGCTTGGGGATGCTACTATAATTCACACTGTTGCATTTTAACACAAAGTTTACACAAGTTTCACACACCACCAGCCTTTGTTTTCATGATGCTATTGAGAGAGGTAAAGGAATCACTGCTACTGTCAGAGGTTAACCATCTCACACACTCACCTTAAATGCCACATACACAAGCTAACAATGCTAACATACGCTGAATACATTCCTACAGCACAAAGAAGAAGAGAGTTGAAATCTCTTCAGTCAGGCGCTTTCCACAGTGACCTGTTCGCTTAGCATCATGTACACGACAAACCTGATTTCCCGAGCCAGATTTCTCCTAGAGAAAGACGATTTTCTAATGGGCTTTTTAACGTGGGCACATGTGCATGAAGATAAAAATACTTTAGTCAGGGAAAGTAGAACTCAAACTAATTCCATCCAAAGTCAGATTAAGACTAAACTTTCAAAAGTGTAAAATAGCTGGCTTCCCCTTCTGAAAATGTGACTGTGTTTTAGGGGTGTGACTCTTCACTGCTCTCACGATTCAATTCGATTACGATTACCCTGTCAACGATTATTTAGAATCGATTCGATATCACGATGCATCACAATGCTCCACCTCAATATTACTATATATTACTACACGCGGTTTTCATCGACAAATTCAAGCAGACATTTATGAAATCCCATTTTTTCCCCATCTGCTCTTGAAAAAAAAAACACTTCCTGAATATAGCACGGCCAAACACAACAGACAAAAGGCAGAAACAAAAAAAGCAGCGAGCAGGAAATCAACAAGTAACATCAGTAGGCCATAATATCGATTATGGTCTGTCACTGCATAGATGCAGAATCATCCACGTCCGCATCGCGATGCATCGATGCAATGATTCATTTCGATACCATTTGTAAAGTTCAAACTCATAAGAATGACACATATGAATTAAATATCTTATTATTAAAGATAACAGCAGATAACGCGTATTGTCATTTCTACTCACGGATTGAATAAGGATGTTTCCGACGGTCTGCCTATCGTGCCATTGGCTGACGCAGCCGGCGACTTGCTCGAGGAAGTGCTCGTGGTGCTCCAGGATCTCCGGGATCTGGTAAAACATCTCGTCCACCAGCAGAGGGTCCACTATGGAGCCGCTGTCCTGCTGTTTGAGAGGACGCATGTAGCCCTGAGGGGACAAGGCAACCAGTTAGTTACAGGCCATTTCATATCATTTAAATATGCACCAAGTTATGATGGCTGTCGGGGCAATTTGTTTGACAAGTTTCTACCATTGAGAACTTTTGAGATGTAATTATTGTTATAGCTCCTTTTAAATTAGCTACTGTATGATTATTATTATTATAAGTGTTAATGGATTTTATCAAGATGTAACTGCCAGTGAGTGTTGGCAGACATTTTGCTCCAGGTTTGGTAATACTTTCTATACAAATAGATTAAGCTGCATTCA
>CM042430.1:21641936-21794436 GCA_023631565.1 Gymnocephalus cernua
AAATGTGCTATATAAATAAAGTTTTGCTTGCTTAACATGCTTTGACATGTACTGTATGCAGTCATGCCAATAAAGCCACTTAAATAAAAAAAATATAAATATATATATATATATATATATATATATATATATATATATATCATATTTATTACTTGACTATGTCAATTAAAAAACGCAGTGAAAAAAACTCCTCCAAGAAGATCAGATGCAGCTCCTCAGCTGGCAGAAATGTCTATTTTTAGGGCTGGATATACTCCAAAATGGCTAGACAGTGGACACAGTTCTGTGTATACTACATTAGGCATCTGCATACACTGGCATGTATGACAACATTTATATCACAATATATTTACATTATACAAGGTCAAATAAAGATATATATTTAAATCACACAAGAACCCTCAGACTATAGTAGTCACATGGGTGCAGAGTATAATTTGGGCTGCAGTACAACAGGCACAGAACTCACAGCCCCTTGGTTGTTTGCCACCACTGACTAAATGAATATCCAATAGAAAAACAAAAAAAATAGACACTCAGAGCCTCGGCCCAGTGCGTAGGATCCATACTCAAAGTGTATGTGTGCACAAAAGAAAAAAGGTAACGTGGGCCAAAACATAATCAGATTTATAAAACTGTGCGCATGTACACCTGCAGGCAATGTTTCCTTTATAAATTACAGTCCACACGGAAACATCCACACGTGAGTCAGCCTTATATCCCACCCTCTACACGCCCACATTCAACCATAAATGGTCAATGCAAAGCACCTCATGAATGTCGATGCACAAGCACGAATAACACTGCTGCTTTGAATGTTTACGATAAAGTGGATTGTTACCTTTTAGTCTGTGTCAGCTGATAGTGTGTGTAGTTAGGCTGATGTACAGGGCCAGATTGACAAGTCACATGAGGGCGTGTTGGTTGATCTGATTTAATCCAGGCATTGCAGGTGTGTCAAAGAGCTTTTAAGTTTGAGATGTTTCTGGAGAGAGACACTCACGGAGGCTCCAGGCTGACGGCGGCGAACCACACGTATGGAGAACACTATTGAAGACAAAGATACTAAAAGACTATTCTCGTTTTCCCACAACACAACTTTTCTAAATACAACTTTTAAAACCTGAACTTTACAACACGGAGAGCAGGCTTGCAGAGTCGTGAGGCAGACGAAGGAGGATTTAATACGGCACAGCGGCCACCAGACGGCAGGAGAGACCGACGCCTGCAGGCCTGGCTCCAGAACGCGAATTCAAACAGCAGCTGGGTGAGTCAGTTAAACACAGCACAACCCCTCTTAGGTGGGAAAGTATACACTCATCAAGGCCAGTTTAGGTCTCACTCCCACGTTAAATGCAACAAACAGGGAAAAGGAATAATGTTACCGGCTAGGCTAGCCTTTAGTAGCCGTGTGTCTTTGTTATACGAGCCCAGGTTAGCTTAGCCTTGTAACAGGATCTAAAAGTAACTTGTAATATAAAAGTGAAATTTTATGTGTGAGAGGCATCATTATACATATAATGATTCCTGTCACATTTAATTTCTACAATCTGTTGGTCTGGGTGATTGTATAAATTTGGCCCTAGCTCATTTTGGATTACCTTATGAGCATACATAATATACGCCGTTGGTTAAATATCTTTGTTATCAAGCATGAATAACTAATATTGCATGCTTTTATCTTATGTAGTATCTGCTAAATTAAATATATTTCATGAACCTAAGGAGTCACCTATTTTCAGAGCTCTTAAAATCACAGCTTCAAATTATTTGTAATCTGATAACTCTGATCTATTTAACCACCCAGATCTCAGGAATGATGTGGCCTGAAGAGCAAGAATGTGTTTGTGTAATTTAATCAGCCCAAAACAGCCCAAGCTAAGATCTGTTTAGAGAGACAGGTCTGTACATCACAGCCTGCTCATTTGAGATAGAATTCACAGAGGGGCACAAAGAGTATGCCATAATATGTTAAGTATCCGGTTATTCTTTTCTCTAAGACACAGTCACAATCTCAAACGTTACTTGGTAGTCAGGGTTGTAGCCTGTGGCATGGCGGTAAATGTGACAGGATAGATGATTCACAGGATTCTGCCTGTCACTTATTAACACCGGAGGGGATCTGAGAAGAAACCCTTGACTGTGTGTGTGTGAGAGAAAGATCTGAACAAGTGTGCGTGTGAGTAGTACAGCATGTTCTCATGAGTCCCTCTGCATGAGTCCCTCTTGATAATGGTGTGAACACAGGGGGTCCATAAAGTAAATTATTCGTCATAACTGCAGCCAAACATTACAGCATGACAGTAAAGACAACATAAACCAGAGTCAGAGTACAGGCAGAAACTATTTTAGTTTCATGTAGCCAAGGTCATGCTGTGTATCCACCATGTACTGTCTGTCTTTGTTGTGAGTGTATGTTGTTCTGTACACTCTAATATAGTACTGCTACTACTGTATTGCTGCTTACTTTCTGTTTGAATAAAACTGTACAAAACTGTTGCTGTAATTTTGCTCATGGTAGTTTGACAGGGCCACACCTTGGCGTTTGAGGGCTGCGAAATGAGAAAAACTGAATGCCATATAAGGTGTTCAATTGTAGAATGTAATGTATTCATTATAGGATAGTCAATAACTTTTCATCCTATACCTGTTTTGGACACAAAATGTAGTATCTAAAAGTGATATTTTGTCAATGGAGGACAGAAGTTCCCAATCATCAAGTGCATCAAGTGCCGCAGCCGCTTTCAATTTTGGGCCATCAAATATTTTGTAAGGTCACTTTTCTTCTCTCTGTGACCTACGCCGCCGACAAAAAGACTGGGACACGGCTGTAAAAACTGCAGCTGTATCACTTTGAACTTAAAAAAAAAAAAAAAAGAATACAGCTTCTGACAAATAATGATATATTACCAACAAGGTTATGTTTTGATCCTGTATATTGTGGTTTGTCTGTACCAAAAACATGTCATGTTGTCCTGTACCTACGGACTACTTTCAACATTGCTGTACAGAGCTATGAGAGGTAGGCTATATAAGCTGATATTGGCAGCTTCTTTATCAAAGTTAATAAAGGATTGTTCGACACCTGGGAAGCAGGAATTTGCTTTCTTGTCGAGAGTTAGATGAGACGATCAACACCGCTCTCATGTCTGCATGCTACATATGTAGCTGGAGCCAATAGCTGGTTAGCTTAGCTTAGCATAAGAAACTGCTAGCCTGGTTCTGGCCAATGGTAACAAAATATTCCTACCGAAGGGTGAAAATGAAAAATGAAAATGAAAATCTGTTTTCTTGGCTGGAATCAAAAACCACCTGGAGTCTCTTCTGGTTGACAGTGCTATTTCAAAATGTCAAACTATTCCCTTAAATGAATCCATAAAACCTGTAAGTTTTTGTCTCATTTGTCTAAAGTAGTTCATTAACACAGAGAAACATAAATTACTTTACTGCAGACTTTTAGTGTCACTTTTTGCTATAAATGCAATTTTCACCTTTCTACGTGGAGGAAATGCTGAAAAATCATTTTTCTTCAATTCCTCGTTTTTTTCCATGTGGTCAATTTACTGAATATGTACCTCAACATCAGCCCAACACATAATCAATATCAGAAATAATGGCTTAAGTTCCCCAAACGCCATACTGTTTGAGATCTGAGCTAAAGTTATTTCATTAAAAGCATCTCTTTCCTCTCATCTCAGTGCTGTCGTCACCTCTCCACCCCTGCCGTTTTCATCCCCTCTCCCTGATGACTGTTTCCCCTGGCAACAGCCTGACGAACGCAGCAACAGGCAGCTCGAATTCGGCCAAAGAGAAAGCATCCTCATCACCCATCTCTTCCCCTATTCATCCTCACACCTCTGTAAACAGATTCATTTTCACATCTTCATGTTTCTAGGTCCTGAAAGAGTCCCATACGTCACTTCCTCGTCAAGCTTCTGCCTTTTAGCAGGGTTATGTCATTTTGCGTGCAGATGTGAGTGACAGCCTGTGTGTGTCTATGTTCTCCCTAATTGTTATTTGCATGCCACACACTGCTCTGACCTACTCTAACAGTTTTCTCTCCCTTCCAGACGCGCAAACACAGACTATTGATCCACCTCCCGACTTCTCCGTCATCACCACCTCTTCCATTCCCTTCCTCTCATCCTTTCCTTTCTAAAGCTCTCCACATTGATCTCACCTCACATTCACACAATCACTTCATAAAACATCTATGTTAAGGTGTGCAATTAGTCCTCTGCTGCTGCTTTAATATTTGCCTTTATCAAACCACAAATTGGCCAAGACTTTTTTTTTTTGTACTTTCATTACATGCAGTCAGAATTGATTAGTTGATTAATTGATTTGTTAACTGACAAAGAAAATTGCATTAATTGGCAACTATTTTTAGTTCTTTCAAGCACATATGGCATACATTTAGACTAATATGAATATTTGCTGGTTTTCTTACTCTTTTATGATATTAAACAAAATATCTTAGAAGTTTTGGACAGGTTGTCAGACAAAACAAGACACTACGGAAAATGTATGAATTTCTTTTTTTAATATTGTTTGAGATTTTATGGATCAAAAATATGAATGGAAAATAATCCAGAGATCTATCAGTTGGGATTCTACAGTTATTTCAAAAGTGTCATACTGTCAGGCCTAAGAAAGTCTTGTGTCCCTGCTATGGTGAATGGTTAGCGTCATTTTCCACACTTCTATAATTATATGCATTGTGGGGAAATTGTTTCCCAAATGAAAAAACACATATCATAAGAAAATGTATCGCTACTCTTACATAGATTTACTTGACCCTCCCATGTACAAATACACGTCAGTCCTTGGTATGGATTAACAGGCTGGTTGTTAGGATTATCAGAACTACAGCGGCTGTGTTATGTCTGCAGTATGTGTGAGTTTGTGCATTCACGCATGTGTGGATGTAATCCGAAGTGTGTTTGTTGATTCTGCTGCCACTCGTGCATGCATAACTCAAAGTATACGTCAAACACTCAAAAGGGAAAGGCTACTAGAAAGGCCTTAACATAAAATAGAGATATATATATATTTATTTATTTATTAACTACCACAGACCGTGTACGCACAGATCATCAAAACACTGGACAGTGAGTGCAGATGGACAGACAGTGAGACTAAAAAGAGTAGTAGAGTGTTTGTGATAGTAGGTGTTGGAGCTAATCATGTGATTCACTCAGCTCTAATTCTATTGTAGAGAGAGAGACAGACAGGAGATCTGAAGAAAGACACACTATACAAGTAAGACAGACATGTTAAAACAAGGAATGAGCTATGATAATGAAGGAGATACACAGAAAAACAGAACAAAAAAGAATTCAAAGAAAAGCAGGATCTACAGCAGAAGAAGAAAGAGAATGAGAACATGAGAGGAAAAAGAAGAAGGCTGGATGGAGTGAAATCTAAATTGACTTGGGCAGGCAGCTACAAATCTTCAAGGCAAAGAAAAGAAAAGACCTAGTCTACCTCTCCGTTGGGGCTTCCAGCACAAAGTCCATTCCCATTCAAATTCCTGCTGGTGTTCCCATTCTTGCTGTTTCTGAACTGGTCCACAGCATCTCTGTCTGCCACTACTTCTCCACCTCCTCCCTCATCTCCTGTATTCTCTCCATTCTCATTCATTTCCTCCAGAGCGATACTGAACTGGGCAAGGGTTCGCACCATTTGCAGCATACGGAGCGGTCCCTGTGCCTAAACGCACACTCACTTTGGCACATAGACGCACAAAAAAAAAAAAAAGAAAAAAAACTTGCAGGGTTTTTATCTGTTTGTTTAATCACAGATAAAATGCGGTCTTTATGTCCACAGAATAACGCCAGATAAAAGAAGAGACAACACCTGAGGGTCAAAGGGATCACCACCTTTCCTCTTATTCACGACATAAAATAAACTTCTTTCCTGCCGTCGTTTTTCTGTCCTCTTCTTCTGGCAACAGATGCTTTTAAATAATTCAGTCCTTCAGAAAGCAACCTCTTTGCATACAAATCTTTTGCTCTTCCATAAATTCAGTGACGTGTGTCAAAGTGTCTTGGTCTTGCTCTGTTCAGGTAGACTCGGCTACGCAGCTGTCACAACGTGTGTCACGCAGCACACACCCACGCCGTATGTGAGAGGCAAAGGAGTATAATTCAGCATGTATGCATGGGTGTCTGATCTTTTTCTGCTGCATGGATGATGTAAGCAAGATCTTAGCGTATGTCGAGGTGTGTGTGTGTGGACCACGGAAGAAATACAAAGTATGTGGGGGGGTGTGTGTGTGTGTGTGTGTCATGGCCCTCCCCTCGGGTGTGTAAAATGAGAGACAGCAGGCAGACGCTCACAGCACTCAGCTCAGCCAGACTCAACCAATCCCTCCATAAATAATCGAGTGAGGCATCTGTGGGATGAGAGAGGGGAGGATGACAGAGCTGTCCATTCATCCGTCTCCCTCTTAACTATCTTTCAAATGATCCGTCCGACGTCACATCTTCCTCCTTATGTCACAACAGCATCAATTATTTCATGACAACACTGTCTTAAGTTCCCCTAATCCCATTGCAGTTAAATGCTCCATTGAGGCAATACAGATTTGAATTGTAATGTCCTTTTCTACCTTCGTCTGTTTCTGTGCAGGCACACTGAATGGCAGCAGCCCGCCGATAACCATGACAACAGTGAGCAAGGGTGACATTTTAAAAAGGACCAAATCTGTGTTTTGCATGTTTTAGTTATTAAAACTACAAATCATGTTTAGTGACTAAGATGCATTTCCCATCGTCCAGGCTGCTACTGTTTTCCTTTAAATAATAACAACAATTTAATTTTTAATTTTACTAAAACTTTAAATAATAATTTAATAATAATACTTGGTACTAAAAGTCAGGGTATCTCAGCCACTGCTGCTTTGATTATTCCCATTCTTTCTTTCTTTTATCTGTCTCTTGCGAGTCCCTCAACTTTATGGAAGCACAATAACTACAGTATATCAATGGAATACCGGTACCCCTTTATTATTTCTTTAGCCTATCAAATATGAGTATATAATGAAACATGCCCATTAAATCTTCCCAGAGCCCAAGGTGAATCTATCTACAGTTATATTAAAACAGAGAAAAGCAGCACATTGGAGAATCTGGAAATTCTGAAATAGTGGCCAGGGCCTTGCCATTATTTCTAATTCACCCTGTTCATAATTCAGAAAAGAAGCCTTCCTGTTTGCCATTGCTGTCGCTATTTTTGCTGTAAAGGTAGCCTTCACACTTGCTCTGTTTCAATGGAAGACTTTTATAATAAAAAACTGCAGGAAGGGTTGAGTTGAAAAGTAGCTTAATATTGAGAAAGCACACCAAAGTTCTATCAATCAGAATTCATTTATTAGTAAGTGAGAACAGTATTTCTGCAAAATGAGAAACTCAAAGCAAAAGAGAAATGTAGCAGTGCAGTTGAACTGATGGAAAGAATACTGTGGAAATATATTGAGATTATGCTAAATATCCATCCCAGTCATAATGTGTAGTAGATGTACTGATATTATATCATTATATTATTATATAATTACATATGTCATTATTTGAGGATTGGCATTATGTGATAATTTTCTGTTTTTGTGCTGTCATAAAGTTTTGATCAAAGTTATATTTCCATCATATGTGTTGTGGTTGTGCAGTTGAACTATTATCCACTGTCCTTGCATACACTATTGGCCTCCGTCTTCCAAAGAGTTTCTGTAAGCAACTGCATGCCACATAAAGTTAATGATCTAAAACATGCAGAACCACCAGTAGGGTCCTTTAACAATTCATAAAGTAAGTGCACCCACATTAACACGCAGCAAGCAAGTCCACACCCTTTTGTAATACACAGAAAATCACAAACACAAAAAAGAAAAATCAAGATGTGTGACCAGAGCATAAAGAGGGCAAAACTGCAATTTTAACAAAAGGGTAAAAACGATTGTGTGCACGTGTGAGTGAGTGTGCACACATCGGCCGGAAGGCACGTATCGCCAATGAGTTTTAATGAGAGCATAGATCTAAAATGCAGTTTTAATGAAAACGTTTCATAAGTAGAAGACGGCACGGCATGTGGGTTTGAGCTGAACTGAGAGAAGCAACAGTAGCTTTAAAAAATACCATATGCCATGCAATATTAACACACATAACAAGCCTTAAGTGATTTGATGTCCACCAGCTAAATACAGAGTACTTCTACATTGCACACTTTTATAGTTTGACTAAGATATCAATAAACACAGAGTTTCCCATTCGAGTTAAGCATGGTATGTGGTGGCTTTTGTCCAGCGATAAACCCAAACACACTTCAGGCTCTTTCTCTCCAACTGAGATCAGATGGTGACAACAGAAAAAGGTCATAAAAAGACATTTAAAGGTCAAGCTTGTGGCAGGAAATTAGCCTTTAATCCTTGTTGCCACAGAAACAATAGAGTTTGAAGGTCTGGTGACAGAGATCAGAGATGACAATCTCTCAGGCATGTTTGGAGTTGGAACACAGAATTTTTCTCCGGGCCATACATCTATTTTTTTAAATCTTTTCTTTAGTAACAACCCTCTTTTAATACCAAATAAAGGCCACTTAATCCCATATAAGCAATTCAAACTAATAACTTTCCTCCGAAGTCTAATGCTTTATAGTTCTGTAGAGAACAAACAGGGAGATCTTGCCTTCTTTATATCCACATCTCTTTTTCTATCGTCATTGTATTAACCAACACATACTTGTTAGTAGGATCAATTCATTATTGTATATCATGTTCTACTTTTTGTGGGATTCTTTGACAATAACAAATACATTGAATATCACCGATACTTTGAAGCCACGTGAGAGCACATACGTCACAATCATAACCTGACCAGTTACATCAGCATCCACAGCAGCTTGTTTCTCTAGCAACTCCAGAGTGCTCACATCCTCAGTATTTCCTGCTAATGCAGTTGCTAGGTAGTGAAGAAAAAAAAAAAGGCCATAAAGTGTGTGTGTTTCTGCATGCGTGCATGTACACACATGCAGAAAAGAAATGGGCAGTCTGGGGATGGAGTGTTCTTCCTGAATGAGTTAGCAGCTCATTGCTGGCTGACCCAGATTTCCAAGTGCCACACACACACACACACACACACACACACACACACACAGCTGAAGATCCCTGCGTCCTTTTCTAGAAATTACTGTAGTGTGTTTGTATTATTTTCAGTGCAGATTGGCAGAAGCAATGAATTATGAAACAGGGAATGAATCGAACACAACAATGATCATAAGCCAGACTCAATTTCAACACCTGACCTTTCAGTCTACAGATTTGAAAAATAAATGTGGCCCAATACAACCTTCTATCATCTTAAAAAAGACTAAATTAAAATGTCTACACAGTATTCATGCATCACATTCAATATAAATAAAACACGGCAGAACACCATACATACACCATGCAAAATGCATATGTGGCTGATCATGAGTGGGCTGAATTTGTCGTCATGGGTCAACCTCCACCCAGCAAGAAAAAGTGTGTGTGGTTAATTCCTGCTCAGCCGCCCCAGCCTGTGTCACTGACTGTTACTAACTGCTAAACGACAGCTGTTGTGACATCTGTATCACAGCCTCTGAGCCAGTATCACCCCACAAAAACTGAGTCAGTCTGGAGTGAGTCTATGATAAACATGTAGGAGGACTGATGATACCTGTCAGCATACCCACTGGTCCACAGGTGTGTGTGTGTGTGTGTGTGTGTGTGTGTGTGTGTGTGTGTGTGTGTGTGTGTGTGTGTGTGTGTGTGTGTGTATGTGTAACCTTAGGAGAGGTGGACGCATGACTGCCCAAACAAATCAAAACAGATTTCTCATTACACACCTGTGCATGCATATAGCGTGTTCCCTCCGTGCGCGCGTGCTTGCGTGCGTGCGTGTGTGAGAGAGAGAGAGAGAGAGTTTGTATGTGTGTGTGCGCATGTGTCCAGTTTTCCATCTGGTGTTTATAAAAAACAACCCTCATGAAAAACAGATACACAGGCACTAAAAGAATAAATCATGACATCACATCATTCAGGTGTGTGTGCAGCAGCATCAGGTGTGTGGAGCGCTGTTAGCTCCCCATGTCAACGCTGGACAACATGATGATGACAGACAGTTCTAGGGAAAAGATGACTCCCACAGCTACCAAATGGGAGGTCAATATAAAGCTCTGCTTCACCTTACCCCATCTCACCCTCTTTCCATCCGTCTGTCTCTTTCTTACAATACCAGATACATATGGTCAGATACCTTATAAATAAATTAAATTAAACTGCGTGGTGAAAGTAACATCACTTAATGTTGTTTAATGCATGTCTTACTGTAGCTTAATCAAGGTAACTAACAAAAAAAGGATTTTCTCTCACACACACACACACACACACACACACACACACACACGTTTGTGGCACTATCTTTGTGGGGACCCATCATTAACATAATACATTCCCTAGCCCCTTACCCTAACCTTAACCATCACAACTAAATGCCTAACCTTAACCCTTACCCTCACCTAATTCTAACCCTAATCTTAAACAGCCCTTTAAACTTGTGGGGTCCAGCATTTTGGCCCCACAAAGCTGTCAGGACCCCACAAGTATACTGGACTCTCGGTTGTTGGACCCCACAAATTAAGCAAACACACACACACACACACACACACACACACACACACACACACACACACACACACACACACACACACACACACACACACACACACACACACACACACACACACACACACAGTATCCACAAGGGGGCAGTAGTCATACTGAAAAATCATTAAAGAGTAACTGTTTTCTTTTGTCTTCCTGCCACAGGGTCACGGTTAAACATTTCTAGATAGGGCATTAATGGATTGATTCAGAAGCTATGTAACATCAGATAAAGGGCACCTGTCATACAGTGTAGGTTCATTTTGATAGGACAATGAGAAAATATTACATAAAATACATGGTTTTACTTATTTCCCCAATTGTCTCCAGGTCAGAAGTGACAGTCATAAAGAGTTTAATGAGCAAAGTAACAACACATGGTATCTAACAGAGCTGTGATTGTTGTCGAAACTGTAGCATGTGTGTGTGAGAGAGAGAGAGAGCGAGCGCACACACACACACACACACACACACACACACACACACAGGTAACCAGATCTACTCCAAATACACCCTTATGGGATGGTGTGGATTTGTGTGTGTGTGTGTGTGTGTGTGTGTGTGTGGGGGGGGGGGGGGGGGGGGGGACAGAGATACATGTGCTGTGAAAAGAGTCTTTGTCCCTGAGAGGAGAGGTTGAAGCTAGGACACAATTGACGCTCAGGCTAACACACACACACACACACACACACACACACACACACACACACACACACACACACACACACACACACACACACACACACACACACACACACAGAAGAATATTGTTCTGCTCTGACATACGTGAAGACACCTAAGATGATCTGATATATAGACGAAGCTAACAAAACTGATGAGGAGAAACTCCAATGCAATTACAACCTAGGGTCATGAAATTACCAGTACCATTGTATGAAAAAATACATTTACGGTATTGATTTAAAAAAATATTCCTTTTCAAAACAACTATGACTGAATGAACCCACAGAAGTATATTTGATTAAGGAGTAGTGGAAAACTATGTCACGCAAAGCTGTATTAAATGTCCCTTACCGTAGTAGAATTACGGGTCCTGTTATGATTTTCAAGGCACTGCTTTATGGCCATAAAGTTGGAATGGAGTTTGGAGTGAGCACTCATTTATGACACATCATCTCATCTTTTCAAGAAATCAAATGCAAGTATGGACAACATTTGTCTTACAACGTGGAGAGTAGATCTTACTGAAGATTATGGGCACTTTATCTTATTTTTAAATTCCAAGTTTTTCAAGTGCATTTTATTTAATTGTTACAAAATCTAATATCTACAAACTTTAAGGTTTTTTCAAGACAAAAAGACTTTCCATGAAACTACATAATATAGTAGATCTTTATAAGTTTAAAAGAAAAGAAAAAAGTGAGTTTAGTGCCCTTTTCATCTTCAAAGGAACTTTTTCAGCATCCTCAACCAGACAGCATTACAGGGACACACCAGGAGGAGCCTTCGATCCACTCTACATCCTTAATTTCCTGTCCCACAGCAGCCTGACAAGCTAACCTCCAATCCACTTCCTGTCCAGCAACCTCTCCCACAATGCACTGGGATCCAGAGATAGCCATCAGCCACAGAGACAAGTCTTAACCCCAACACCACCACTCCGGAAATACCTTCTCTGTGTCTGTCTCTCCCACCCAGTTTGTCCTTTCTTCCACCCTCTGTCATCTCTTTCTCTCTCTCTCTCTGATCATTTCTAGAAATCCTCCCCTCTCTCTCTCACACACTGCCTCCCTCACAAAATCTGAAAAACAAAAACATCTCTGTCCCATTTATTTTTATGTGTTATTTGTAGGAGATGTACCAGTAATATAGGGAACTTGAAGAGACCATTTGCTGGATTTCCCTGCAGGAAAGTGTGTCTCATAAAAGACGCACACAGTGATAACGTTGGCTCTTCAGCAGCACTTGGACATGCTCACACACACACACACACACACACACACACACACACACACACACACACACACACACACACACACACACTCACTCACTCACTCACCCCCCCAAGCGCAGTGATATAGTAGTTTAAGGCTGAGAGTGGGAAAAGGGGAGGAGGACAAGGAGAGAAAAGACAAACAGGGATGAAGAAAAAATGATGGCAAAAAGCAAGAAGAGAGAAATTTAGACTGCGAGAACACTTAGCAGACAGTTACAGTCAGCACTGTTATAACTCTACAGCTTAGCCGAGACTAAACACTGGATGACGAAGTAAGCCCATCTCTTCCCTTTCCACTCCATACTTAACTTTTAACTTTCTTTCTCCACCTTATTTCTCTCAATTTCCCCTCTTTATCCTTAAAGCATCAGCTTAGTTTAGTATACAAACAAGACTAAAGGGCCAAATTGTAACGATCTAAGCGCACTACGTGAAGCGCATGGCACAGGTGAGTCCAAATCCACTTTTGCTAGTTTGACGGCGGAAAAAAAGTGTCTGTGCGACGGGCGCATACTTCAAAAGGATTGTACTTCGTGGCTTAATTAATCACAGGTGTGTATTGGGCGTAACATGCAATAAACCAATCAGTGTCATCTCCCATTCCCTTTAAAAGCCAGGCGCGTTTGTACCTTGGCGCATTGCTATTATGATGGCGGATTTGCCGAGCAGGAAGGAGTGAAGAAACTGATCTGCTTGTGCGTGAAGTGAAAGCACGCGAGCAGATCATATAATACCATTTCACATTGTAATATTTTTTTTATTTTTAATCTTTTGCATGTTTGTGTGCTGCGTGTGCGCCTAGGCTCGCGCTGTTCACGAGTCTTGGCGCATTTGTATTATTAAAATAACAATGAAATGTTGCGCTATTGACTTTAGACCAGGTTTTTGTTGGTCATTGGCGCGATTACTTCCCGCTGCCTCAAGATAGCAATACGCCAAGAATTCACCTGAACACACCTCCCCTGTGAGACCAGCACGCCCATGGGCGCAAAGATGGGCGCAGGTGCATTTGCTATTGAAACAACGCGGGCGCTGGACGGTCATAAAGTAGCAAAGACACTTGCGTCGGGCGTTGCGTCGGGCGTTGCGCCGCGTTGCGCCGGGTGCAAGATAGGGCCCCAAACGTTTACAGCCATACTAACATGCAGGTATGACGTTTAGCATGTTTAGCAACATTTGGTGTGTAATTATTACCAATAAACACAAAATACAGCTCAGGCTTATGGGACTGTCATTAGTTATGCAGCTATTTGGTAATGAACCAAAGTACTGGACAAATTGGAGGATCACAAAAGGTATTACAATTCAGAGGAACATGAATGTGTGTAGCACGTTTTATGGCAATCCATCCAACAGGTGTCAATAGGGAAATTTCAGGGGACATCTAAAATTCTTAGGAGACAACATGAATGTCATGAAGAAGATGTTACGTATACCTATGCTTTTCCTACTGTGACGTGTCAAAATGTCTTCCGCCTATTGTTGGTACACTTAGTTTACATTGTTAGACCACCCTCCCCCATGAGTTGTGCTCCCAACTGTTGGAACAAAACTAAAAAAAAGGGAAACATTTTCTTTATCTCCACTACAGACTATACACACTGTGATACCGGATACTCCCAGGATCATTTATAACCGCTCACATTAAAACAGTCACATTCCACTACATCTTACACACACACACAGAAAACACAGAAGCCACAGGGGGTGCTCTCTGTCATCTTTACTGTACACATTAACCACTGCTTTGTCAAAAATATTCACTAACAGTGACATACGCTCAACTTTCTGACTCCTCCTAAACCCACTGTATGTCCTAGAGGCTTGCTTTGATTTAGGGAAAGTAATATTGATCATAACATTTGTCCTGACTGTGGGATACAGATCAAGGTTATACCAACAAAACCAAAACAAAGAATCAATATTGAAAAACAGAAACAGGCCTTTTGGAGCCAGTTTAGGGCAAAAGACGACAGTGATTCAACTATTCAGTATAGTCGGTTTCCCGCAAGAACCTCATATTGCTAAATATTGATATCTGCTAGTAAATTGCACAACGCGGTTTTACAACTCGTGGGTCAAGCCAAACCAATGAAAACACATTATGAAATGTCAAACACACATGGGGTCGACTGCAGGGCTCAGTCTCTGTGTCTGCAGAAAACAACCAATACCAATGAAGTGTGAACAGCCAAGCAGAAAACCCTTTTCACATTGAGTGGTAGTGGAACTGCTCATTTGTTTGCTTGTACTCTAGATTAAAACAGACTTATTTCTTAATGGCCGTATACTCCTGTGAACCACATGTTTGGACTGGGCTAATATCTATGGTCTATTTGAACAGGGGCCTGTGAGCAGTGGGACATTTAGTTAATGTGTACTCATAAGTAAAGCCGGGGAGGAAAGAAAATGTTTTTAAATGGTACAGAGAGAGCGTTCCGAAAACTGGGTGTGTACGTCTATTGAGAGAGAGACAGTTTCGGACTTGGGGGGGCAAAGTATGAGAGCACAAGGAGCAGGATAAGAGAGCAAACTAAAACGGAAGATGATAGCATGAATAAAGAAAGAGAGAGCTGCCGGTGAACTTCAGGATAGCCAGAGAAAATGAAGAAAAAAAAAAAAGAGACCCTGTTTCAACCCAGCCCAATTCCCTCTCGCTCTCTCCTTTTATGGCAGTGTTGGGTGTGTGTGTGTGTGTGTGTGTGTGTGTGTGTGTGTGTGTGTGTGTGTGTGTGTGTGTGTGTGTGTGTGTGTGTGTGTGTGTGTGTGTGAGATACGGGCTCAGTCCCAGTGCTGCTCTCAGAGGGAGCGATTAGATCAGCGAGAGCATTCATGACTAAACTCAAACTAAAGGTTTCTTGCCTCGCCATTTGCACGCTGCTTTGCCGCGTTCCACATATCCCCTTCCCATCATCGACTCTAATGCACTTTAAATGTCAATTGCCAGGATCTGGTTAATGCGGTAGATACTGAAGTTCATTTTACAACAAAATCTCGACAGAATTCTTGGTTTTGTATTCTCAGTCCCTTGGGCGGCAAATGATAAACCACTTTTGGTCTTGAGTCAAGAGCATTTAAGAAAACCTCAGATTTTATCTTTGAGAGGCAGTGGAAAGGGTGGGGAGAGGAGGAAGGGAGAGAACAGAAGAAGAAGAAGAAAAAAAAAAAAGACAAGAGCTTGCATCACAGCCTGTTTATGGCTATGGCTCCTTAAAGGGGACAAAAATAACCCCTGGGATATCTGCCTCAGAATGGAAGGAATCCTAAGAAGCCAGAATCCTCTCTTTTTCATTTCATCTTTCCCTCCCTCATTGCACTGGTCTGCTTCCCAGAATGCTCTGGCCTGAGCCCAAATGACAGGAATGCAGGAATCCAGGTATCATGTCTGCATGAACACACACACGGGAGACACAAACGCACGCAATGCATCCATCCACACATACTGTACAAGGAGGAATGTAATGTACAAGTAAATATACACATACAGACAATAAACTGTCAGTGAAATGTGTGGCCTGTGTGACTTTTAGGTCCAAAAATACATTTTGAGCACACTGGGATCAACACAGAAGGAGTCTGGGCAGACACAGAACACTTACATATTTAATAAAAGGGTTTAATTGCCGTTTTTCAGCACAACTATAAAATGAATCAGTGCTCACATAGCATGGATCAATTGAAAGGTCACATCGTGGGTGCTAACGCTGAACGTAAAAATGGATCCTCCAATCGTTGTTTCCGTTGACAATTCCAATAACGTTTTATTCAAACAAGATAAAAAGGCAGCATACTTTTACTGCAAGTTTGGACAGAAAGCAAGAACATGAGAAATATGGCTGTTTTGCAGCAAAGTTCAGTTTACTTTATGTTAGAGCAAAGACTCAGCCAAGACTACAGTATTAGCCAGATGTAAAATCTACAAGTCATCCAAATTAAAACGACAAAATATGTTGTTTGTCCATGCCCTCTAAATAATTGTTCTCTCATGTTATCCTCCTCCATCTTGCTCGTATCTTGTCATTTTTCTTTCCCTCCCCATCATGTCAGTCCTATCTCACATGGAGAGGCAGAGTAAGAGAGAGGGACAGAGAGGGAAAGAAGTTTGTTTTTCCGGAGAAGACAACATTCCCAGGCCTGTACCATTCCTCTTTCTATTAATAGAGCACACACACACACATCCAAACCAAACACAAGCTCTTCGTTCACTATAGTTACTGTGGAAAACGCAAGCCAAGTCCCATATCTTTATGTTGTGGCCCTTAATGCAAACAAATACCGTTACAATGATCTCAGACGAGAACGAGACAGCGAGACTGATATTAAGGCACCAGACTGACACGAGTTTAACATGATCGACACTGAGCCCCGTCCATGCTCTTCGTCTATTGCCCATTATCACCCTCTTTTATTATCAGTATTAACTTGGGCCTCAAGCCTGATCTCAGATTGATCTTGCACATTTATCTTACCCATGTCGAGCCTCTCACACTGACAGTCAACTCACATCATTTCCTAGCTCACCAGTACACCGTGAAAGAGTCAGTGTGCCACCCAAAAAGTCAGCCAGTCAGACAAAGCTCATCCGCGGTTAACAAACTTTCTTTTTTTTTTCTACCCGGACTGCAGTCTGTCCTTTGGAAGATAAGATGAGGTCAATAACTCTCTGCTGGGTTAATGCTTGAAGTGTTAAGCTGCCACAGAGGTGAGACAGAGGTGAGGGATGAGAGGTCAAAAGGTCTGGTGTTGCCCCCGGAGGCTGCTCACCAACTGCTGTTAGAGGTTTTTAGAGCTCAGTACCTAAGGTGGTTGTTTGATTTATGGTGTACATTGTGCACAGCGTGTTCGCCATCCCACTCACTTTGTAGTGTTAACCAGAAGATACCACTAAAGAGAGGCTAAATGTTTTGGCAAGTCAAGTTTTTTTTTTGTTTTTTTCTGTCTTATGTGTTTGTTTGGTACCTGACACCAGAAGTTTATGCAACAGGGCTCTCAAGTTTTGAAGACAGGCAAGAGTGACACCCCCCCACCCAGCGTGTTAATAGCCAGTGTATGTTCATTAGCTTCCAGTTTGTAGATGTTAGTTAGATGGCACCAACATTTGGTCTAATCATAACTGGCCTGGCAACCCAAAGTACAGGGTTCTGGTTCCAGATGTGTTTGGTGACTTATGATGGGGGGTTCTGGGGGTCCACCCCCAGAAAATGTTGAGCATTAAACACTTAATTTCCTGCATTGTGGTGAATTTCTATGCACCTATTAGTACCTTTTTCTGAATCAATATGCTGGAAATATCTTTATGTAAAGGGACACAAATTACAATTCAAATATAAAAACATAATGGAATATATTGCAGTATTCTCCTTTGGATCAACTTTCCTAATTATATCATTATATCTGAGTCAGCACACATGTAGCTTAGGCATCATTTACTCTCACCTTCTCTTTTGCATCTTTTGTTGGGGAAGTAACCTCCTTAAATGTGCATATGACAATTATTCACCTCAATTATACATTATTCATTTTAATGGATTAATAAACCCCTGGACTTTAATATGTCAGATGTGTTTGAGCAAGATTTCTGCTCATGTCTAAAATGTTTGCACATTCAAAATATATCATCCCATGCTCTCTGAGATTTGGAGGAGTCGTGATATTTTGTGAAAAATAAAGTGATAAATAGGGGTGTAACGATATATCGTGGTACGATTTATCGCGATGCAAAAATGTTACGATATGTATCGTAGAGGTATGGCGATATTATTATAATTCTTTTTTTTTTTTTTTTTTTTTTAATTTTACTACCACCATATATGTGCTGACACACATACCAGACGGCCGACCATCGGCAGAAAAGCCAGTCAGTCAGTCGCGTCCCCGAGGTCCAAAAAACTGCCTCGGGACACATCAAAAAGACGAGAGGAGACGAGACGTAATACATCTCTATAACAGCAGACGTCGCTAATCTGTATTGTTGCCCAAGAAATGACAACCGGCAGCTGATTGGACGAATGCGTCACATGGGTTTGTTTTCTCCGGAAATTCAAAGCCAGACTGTCAGTGCGGCTTGTTCAGAATACGATCTCATATTGTACTAAAATAGTTCACTGAAACGTGTTTCTGAAAACATTTTAAGCGAGAAATAGGCCATGCAGTTGCTGAATCTGTCTTCATTTCAGATCAACAAATGTCAGTTTAAAAGATAGAATAAGAAGGATATATCGACGTCTGTTTAACCCTATTGGTTGAGCTACCGCACCCGCGTAACGCTTGCATTCACTTCATCAACGCTCAAATGAATCGCTTGAACTGAGCAGTAGCAGGGCAAAATGAGTTCGACTTCGACTGAAATTGAAATAGAGGATGCCCCGTCCACTTACAAGTCCGACGTCTGGCAGCATTTTGGTTTTCCAGTTACTCAACAGGAGGATGGTAAAAAAAACAGACAAAACACAAACTGTGTATAAACACTGTAAGCAAACACTGTTATACACGACGTCAAACACAACAAATATGCTGTGTCATTTAAAACGGTACCACAAAGACAAACTCCTGCAACCGGATGCAATAAAGAGAGTGCAAGAAGGCCAAATATCTATAGAAGGTAGTTTTGCTTCAACGTGGTCTCAGTCAAGTGCAAAAGCTCAAGAAATAACCAGGTGCATCGGAGTTTTTATCGCAAAAGACATGAGGCCATTCTCCGTCGTCGACAATGTTGGATTTTGCGAACTGGTCAGGGTAAAAAAAAAAGCTCTTTGTGTTGAAATTACTTGAACAAGAGTTGTGTGGTGTTTTTTTTTTGTTGCACTTTTTCCGCTTAAAGAAGTTATCTCTTGGGCTATCCTAATTCTAATTTCATGATACAATTCAGTTTTATTGGTCAGTGACACCTAGTCAATTGTTGATTTTACATACAGAAGGTTAAACTAAATCTTGATTTATATTGAAGTATTGTACATTCTTTAAGTTGTATGTATAACAAGACAGTTATTGAACACTGTTAATGTTAAATAAATCTGTAATTTGATTTTCAGTTGAATTTTTGCATTTTTTTTCAAAATATCGTGATACATATCGTATCGTGAACCCAGTATTGTGATACATATCGAATTGTGAGCTGAGTGTATCGTTATACCCCTAGTGATAATAGGATATTACAAGAATACAGTCACAACATTTCAGAAAATAATCCACCTGCACAATAGTCTGCTATGCATTACATGATTGCTCTGCTGATACGGTAGACCTCAGACCTTCTGACAGACCAGATCCCCGTCTGGGTCTCTGGTCTCTGAATGAGTTAAAGTTTAGTGAAGTGGCTGAACGCTGCTCTACGTCGGAGGTGGAGAACAGAAACTATACGGCAGAATTAACGGAGCTCAAACGCGACACATCTGCCGCAGCATCTCCACAGCAGAGCGCATAGATAAACCTGAAGCTGCACAGCTTTTACAGTGAGAGTGGACACTAAGCGACGTTTGATATTTGTCAGTCAACTTTTCAAAATACATTCAGGGCTACACTCAAAACATTCGAGCTGAAGCCTCGGTAAAATCAGCTGACGCCACGTCTGGTGTAGCCACTTTCTTTTTTTTGATTGGCTGATAAGTGGCAGGCTCGACTAAGAACTCCAGGGGAGACTCGCTTGATTCCTGCCGGTTCCATAGAAAGAGAAATTTTGGGCGCTGCGGCATATTAAATATATTATAAATAGTTTTTCTGCGTGAGAAATACAATGTGTGGCGGGAGTGCGTGACAAAAGACCGAAATGAGTGACTGTCACGCTCAATGCGTGACACTTGAGAGCCCTGATGCAATCAGAGTAGACAATATAATTGGAGGGGAGGCTGCAAAACTTGCACAATTATAGGCCAAGTTGCTGAGGCTGAACATCCTCACCTACATTCCCCTATCAATACACAAGATCTAATTAATCACAAAAGCCCAAAGATGATCAAAGGCAGGACTCTTTGCATTAGGTAAGACAGTAGACAATCCCCAGGCACCGATTAGAAAGCAACCAGTGTTATCACCTTAGTTAAGAAAAATTTTAAACGTTGAGTGAAATATGGTTATTATAATAACGAATCAAGAGAGTATCACTTTTAGAAATATTACCTGCTCTAAAATGCAAAATTGACACTCAAAGTAATTACTGCTGTATAGTGTATCTTGTCAACATGTAATGTCCCTCTTAAACTGGAAACTCTCAGATGATATAAAAATCACACATTTCTTTAATTAACAATTGCTACATTATGAGAGGTGAATTGCTGATGCATGAATTACTGATGCAAGAATTACATTGATTGATAATCTCATTTATAGCTGATGACGCAAGAATTACATTGATTGATTATTTATTAACTCATAATAACCGATTATCTATTAACTAAAACGATGAGGAAAATGCAGTTGGGTATTACATAGTCTAGCTTTGCCAGACCCTCCTCCAGCTACTCCACATAGCATTCGGGGATGGGAGAAAAATGTGCTCTGGTTTAATGGCATTTCTTTAAACCAATCAGAATCGTCATGGGCGGCGCTAAGCTCGTCAAGTGTTTGTGAGAGCCGCAGCAAAATAGTCGTACGAGAGAAAACTCAGATTGGACAGATAGTCTAGCTAGCTGTCTCAATTTACCCTGCAGGGATCTGAGGAGCAGTAAAAAATTGTCCTCAGAAATCCACCGAATTTAAAATTCCAACACAAAGACAAGCAGAAGGAAACTTTCCTACGGGCATCGGAGCAATCCCGGAAGTGTAACATCAATGATGTAGACTAGGTATTACAGTACATCACTGTCAATACTTTACCACACCATAACTTACTGTAATAAGTTACACCACTTTTACTGGAGTAGCTGCCAAATAATTGTTACTAAGTAAGTAAGAATCTATTCGCAGGTTCAGATAACATTTTACTACATGCTGAAAATCTAAATTTAGACACTTGACTTAGGTTAAAAAAAAAAAAAAAAAAAATGTTGCAATTTGCATTATTCACAGTATTTTATCAAATTACTACAAATTAGGGGTATAATAAAAAAAATAACCGCAGACATTGCTGGGGCTGCTGATGATACACTGTGTGTGAATGCATGCGTGGTTTGGTGAAATCTTCTTTTCACCAATAGGTGTTTATATTTCCGCCTGCCATGCTTTGACAGGCACACACAAGCTCATACGTACACACCACACACACATGCACAGAGTCCACGGAGTCTTTTATGGCTGAAGGGCTGTTCACTCTGTCAATAAGATCCAGATGTGAGCTCAGTGGGAGAGGGGATAAAAATAGAGAGAGAGGTGAGGGAGACAGAAAGAGAAAGACGTAGACAGGGTCAGAGAGAAAGCAAGAGAGAGTCAAACGTCGAAACAATGATCTCAGTGAGAAAAGTTGGGGGGTGAACAAACAGTACGAGAGCAGACAGACTGATGAGGTGAACAGAAAGGTGGGCAAGAGAAAAAACTACAGACGTGTTTTATTGTGCTCACTGTTTTCGCACTTTCTTCTTCTCTTTAACAGAAAAACTAGCCCCTCTGATGTCACCACATTCCTAAGGCAACATATACACACACACCCGTCCCACACACACAGTTGCCATGGGCAAAGACGAATACACATAGGGGCTCAATCATCTTTCTCGAGCCAAAAAAAAAAAAAAAAAAGTCCATCACTGTCTATCCTAAATACGGTGTCAGTTGCTTAAAAAAAGTTACCCGGTCTTTTGAAACAGCAGAGCTCCCACTGTCTTTTCATTTTGCTTTTTTCTTTGTGTGTGTGTGTGTGTGTCTCAGAGAGAGAGAGAGAGAGAGAGAGAGAGAGAGAGAGAGAGAGAGAGAGAGAGAGAGAGAAAAAGAGAGAGAGAGTGTGTGTGTGTGTGTGTGTGTGTGTGTGTGTGTGTGTGTGTGTGTGTGTGTGTGTGTGTGTGTGTGTGTGTGTGTGTGTGTGTGTGTGTGTGTGTGTGTGTGTGTGTGTGTGTGCGTACGCACGCTGGTCAAAAATGCCTCCCCCAAACCCACTTCCTGCCCTGCCCTCTCAATGAAGACAATTATGGTTCCTGCAAGAAGGATAACACAGAAGAAATAGCTCCTTAAAAGGCAGGATCCACATTGTTTTCACCTCTCCACATATTTTTCGAATTATAAACCAATACCGCGTGGTTTTCAAATATAAAGAATAGGTTATTCTGTCTGCATGAAGGAGTACAGAGCTGAAGGCATTTATTATCTTGATGGCAGTTTTGCTTTATTAGAAATCAGACCTAGATCACAGGCTGGCTTTCAAAAGCTAACAATATGGTTTTCTACTGAGACACAATTATGCTGCTGCAAAAGCCTTTTCTTTCACATTACAGTAGCATGACTTACCAGATACCTTTACTGCAATAGATCGATGTTTGAAGACATCTGGTGTCAAAAGACAAAGGTTTCAAACTATAACGGACGATAAAGAGAGCTTCACTCATTTGGACAAAGGTAGGAAAGAAGAGAGATGGCTGTGTGGCTATTAGAGATTTGTAGGCCAGTTTAAGAAAAAGGATGTCATCTTTTCACAAGGAGCCAGAAACATTGCAACAAAAATATTACCAGAAATTTGGAGTGGGTGAGACTAACAACTATACAGGTTGTTAAATAATGTTAAAAATAACAACAGCTATAATACAATAATAACAGCTTTTAAATCTCCATATTTCTATGACATGACAAACTTTACATCAAATGCCCCTAGCAATCACTACTGCAGCTACCCATAAAACCTTTCTCTGGGTTCGTTCGCAGACATGTTTTCATCCATCTTAAAAGGTCCAATATGTCATATATTTACTGTAATAAATCCAAGAATGACCACAATGCGTCATTAGATATTAAGGACACATGTTAAGCTGAAATACGATCTTTTCTGACAACAATGCTAATGCTGGTATTTTCTCCTTTTGAAATTTCCATTCCATGACAGAATTTCTGTTTGTGTTTTGGCCTGTGTGGTTATCAACTGCCCAGTTTGACAGCCAGGCCGGGTTGCCAGATATACCTGTAAAAACGTAAACCCAGCGCGCTACATCTGTAACGTTAGTACAGCCATGAAAGCAGCAAACAAACAAACAAACAGGATCAATGGAGATAGAAACATGCAGTTTTTTTGGGCCTAACAGTTGCGCGACCAGAGACGTAGAGACGGTCTCAGCCTGGCAACCTCCGTGAACTTCAAGTCTGGGGAGGGGGTGGCAGGGGAAGACGACTCTCTCCAGTATTTTGAATTTGTACTGCAGTAACTATTTTAAACGCTAGCTGTCAGTATTACATATTGCACCTTTAAAGAACCATAATTCCAGCATGAGCTCGATGTCAGATTGAATAGTGAAGTGAAATAAAAATGGCAATCGGCTTCATTATCAGGCTAAAGAGAGGCCTGTTTAAACACAAGGTCAAATGATGTAAAAATGTCATAATCACAAAAGAGAAAAATATGTCATTCATGTGATAATAACCTGAGAGGAAAAAAAACATAACAGGTTACGACTGTTAGAACAAAGGAAAGTGCCAACAAATGATTTTGAAATCCAAATGATGGCTACAAGGATGCACTACTCCTTTCAAGCCACGAAAAATTGTTTGAAACTTCAAGGTCAGATTGTGAACTATTTTTAGGAACTTCTTATCGCGAGTGTTTTGTTTGCTCAGCATTCATTCACAACGTTGTAAGTTCTCAGTGAGAGTTGTAGCTGCACTGAAATGATGACTGTTCACTAACTTAACAACAAAATAATACAACAGACGAGATGTGGCCGAGATGACGTGCAAGAAAATGACAATGAAAGATATAGTGAACATATGTAAAATGTGTCAGACCCACTGGTATCTGCTGCCATTTCATTGGGTTTGGACCCGTTTTTAAGGGCCCTTAATTGCAAAATTGCTGTTTGTACACTAGAGATCAATTACCAAGATTTAGTCCTCTTCTGACAATCATTGAGAAAATAATGCGCTTCAGTGAAGTTTAATGCAAATGGCATCTCTGTAGCACACTATGTGAACCTGAAATAATTTCTCTGCTTTCACAGTAACATATCAGAACCATACAATTGAAATGCCAACTGGTGAATTAAATGTTTGAAGGGGGGAAAAGTCGAGGCCTGGCTGAAAAAAAGGAGCCTATTGAGGAGTGAAGAAGGACTACATTGTTTCAGGAAAGACCTGATTACCCACAATCCCCTGGCTGTCACTGGGTGATGGGAGCTTTGTGTGAGCCCTTCAAACATACCTTCGGAGGAACACACACACATCTCCAATCTTCAGAAAAATGGCAGTCATCATCATTAACCATCATCATTGCCATTCTGATTACTGCTGTTATATGCTGAGACAGTCGAGGGACAGCAGGCGCACGCACACACACACACACACACACACACACACACACACACACACACACACACACACACACACACACACACACCTCGGTTGAGGTAAGGTCAACATATTTCCAGGCTGACTCACAGTTTGTGAAAACTCTTCTTGGGACAAAATGTTTTACTTAAGTACAAAGGTTGGCAGTGGCCAGAGTGATCAAGCCTCTCAACGGCACCTGTGAGGGGGCAGGAAAGGGAAACAGGTCTTTTCGGAATTTAAAAACAAGTGTGTTGATTGCGGACTGGTATAATACATCATTTTAACAAAAGGAAACGTAGGGCTCCATTATTAAATGATGTGCTTTAATCTAAAAAGAGAATGCAATATTTTATTCCTACAAAATATCCTCTGCTAAGGCAGTCGTCTATAGTAATTGCGTTCAACTCAAAGTTATTAGTCTTGGAATTAAGCACAGGAAAGAAGAATAGCCAGGGAAGGCAGCGTAAACAAAAAAATAAACTGGAAATAGTTCATTAAAATGGATACTTGTGAAAAGTACGTATATAGGGTGTAGTTTTGCTCACCAATAAACTGCAGGTGAGGTGTAGTAGGAGTGGTGAACAAAGCTGTACAAATATTGTCTAGTCTGGTCAAAACGTCTGCAGTGATCCAAGCATGTGTCACTTTACTTTCATCTCAAAGCATCTACTGTATTTTGCCTGCATGAACACACCAATTAAGATTTTCCTGGTAGTGTAGGGACACCTAAGTACTGCTTTCATCTTGTTCTGTTCAGGTATTGCTGCTGCTGCTGCTGCTAATACCGAGTTACCTAATGCACTACTGCTGGAAATATGCAATGCACCACTTTATGTGGAGCACCAGACAAAATACATTTAAAATAACAAATGTAAACTTTAAAAAGATCCTGTGTAGGAAAATTGCATCTACTGTATTTGTCACGTATCATTACCCTAAATGCTGAAACAGAATAAAATATTTTTGTGGATTCAAGTTAAGAAATAATAAGCAGGAATACAGGCACTAAAAAGTGTTTTGTTTTAGTCTTCACTCATCTCATTGAAATCCATACTCTGCAGGGGTCAAACCAAGAAAAATATCAAAGTCACTATATGAATATTCTGCTTTTGACAAATGTATCCCTTTAGCAAAAACACATTCTGAACCATGAGGGGTAGGTCAACTTTACAGTGCCCTATAGTGGTGTCATCCAAGTGCTGTGGATGATGTAATGGCACCATGGGGGGAGCACAATGATGAAATCCAAATGATAGGGGTGATGTCACTGTCAAGTTAATATGACAGCAGTGTAGAGCTAAACATTATCAGTCTTATTTAATCTCTGATTCAGCTCACACACACACACACACACACACACACAAAGTATGACACTACCTAATTGGATCCAGCTAAGCTTAAAACAATCTTTATCAAGAAAAGATAAATGTGACTCAAATGAACCAACATGACTTAAACCGCATCCCATTCAAACACAGAGGATCATCACCACCTGCCTGTGAGGCTGCTTTGGCCTTAGCGGCTCCCGTCTCTCTTCTCCAATCATTCTCCTCCTCCCCCTGCGCCTTGATCCGAGATCCCAGCAGCCACTCAGGAACAACGCTCCGACTTTTCCAGTTTCTCCCAATCCCATTTTGACGAGACTTTCTCAACTGACAGCTAGAGCATGATCCAAACCGGCGGACTGATGCCATAAGACAGATGAAGGAGAGGGTGAGAAGAAGACAAGAACAGAAAAAGAGGAGGGAGGAAGAAGCAGAGTGTTTCTACTGTCATGTTTCTCTGGGTGACAAAAGACAAGTGAGAGAATAGGACTCAACAGCCCATTCAACCCACAGTTAGACCAAGAGCTAAACCCTGTATGAGAGAAAGTGTGTGTGTGTGTGTGTGTGTGTGTGTGTGTGTGTGTGTGTGTGTGTGTGTGTGTGTGTGTGTGTGTGTGTGTGTGTGTGTGTGTGTGTGTGTGTGTGTGTGTGTGTGTGTGTGTGTGTCCGACCACGCTTTAAACTATGCTATGCTACACGTTGCACTGGTGACACAGTTGTACCATTGTGTGAGTGACTGGGGGAGACGCAGGAAACACGTCCATGACAATCACTCATGGAGAGATATGCGCATAAACAAAATCACACTAGCATATATGCATAATAATGTGACTTTAGACTGTCCATTCTCTGCTTTTTGAGTGTGTCTATGACAGTGTTATGCTGACTCTTGCTGTGTCCAAAATCACTCCCCCCTTCACACATTCACAATATAATACTCAAAAGCTTTCTCTAAAATGAGCAATAAACTGAGGAATTCAGACATGTCACTAATGTGATTATGTCATAATTTTGCACCATCACTAACAGGTGTGGTGACATGAGATTTTTAGTAAGAGAATTCTTTTCCATTTAAGTGTGGGAGTAAATACTGTATAGGCTAATGCCTTAAATAGGGAGTGACTTCAGACACAGGATATAATATGTTTTCAACCTACTGAAAATAATAAAAAATAAAAGTTGCTGTTAACGACCGGAATCGCGCTTTTCATTGTCCACAGAGTCACATCTCAGAGGGAAGTAACATGAATGCCAAGTAAATTTTACTTAGCTATATGAAAAGATAAGCATTTTTGCACAGCTACACATCATTCACTGGCTAACAGCGGAGTCATCTCTATTCTCAGGGTCCTATGTCTGTTGGCATTAACTAACATTGTAAGATATTGGTGGGGGAGTTGAAATGGCAAAAGAAGAAAGGGATATGGACGTCTCCAAAGTCAAGAAAACTGTTTTGCCCACAAATTTGAGGATGTAGGTTTCAAGGAGTAACATCAGTAGCCTATAAGCTGTAGGTTTGTAATCTCCACATATTGGTACAGGGAAACATACATTGAACATTTGACCAAGTAAAAAAACATTGCTGACATCATTAAAACCCTTTGAAAGGTATCCTTAATGTGTCATATTAAGAGGCTATTTGAGCTGGGGAACAGAGGATCCTGGGAACATAGCTAGATGTGCTCCCCTAACAGCTAGCAACTACCTTATTAGCTGGGATTAGCTTCATTGTGTCCACAACAGCTTTTCCATCCCTAGCATTGGATAATTCTTTTTTTTTGGCAAAAGGCGGTATCAGTTACTGGTATCAATACTTGGGAATTACCTGTAACAAGAAACCTCCCAGGCTGTCTGCATCTTACCAGACACAAAAAGACAAAACAGCAGCAGATGGGGCCAAGCTAACAGAAACATTTTAAAACTGCAATACCATTAAAAAATATCCATAACATGAGGAAATTGTATTTCCAATGCTTGACTATGATTTCGAACTCACCCCAGAGGGGCTAATTAATGCCTAGTAGCTAGCTTACAGGCTACAAGCTAATGCTGCTGCCTGTTTTTGTCAACACATGCCAACACTGTGAAAAACTGAAATATTGTGTGCATGCAAACGTGGTGTCGGCAGACTGAATGAGTAGTGACCTGCCAGCTAAAAGAGCAGTAACTAGTTGACATGTTTTTGATTGTTTTGCTAGCAGCATTTCCCAGTGGTCACAGTCATTATCACACTATCAAAACTCATGGGAGCTTTAGCTGTTAAATGTGATATAATAATGTTAAACTTCTGAAGCACTCACATTTTACTATCAATTAGGCTACATTAGTAAATTACACTTTAGCTGAAACCCCAGGAACATGTTTAAGCTTTTCAGAAAGACAAATAAACCCTCTTTCAGAAAACAGTTACTGAAGCTAGAGGAAAAGCAGAAGCTAGCATGAATATACTTTCTACTGAGGCTCCTCGAGTCCATGCGTTGTTTAAGTAACACCACATATGCAGCAACAACCAAGTGAGGGCTGCAACTGTTGATTATTTTATTAGATGAAGCGATTAACCATTCAATTGAATCTCAAAACTGCACAAAATATTCAATGTCAAGTTCCCAGAGCCCAAGGTGACATATTCAAATTACTGTTTTTAAAAAACACTAAAGGTTATTATTTAATAAGAAAAGCAGCAAATCTTTATATCTGAGAAGCTTGAACCAATAAATAATTGATCCTTCATCCAAATTGTTGCCTTTGGGATTTTAAATCAATTGGCTGAACAATTAATCAAAAAACAAGTTTAAATTCTAATAATTATTTTACATTATGCAATATCACAGCAGTGTGCTGTGCAGCAATGACTGTGAAAAGTAGACAGAAACAGCAAAAGGGACTGAGCTGCTGGCTGGTAAGTACCACACCCTGCTGCTTATTAAATTAATTGTTGACAGGAAAAACTAATGGATCCAATCTGTGAGTTGTTATCCCTTTACTTCTTCTATGTAATATATAATGGATTTTTGTTGTTGCGGCATGTAAAGTATTTTCGTGGCAGTTTTTTTTAGTTTTTCCCCCCATTTTCTTGAACCAGCTAGTAAACCCTAGGCGATTCCACTTAGGACATGGCAGCCAACAGTGCAGCCCTGCATTAGGTGAATCATCAACAAACTGCAAACTAAAACTCTCACATTAGACATCTTTGTGGCCACGTGGACTGTAGATGTATGACTCAGACTGAAAACTACAGGGAAGACTAACATGACTGAGAGAAACCCTGCCAAAAGATATAACTTACTGTATCTATGGCACACACGCAAACAATCTTTAACATATGACCCCATTTTCAAACCAGTGTAAGAACGTGAAACCATTATTGATCATCCATCATTCATGTCACACATGTACACAAACACACACTTTAGTATAGAAATCTGCCTGTGCAAAAGCTCTGCTAGAAAGTGCTGCTTCAGAGGAGGCTTTCCTTACATAAGCAAACTGCTCTGTAATTACACTGGGTGGATCCACACAGACTGAGAGAGTTAGAAAGAGCCAGTCTGAAGGGAACAACTGGGACAAGAAATGAGAGGATAACAAAGATGGGAAAAAAGATTTGAAAGAAAACGACTCCAATAGCCACTCATCAGTTTTAAAATGCCATGCCTTTCCACTGGCGAGCTGTAATGAATTAAAAAATTAAAATGATTAAAGATTTCCAAAGCATATTGCAACTGTCATCAACCAAGGGCAAGGACATCCAGAATGGTTTTCCCACAGAGTTTTATTTTCCCACTGTGAAAAACCAGATGGAGTCTCATGTTAGTTAAGGAACAGTTCCACATTTTGGGAAATACACTCATTTGCTTTTTTGCTGAGAGTTAGATGAGAAGAACTCTACCACTTACATTATATCTGTATGCTATGTAGCTGGGGCCAGCAGCCAATTATCTTAGCACAAAGAATGGAAACGGGATAAACAGTAAGCCTGGCGCTTTACAAAAGGTAACCAAATCTGTCTACCAGCACTTCTAAAGCTGAAGAATTAACACATTACTTCATTTGTTTAATTTGTACAGGAAACAAAGTATAAAAACAACATATTGACATTTACAGGCAAGTCGACCAGCTGAGACTGCAGGAGGTTACTGCACAGAACCCAAATAAAAAAAGGGCAAGCTGTTTCCCCCTGTTTCCAGTCTTTATGCTAAGCTAAGCTAACCAGCTGCTGGCTCCAGCTCCATGTTGACTGCATGGACAAGAGAGTGGTACGAGAGTTATATAATTCAACAAGAGGTAGAGGTAATGTAAAGATAGATAGGTAGATGGACCGGCAGAGAGAAAAGAGTTTGTTGCAGGAAACAATATACTGGACTCTTCCTCAGCAAGGAGCTTTTGATTTCCACTGGCTGCACAAATGTGAAGCACAAACAAACCTATGTACACACACAATTGGCTACAGTTATCTATCAAAATCACTTCAGCATCCCTTAAATTGGCTGCCAATGTCAAACCAAATAGGTCTAATATTAAATCCCCCCCCCCTCCAACAGACACACTCACTCAAAGGAATGCAAAACATTTTTGTTGTGTCTGTCCCAAAAGCAATATTGTGTGTGTGTGTGTGTGTGTGTGTGTGTGTGTGTGTGTGTGTGTGTGTGTGTGTGTGTGTGTGTGTGTGTGTGTGTGTGTGTGTGTGTGTGTGTGTGTGTGTGTGTGTGTGTGTGTGTGTAAAGACAAGACGGCTAGAGGTACAGGTTGTTCTCTCTCCAAAGTTCTCTGCCCTCTTAGGACCTTAACCACATAGGAACAGAAACCATAGCAAACACACATGCTTGTTATGTTCAATCTACTCGACCAGTAAGGTCTACATAGATGTCATCGCATTTTCTAAACAGAATTGCACCATGCTCCCAGTACAATAATCCATCCTTTTAAGCTCTTACGGTATTCTGCCTCCACTGGCATAAGTAAACTCAAAATGTCTAACATCAGAGGCTGCCTATGTGCCATTCAAGCCACAGATATCTGCAGTGTGGCCTTTTGATCTTCTGATTCATCCTACCTCCTCCTTCTCATCTGCTGAGTCATGGAGACCTTCAACCAGAACAAACCACATCCACATCCTTTCATCCCTCCTTCACCTTTACCTCGCTCAGCAGCCCTCACTGTTTGGACGTCACTAAACCTGGGTTGACCTTTGCATGTTAAAAAGAACCCCAAACACCCGCACTATATCCTTTACGTGCAATGTGTCCTTTAACTTTACTTTTAAGTCTGCATTTATTATTTATTATTGGATAGCTCTTAACTACAGAATAGAGGTCCATTAGCAGCCCTGGAAGAAATTGTATTCAATTTGAGAGGACTGATACAGTCTAAGGAAGAGCCTGGTGTGTGATCCAGCACCCATCCTATGGGCACAGGGATGTGCATGCCTTTTTTATTGTTTCTTTTCAGGGATGATATATTTAAAAGCTCCTTTTGATTACTGTTGTGTGATGTGTTTATAATACCGAGACTATAATCTTTCTGCACGTGGCATCCTTTATTTTACCATGAGAGACATTTAATCACTGCCTAAGAGCATCCATATTCTAATAAGCCTGTTTTGGCCTCTCAATTATTCAAACATGTGAGCCAAGAGCAAACCAGCTGACTGCTTAAGTATCTCTACCTTTACTGCTTCTCAACAGCACAATCACAACTGGGAATGGAATGGATGGGGAATGCAACAGGGGAGTGAAAGAAAAAAGGCTGGGCAGAGGGAAAGTATTTGATTCCATGTGGGTGGCCTGATAAAACAAAGTCAGTCATAAATCTGAAGCTATAAACACTGTGCGTTTAGACCTAATCCATGCAGAGCAATGCACAAACCAATCTTTCTTTTCTCTCCGGGTTTCTATTTCCAACTCTCTTTCTCCCATTAGCACTGCAGCTAGCATCCTCTTTACACATGCACTGGCCTCATCAATAGGATAAAAAGGTAATGCATGACTTCTGAAAAATTATTTTATGTGAGTCACAAGAGTGTGGCACATAAGCAGCTGGCCTTTGTTTATTTCAACGAAATGCAAAAAGTACATACAAACACCTATTACTATGGCCAACAATCGGTAGGCTATTGAATGACTGACGAGATTCTTAAACTTGTATACATGTTTTATTTTGCTACTTGACAACGTTTAACACTGATGCATTTGAGAAGTTTGGCTGGTTTAATCAAAGAGAAGGGTTTCAGAGAAAGATGTATATTATATATTATATTTAAATAAGGTCACTATTGCATGACACAAAAATCCTTGTGACTGAAGGGAAGATGGGTCGCATTCCTGCTGCCGATAAGGTTAACCCCCCCCCACACACACACACGTTTTATGTTCCAGGGGTGGCAACACCATATTATCAATAACTGTATCTCTATATAATATTTTGAAACAAGATTCTCATATACAGATGACTTATGATTTATGTTAATGAGCAAATTTCCTAAATTTGCCCCACGAGGACACAAACATTTGAGAACACAACATGCACTTTAAAAAAGTTATAGGCTGTTGTTCTAGTGAAGCAAAAAATTTAAACATGAGTCTAAATGTATGCCATATGTTTTTGAATACCTTAGTAAATCACAACATATTGAAGACGGCTATCGCAATATTGATTTCGTACATACCTCCGTTTCAATTGAAAACTAGCCTTTTTCTATCATTATCTCCCATTACCTCTCCTCCGCTCACTCCCCTCCCTCCATCACCATTTCATTCTTCAGCTCTCTCGGTTCTATTTTGATCCTGTAGCTTTTTTTTGCCAGCAAGTGTTTCCTTCCAACTCTTTTTTTTTTTCTCCATCTGTCTTTCTCTCTCCCTCTACCTGACATTTGGCTCGGCAGCCTGCCTCACACTAAGACAAACGTTATGACCTCACTTCACTGAAATGTTACAGCAACACAGAGAGAGACAGCAAAGAGCAGAATAAGATAACAGAGGAGGAATGCTAGATAATTAATATTAAAAAAGACAATAGGAGATGGGGTATGAGCTAAAAATGCTACATCCTGATATAGTATTTCAGACTTAGACTATAGACTTTGACTGACCCAACTTGTGGATGCATAACAAAGGAGAAAAAGTGAAAATGGGACAAAGGAATAGTGAAGGAGGGTAGATCAGAAACACAGACAAAGATCGAATAATTTTGTTGTCAGAAAGCGGGCACTGTGCTGTGGGTGAAACAAGCCACACTCCAGTCTCCAGAAAAGGAAAAAAACTTGTTCTACCCCTCTTTTCTTTCTTTCTTTCTTTCTTTCTTTGCCCCATTTCAGCTTGGCACAGTTGTTCTTAAATTCAGTCCAAATCCCACAAACACACCGTGCACCATAGCTGCAGGTCAATGCTCTAAACACTGCATGTTGGCAAAACTCTGGGCTCCAACCGTTTTCAACAAGCCATTGATATATTCCAGACAAACAATATGCACATGCACACACATACACAGAAAGAAGAAAGAGGAAACCAGTTTATAATACACACGCAACACAATGCAGTGTGCATATACACACGCCAGCCGGTAATTCTGGACATCATCAAACACTTCAGTAACCACAACAACTTCCCATTTTCCTAAACCCATTTCCTGCCTGGTAAGGTCACTCAATTACTGCTACTGTCACTACGGCAACGAGGAAGGACAATGGGCCAGGGAGTAAAACAATCAAAAACTAAGACCAAGGCAATAGATGGAAACAATATCAATGGGCAGCAAAGCAGCTTTCTGAGAGAATATCAAAGTCAAGTAGAGAAAGGCAAAACAAAATGGGTTTTTTTTTGCAAATAAAAACAAGGTCCACATTACTGAAACATACACAGTGACAAATCATAAGTAACTACAGGCAACATTTGGCCTAATGACCAGAGAGGAGTGTAATCATCATGACGTAATGAAAGCAAAGCCCTGGATGATATGTCTGCAACCTTCTGTCCTGAGCTCAGACAGGATCCCAATGTTGTTTTTACTTTCTCCACACCTACTGCATTCAGAGTCACACCCATGTCTGTAAATTAACTAAGACCTCCAGGAGAGATTGTGTGTGTGTGTGTGTGTGTGTGTGTGTGTGTGTGTGTGTGTGTGTGTGTGTGTGTGTGTGTGTGTGTGTGTGTGTGTGTGTGTGTGTGTGTGTGTAGCGGTGTTTGGCAATGCATGACGCAGACATAGAAACATACATAGACAGACACATCTAATTCCCACAGCGCACTGTTACACAAGTTAAATATCATGAGTGGCTAGTTAACAAACCTTGCAAAATAACATTAGTTGCATACTGCAATTTTACCATATCATTCTTATTCTAGACAGTGGTGGTTTAAAAACATGAATTTATTGTCAATGTATTGTTCTGTACAATCATCATGATATTGATTTAGTTCACGCTTATCGGACAAAATTATTTGCATACTGTAAGTTTATACTTCTTATTATACACAGTGGTGGTTTAAACCATGAATTTATGGTCAATTTATTGTTTTGTATAATCATCACGATATTAATTTGGTCACAGCCTAATCAGGTAACCTTTGCATTGCTATGATATAACAAGCCAGAAGTCTCCCACTGTTTAGACACTACTGAGTAAATGCAGCTTCACAGACATATCAACACACACTGTGTTTGGGTCATCTGTTTATTACATCCCTCTCTATGATTCTGGCACAGAGACAATCATATTAGATGAAACAAATACAGAAAACAGACACACGCGCAGTGGGCCTTGAAAGCCTTAAAGCCCTTAGTCTGAGATTTGTTTAATCAAACTAATAACATCCTCTGATGTTTGTTTAACACTGCTCAGCCTTTAATGGCTTCTGTATTGTAGTACTGCTCCCAAATGCACTCTAAAATGTATCATATTGGTCCGGAATCACAGTACTTTATAAAAGACCAGGCACACACATTCACCTGTGGGTGTAGCTATGAAACCATAAGAACAAGCCAACTGTACACAACATTATGGGCTGTTGTAAGACAACTGGTTTTACATCAAATCCCATCTATCTTTCATTGTTACACAAAAACAAAATCAGTTGCACCTTATTATAAACATCTGAAATGCCAACTACAAATAATTTACACCCCCTTTCTTTCTCACTCAAATACAAACCAAATTTAAAACCATGAATCATCAGAACTCAGACACCATGCAACAAGAGAACATTGAGAACACCAGCCTTGCACTTGCACACACTCACACATGGCATTGAAAATGGTAAAAATTGTGGACTCACCACTTTGGGCTTGGTCCTCTGTGGAGTAGCTGTGGATGCAGTGTCCTCTGTGCTCTTCTTCTCTGGTCCAGCTTCTGTAATTCCACTGGTGATGGTCTCGCTGGGCCCCTCGCATGCCGACACTGAACCTTCTGCTTCATCCCGGGCCACTGGTAGAGGCCCTGGGCCCTCAGCAGTACTCAGTTCCAGAATATATTTCTGGGTCACATGCTCCAGAGATGGAGCCTCGTCTCCTGGGGGCTTACTTGAGGTTGAAGGCTCTGCAGTGGGTCGGACAGCAAGGCAGTCCACTTCCTTCAGTGGCTGGAGTTGTGGAGGTGGGGAGATGGGGATAAAGGTGGCGGGTTCGCTTGCATGGCGGACGTGCTTGGGTCTGGTTTGGGGTTTGGATTGCAGTGGGGGAAGTGGAGGGGTGAGGTTGGTTTGGATGCTGTGATCCTCCTGTTCCTCTGAACCCAGCTCTGGGGGCTCAAATGGGTCCTCATGAGGGAAAAACTGGGCCAGCCTGTTTGGACGCTTTCTGGTTGGCCGACGGATCATTCTAGGGGACAGAACCTCAGCCAGCTTGAGGTTAAAGTTAAACTTCTGCACCTCTGTCTCTTCTCCACTTTGGTCTATTAAATCATCATCTTCAGCATCATGGTTATCAGAGTGGGTTGTGCATTCTGACTGGGAACGAGCTTTCTTGACATTTTTTATGTTTGACTGTGTCGGCAATGAGTGTTTAGGCTTCGCTTCTGGCTCCCACAGTTCCTCCCTCTGCTCGTTTAGGATCGGCTCACTGCTGGAAGGTGGAATTGGACCAGGTTGATCGAGCTCACTGATTGGATGAGTACTGCCAATCTGACCTTTGAATTCAGGGTCATTCTGGGAAAGAAAAGGGGCATCGCTACGGCGACTGGGGTCACTGAATGACTTCTTCTTGGGAGCTTTGCCATTGCCATGGTCATCCGTCATCAGTCTGTCCATTGCACCTGGCTCAGCTACGATGCTCCTGATAACCCCACTGTAGTCACGAACAGCATCATCCCGGAGCCCTCCATCACTGCAAACTGACAAGTCACTGGCCACACTGCCCTTGTATTCTGACAGGATGGCCACATCAGAGGTCTCTGGAGCACCTCCTACTCCTTTGACAGATAGGGATCCTAACAGGTTGCTGTCTACAGAGGAAAAATTGTTATTCCCTTCTTCTGCCACAGAACAGCGCCGCTGAGGCATGGGGTCACTGAGAGAGCGGTAGACTGTGGACTCCCCATTTCCAACAGCTGCTATTGCTGACTCTGCATTACTGCCATTACTGGAATCGGAGCCTGTGTTGTTATTACCAGAAGGGGAGAACTTGCGCCTTCGACGGACAGAACTTGGTGTTGCAGGGGCTTCAAGTCTTCCTCCTCCTGCGGTGCCTGCTGACCTCAGCAACACAGCGCTATTGGTGTTGATCTCTTCACTGCTAGTGATGACGTTGTTGATACCAGCAGTGCTGCTCAGCTCCATGATAATACTGTCGCTCTCAGCCATACGGGCATGACGAGGCAAGGAGGGAGGTACGCTGACTTCATTCAGACGATTTGTACAATTCAGGCTGTTCGCCGTCATCTCTTCTCTCTCCTTCTTAAACCCCTCCGCCTCATGGAGAGCCGATTGATTCCATACGGTGACAGGCTGCCCTAGCACATCCCTAGCAATTTGTGAACCTAAATTAACCCCTGCTGACCCCAGAAATGACCTCTCAGAGGGGTCACTGGGGCTCGTCTCTGGCTCGGTTACAATCCCTTCATCTGTTAAACTAGACTCATGGCCAGAAAGTTCATCCACAGAGCGGTCGTAGAACATGCTTTCCTCCGAGTCGCCCTTCAGTAAGGCTCTCTCCGTCTCTCTGCTCTGTCTCTTTGTATTCTCCCTGTACTCTGTGCCCCTGCTGTTTAGCTTCTTCAACTGCATACTTTGACCATCCCTCTCGCTCCTCTCCCTCTCCCTGTTCTCTCTCTCCCTCTCATGTTTATCCCTGTCTTTTGTGTTCTTAAACTCAGCCTCTTGATCTGTCCTTGCCTGATCCTGAATGCTCACTCCTGCTTTCTCCTCCTTCTCATTTGTTTTATTGAACTGGATACATTCTTCCTCCAAATCATTGTCAGTTCTCCTTACATCTACGTCATCATCTTCTCTAGTATTCATCTGGCAGATATCTCGAATGACCTGCCTGGCTTCCTGCGCATACCTCTCCTGTAATGGAGTTGGCATCCCTTCCTCCTCCTCATCATCAAATCCATAATCCCTCATTCTTTGTCCTCTCCTAACCCTCAAATCACCCCCATCACTTTCTACTTCCCTATCTGACACCAACACTCTCCCTCTATCCCCCTCTCCATCCAAGTCAAGCTGCTGCTCAGAGGAGCTCCTCTTCGTGGCGCCACCTGTCAAGTAACACCTCACTGCTGTCTTGGGTTTGTCTGAATAAGTGAAGGATTTTGCACGCCGCAGGGTGGCAGTCAGGTCTTTCAGTGACGGACGACGACCAGAAGGTAGCAGGGTACCGCCATGAGCCCGTGAGCCCATCATGTACACCGGTGTCCCCTCCATGACCCCAGATTTGTCTCCATTAGTTTTCCGCACCTTAAGCTCTGACAGGTCAGATTTAAGAAAGCTTAAGAGGGACATAGTTTCTGAGGTGATATCAGGGTTGGACATGGATATTTGTTTTTTATCATTATCATCCACCCCGTCCCCACCTGTGGTTCTCCTTAATGCCGTGGTCTCACCACCCCCAACTCCTGCAGATACCCTGCCTTCTCTGGCAAGTACACTAGATAAGGGGGTGACTGTAGGCACAATCTTGGGGCGCACCCACACAGGGGTATGGGAGAAGTTATCCCCATGGCCAAAACTTGGGGAGCGGTACATGGTAAAATTCCCATGGTAGGTTTTACTCAGCATGGACGAGGATGCAGTTCTGCTAACGTTGCCTCCTGCTCCGCTTGTGTTACACAACACATTTGCTCCACGGTTGGCGCAGCCAGCCTGGTCCTCCTCCTTAAGCGTCTCAGTGCTGGAGTACCGACTGCTGCAACGCGAACCACCAGGACTGGAAACAAATGGGGGGATATTGATCTTTGACACTCGTGATACACCAGTAAGTGTTGTGGATGTCACAGGTGAGGAGATGCGCTCCCATTGCTGCACCCTGGCTCTGTTACTGTGACTGCTGGGTGCTCTTGCCGAGTGGCTCCGAGATACTGCTCCTGCAAATTCTCCTCCTGTGTTTTGCTGGGGGTGCCTCTCTAAGTGCTCCATTGTCAAGGCTGTGTCACTGTCGCTGTCTTCTGATTCGCCACCATGATCATCACAATCATCATGGCCTGTTGCAAGAGCAGTTCCACTGACTTTCTTCTTCTTTCTCAGCGAGCGGCGGCGCACTGCCTCTCGACTGTGCAGACCTAAAGAACCAGGGCTGTCCTCCTCACTGCCAGAGGACTTGCCAATGCCTTTAGCACCCCACCAGCCATTTTTACTGCGGGATAAATAGTTACCTCCTCGCTCAGTGGCGCCCCTTTCTCCTGCTCTATAGGAGATGGAAGGAGCAGGACAAGAAGGAACAATCCAACTGCCTCCTCCACCTCCTCTTCTTCTACTGGTGTGCTCCTCTTCTTCGTCTCCAGAGCTAAACCTCCAGTGGTAGCTTAGGGGAGAGGCAACTCTTGCTAGAGCTCTTAGCTTGGTGGAGGGAGCTACGGCCAAGGAGGAGGAGGTAATGGCTTTATCTGGAGCTGGAGCAGAGGAGAGGGAGGAGGTGGGGGCTGGCGCTCTAGAGGAGCTATGTGAGGAATGTAAACTATCCCTGGGCAGCCCGACCCCCTGTCTATCCCTTCTCTCCCTCACTGTCGGCCGCTGAAGAGAGGAGGAGCAGGAGGACGTGTCCAAGCTCTCTGATCGACTCCAAGACGAAGTAGCAGGGGGTTGAAGGTCAGGGCTGGGGTCAGATGTCAACCCTGTCGTCCTAAGGGTCTTGTGGGCAGCCTCTGCCTCAGTGCTGGGACTATGAGATCTGAATGGAGAAGGGTTAATCCTCTGGTAGTGACTACCCCCAGTGCAACTGAGACTGCTACTGCCGCTGATTTGAAAAGGGTTTCTGCCAGAAACTTGTTTGTTATTATTAGAACTTTGTGATTCTAAGTCTGCCTCCTCGTCATTTGAGTACTGCTGGTGGTCAGTTTTGGAATAACAGTCCATACCGTAACAAGCAGTGCTTTCTTTCTTTTGTGCTCCAACAATGCATTTGCCATGCAAAGACAGGCTACTGGCTTCATTAGCAGAGCTGCAAGGCGAGACCTTGTCACTTCTATCCAAAAGAGGAGCACTTTTACTGGGGCTGAACTCGTGTAGATGTCCTCTGACGGCTGCTTTTAAATTCTCATAAGAGTCAGTCTTGTGCTGCTGTGTAGCTTGGCCTTGTATCTCATCAAAAAGTTGTCTAATTTTTGTGACACTGGGCCACTTTTCAGAGTGCAGGGGTGTGGAGAGATAACTTCTGTGAGATTTACAAGGTGGGGGAGCCCCTCTATTAGTAACATCCTCTTCCTCATCTGTAGTCAAAGTCTTTCTGGGATCAGGGTGACATGCATTGATTTGTGAATAATCTCTCTTACCAGAGTTGCCGTCGGTTGATAAACGTGTAAAAACCCGCTGCTTACTTTTCTTCTCAGATTCAGAGCCTGACACGGAGTCTGTGTCAGAGTAAACCGTTTGCACTTTGTCTGTCGGTGACTCTGCCGTCGTTGTATCACTATCCTGGAAATATCCTCCACCGCTATCCTCGTGAGAAGATTTACGAGACGGAGACCCGTCTCTCCTGGAGCCCTTGGCCCGGGGAAGAGTGTTGCTCCCCCGCGTCACTGCTGTGCCGTCTCCCGGTGAGGCTCCGTGCGTCCCGGCAGAGCCGCTGCTGCTGCTAAACTTCTCAGTGAGCTGTCGGATGGATGGAGAAATAGAGGAGAGAGGAGTGGAGGAGGCTCTCTTTGGATCTGCGGTCGGGAGGCCGGCAGTGGTAGTAGTGGCAGAGATTTTGGAAACTTTTCTTGACACACTGGCATTACGCGTCGCAAAGGGCTGTTCTGCTTTGCTGGGCTCCGGGGGGAGGGCGACGCCAGCTGCCTCCAAATCCTCTGATTTGTGTTGTCGGTCTTCACTCCTGTTGGCGCTCCAGGACCCCAACTTTTTAAAAGAGACGCTACGATACACAGCCTCGTTCTTCCTCTCTCTTTCTGCCATTGTTCATGTCTTTTGTTAGATTTCTCACACACACATTTTTAACTCCACGGATATTAGCCTACAGATCCATTCACCTTTTGGAGTTGTGGTCCATTCACCACCCCCCGCCCCACCCCACCCCCAGAAGCCTAACGACATGAAAAACCAAAAAAGCAATCACTCTTTTAAAAATTGTTGGCAAAGTTTCAAACCGCACTGTAACAAGGTTAATCAAGCAGTAAACCTGTCAGTGAGTACGTAGGTTGAGTGCTGCTCTTTTATCAAAACTTACATGTTGTCGATTCCCGAAACCGCATCCGTGCAAGGAGGAAAAGCGCTACAACTTTTTGTTGGCCAAAACTTTCCCAACCTGTTCACAAACACAACTTTTCCATTGTTAATCCCTTACTACTTCTAAACCTTAGCCCGCCGCCAGGTTAGCACGCCTACACGGGCCCGACGCATCATCCACTGTTAATTCCACGAACTGTTTGTGGATTCCTTTTTTTGGCATGATTTGGTTTTCCGTGACTTATATTGTTTTTTGCATGTTAATGCCTGGGATAGGGCAGGGGGTGGGCGGGACTAGGAGTATAGGGGCTGTCATAGCCCCCTCGGGGATTGAAAGGAAAAGGCTGTTTTCTTTTTTGATAGGAGAAGGCAGATACTGTGGACAAACTAGTGTAATTATAGCCCTTTCCCTTACGAAAAGGACAGTGGCACTGTCAGGAGTTTTAGACAGGAAACAATTTTTTAGAGCAACATTTAAGGACCTGCAGCCTTTTTGTAAATGAACATATCACTATAAACACACTATTCATTTCTAAGATGCAGTATAAACTCAGTATTTCTGTCTTTAGAGGTGAAGGATCAGAGGAAGCCAGACAATGAAAAACTTTGATTTAACACTACATAACTGCATATTCAGCCAATAGCTCAATACCACAGTGTGTTATGGTGGTGTTGGTGAATTAGTGTCAAAGAAAAACAAAGAAAAATGTTTTCACTGATGCACAATAACCCCTCTGTGGTGCTTCCCATGTGGCTGTCTGGTTAACAGGTCCTTTTGTTCCACAGAGGAATTCTGTGTTCCGTTCCATCAGATGAGATGAGTAGCTGCTGACTGCAGCGCCCTCCACAGTCTGACTTGTTAAACGTCAGGTCACTGTTGTGGTAGATCATGGCCTTTTGCTAAACCTCCTTACACAAATTTAATTTACTGCGACAAAGTAAGTCCCCTACTTATTCAGTTTGGATGCTCAGATTCAAGTTTTGGGGATATATGGATTCTGCCCAATAAATTCCATGGAAATCTGTAACACACACACTGCCAGGTGAAATTGTGTCATGTAAAAGTTCATGTGTTGTGAAAAAGATGATCACAATATACATTCATCAGAAAATGACTTTTCACTGAATGAAGAAGGTAGTAGAAGACATTCATGGTAGGCTGTGTGAGTTTTTTTTTAATGGCTCTTTTCAGTTACGTTTTGACAACATCCGAAACATTTACACAAGCAAGCAACGCAAAGGGGCTGCGTGAAAAAGAAAAGGAAAACACATCAATGTTACTTTGTCATCAACATAAGTATTTATGTCACACAATTATAATTCTATTCCTGATACTACGCTGTGTTACGATATTTTATAAAAAAAAAATAAGAACTCTTCTAAATAATACTGATTGACACAGTGCATATACTTCTTAATCTCTCTAAACTGACCACACTCACACACACACACACACACACACACACACACAGCAAATATTCAACCAACAGACACATAAACAACTAAACCTGTGCATTCACTTTGTGCTGAAGCCTGGAGCCCAACATACAGTATATTACAGTACTACCTTACTCACTATGCATGCTGTACACACACAAATACATTAAAGAGTTTTAAACATTTTAAAGCACATCATCTCATATTGTGGTCAAACTGCTCCCTGCATTTAAAATGCATGAACATTACATTCACAGTTGCGTCAGAGCAATTCAAAGGTTGTTGGTAATGGCGCAGTGGATATGACACATGCCTTTGGTGTGGGAGATCCAGGTTCGATTCCCGCTGCGATGCATCAACCAATGTGTCCTTGAGCAAGGCACTTAACCCATAGTTGCTCCAGAGGTGTGTGCCCTCTGATATATAGCAATTGTAAGTCACTTTGGATAAAAGCGTCAGCTAAAAAACATGTAAATTAAATGTTTCAAAAAATTGGAATTTCCAGCTTACAAACTTATGCTTTGTAAGTTGAGACAGTGGTGCCCCGAGCCTCATTCAGGTCAGTGCCTAACATAACCTTTCCAGGCAGAGGAGTACTCTGTGTCTCCATATATATATGTGTCATATATGTGTCTGCTATATATATTTGGGTATCCACAATATCTTTGTTTACTTTGAAGGTTCAGCTAAACTTAACGCCTCCAGCATGAGTTTAGTGGGAGAAAAACCTGCTCTGGTTTATTGGCATGTCTTTAAACCAGTTAAAATAGTCATGGGCGGCGCCAAGCGCCGGACAGAGCCACGATGCCGCTGCAAAATAGCCTCGGCAGGTTTTGGTGGAACGTGTACATTGAAAGGTTGTTTTAGTCGTACAACAGAAAACTCACATTGGTCAGATAGTCTCTCTAGCTGTCTGGATTTACCCTGCAGAGATCTGAGGAGCAGTTAACCACAGACCTCATAAATCGACAGGAGTTTAAAATTCCAACAAAGAAAGCTGAAAGGTAACGGACATCCAGCCGAAAAAAGAGGGACATCCGGCGGAATTTCCGGCGGCACCGGAGCAAACCCGGAAGCGGATCGTCGTGGATATAGACTACCATTTCATAAACTCAGTAACATGGTATACCATATTAAATAGTAGAAGGAAGTTTAATTGTGTAGACTGTACACATTTAAACTTTATTGTATCCAGAATTGATTTCTTGGATCAGAAACCACAGGGTTGAGCCTTAATATAGACCCTGCCCTAAGTCCTCTAAGCATCTAATGCGTCTGATAATGACTCTTAAATGTATTAACAGTAGCACATACATATCAATGGATTTTCTTTGTTCACTCAAGAATTTAAAGAACACGTGGAGAAAACTAAAGACCGATGGCCTATTTTAGTGTGGTATGAGCTGGATATTTAGGTTTTCTTGGCATCAGTTTAGCTCTGATTGTAGTAGCTACGATCTTATCTTACTGGATAACTTGTTAAAAACAGTGGAATTTAAGGAACAGAGCCAGCATTTCAGTGCTGTGGGGTTACAACAAGGGGGGTGCACACACCATCCAGTGGTGAAAACATGCAACAAATCTTACAACTTTTAGGAAACTGCAATTTCAACATGCAGTCATAAACATTTACAATCGCTTTGAGCATTTCACATGGCTTTGTGCCATCTTTGATTTTATCCCTACACATCACACATATCTCAACATCTTTTACGTTTAGTTCTATATAAACTGCGGAGACCTGCTAAAGTAGAAGAAACTCCTCATTATTTTGTCATGTTAGCACATTATCATGACATCTATATAGATTAAACTGCAGTTCACAGTGTGAAACAAAAATTATTATTTACAAAAAAAAAAAAAAAGAGTTTCTCCTTTACTTCCCAGTGCACAGCGGAGACTGAAAGTAAACATTTCACAGATAACGGCGACAATGCAGGACGGTGAATGCCCTTGTTCTGCTGACGGTATAGTACATGTAAAGCACTCCGCAGCCACAATAATAACAAAATCAAGACAAGATGTGTCCCAAACGCCTGAATTCCCCAGAGAAATAGGGAATTTTTCCTCCTACTTTTTTCTCAGTCTATGTTTACCTTTCATATGACAAGATTAAAACCTTCATTTTGCATTTCAGAAGTCTTCTTGATGTGCCAGTACCTCTAAATTTCTTTTAGACCCTCTTAGGAAGGTATGGTTCTTTGTTGCAGTGAGTACGAGGTAAAAGCAAAAAAAGGACTTATATTAGAACATGCACGAGGAAACTCGGCAACCAATACATGTACCACTTTGCAGCCTCCTAGGATCCACCAGTGGCAAAGCAACACGGCTTTAATAAACACTGTTGCAGAATATTGTTGGCTCACACACTGGTGCCCTTGTCCCTGAGGGTGGTGACTTTGAGCATAAACCTTCTGGTGCTCCGGCGGTAGCGTGGCTGGGTGAAGTAAAACAGAATTGGGTCCAGAAAGCTGTTCATGCTGGCAAACGGCCTGGTGCTTTTATAGATGATTGAGAACAAGTTTCTGGTCTCGCAGGGCGCGCCAGGCAGAGTACGCACCACCAGGTACATGGTCTTGGTGAGGTGAAATGGCAGGAAGCTTATGCAGAACACCACCGCCACCACAATAATCATCCTTACCGCCTTGTCCCGTTTCTCCCCAGTCGCCATGGAGACACCCTGGTAGGAGAATGGGCGGCAGAGGATCTGGGCCATCCGACAGTAGCACACCATCACCCCCGCGAAAGGCAACAAGAAGCCGAGGCAGGTCAGAGCTATGCCGTAAGGATAATAGGCTACTGAATTCTTTGGCGTACTTAAATCATAACACACCGTGCTGTTTCGCTGGATTCCTGTCGCAGCAAAGTGAAATGTTGGCGCGCACAGGGCGACGACGACCAGCCACACCCCTCCACAGATATACCACGCCAACCTGCGACCACCTTGCTTGTGCCACATCGCCATAGGATGGCAAATGCCCACATAGCGCTGCACACTGATGCAGGTGAGGAAGAGGATGCTGCCATGCAGATTACTAAAACAGGAAAACAGGAAAAAGGAAATACTGTTAAGTCAAATCGTATTCTTATTTAACTGGAAAGTAAAATAAAAAAAAATAATTGTAACACACAGTTGTACACAGAGATAATTAGCCAGTATTCAGTCAAATATCTCACCTGTAGAACTGAAACCTGACCAATTTACAGGCAAACTCCCCAAAGGGCCAGTTGTCATAACTGCCGTAGTTGTAGATGAGCAAGGGAAGGGACATCACATATAGGAAGTCGGCAATGGCCAAGTTGAGCATATATATGTTGTTTTTGGACAGATTGGGCCGAGTCCTCCATATCTTTAGAATGACAGCAGCATTGAGAGGAAGTCCGAGCAAGAAGACAAAAGTGTACACAGCGGGGAGTAAAATACGTTTAAAGTCTTCCTTATAGGTGCAGCGAAGGACGTCCAAGCGGCTGGTGTTGCTGATGTTGCTGGCGATGAAGCCGTCGTTGGTAGAGAAGAAGGTTTGCGAGATGAGGGCGTCAGTCGAGAAGGAGTTGACAGTATGTGGCATCTTCACATCCTGGAGGAGACACAGCGAGAGTCATGAGGGGGGGGGGGAGGTTTACTTTGACAATAATGTCAATATTTTTAACCGACAAAAAAACAAGAGTGATTATGTGTATATCCACAAACAAATGTGATTTTGCACAGTCTATTGGCAATATTAAAATTACAAAACAGGAAAAATTCCCACTCAAAATAAAATGTGTATGGATGTTAAAGCACACACATTACACCAGTTTTACCTAAAACAAATAACACTTAAAAGGATAAGTTTGATTTTTATTTGTTTATTTAACATTGACATTAAGTTATATTTGTATATGTTTATATAAAAATGGACAATACAGATACACATTGTTACATTGGAGGAATGTAATGTACAGTATATAGGGCATTTAGCTGAAGCAAGATGCTGTTCGTGGTTGGGCTTTTAAATTCCGGTCAAATCAAATCATAAAGCAAACAAATAGGTAAAACACATTTAGCATGACATTGACACACTGTGTGCATGTGTGTATCTATGTATTTTACATGCTTGTGTATGCACTAAAAATATATATTTTTTTGTTTTTCGGTGCCTGTGAGATGATTGTATTCAGGTGTTAGAAAACACAGTGAGGCAGAGAAGGTCTCCACCAGAGGGCACAAGAGATTACTGTTTGTTTGATTTTTCATCAACATCTGCAACATCACAGGAAAGCAGTCGCCTTGAGCCCCGTCAACACTGGACTTTTCCTATAACAATTATTTTACTGAAATGAAAGTACATAAGCAGTAGCAATCAAATGTAGTTAAAGTAGTAAATGTACTCATAGTAAAGATTTTTTTTTTTAAATCTCCCCAGACCTCTATAAGTTATTCTATATACTATATCTAACTACAGAAACGGAAGGTGTGAGTGTCTGTGTGTGAGTGTGTATGTTCGCGTTCCAGATTTCTGTCATTTGAATATCAGGAGAACCGTTCATCTTATGTAATTGACACTTGGCGGGTGTATTGCTGGGTACCCAAAAGAGCTGGGCAATATGGAGAAAAACTAATATCACGATATTTTTAGGGCTTCACGGCTCAAGTAAGTCTTCTGCAGCAGACTAATATGCCTATTTGGAAATGAATACCTCCGCTAAGTGTATTTCACCGTCTGTTTCTGATGGAAACATGCTGGATATATTAACGTTATAAATGAACTCTTCTTCACTTCCCTCCATGAGCACGAGCGGATATCCTACAGGAACATCCTCACTCAAATTGTGTAAGTTTACTAACTTATAACACTAATAACGTTAACGCCAGCAAAATAACTCCAATAATTAGATCTATGTTTTAACGTTACTTTATAACCGTCAAGCGACTAAGCCTGTTTGGAAATGAATACCTCTGCGGCAGTGTTAATTACGTTACACCTGTGCTCGTTGTTACAAGGTGGTCACTATGTATTTAGTAGGAGTACTAGTAGTGCTAAATTACTAGATAATACTGCAAAATAAATACATGATGGTCTAGCCAACCAGCCCATTAGATTATAATTATTGAATCCTTGTATTACTTTATAACTGTGGAAGCCGGAAAGCTGCAAGTCTTGAAATGAAAACCACTTCAGACTGTCTGGTGGTCTCCCACTCACAACTCACATTGTCTGGAACAGGTTGTTATACTACAATCTTAATTACTGCTCCCACCACCAACATCAATCATATCCATTTCCTTCATGGCAGCATGTGGGCGGTTAAGTGATTTTCTTAAGCCACTTCCTCTAAAGCCTCGTCAGACTGACTCACTGCATTTCGCAACTAGCTATGTGTGTGTTAGCGTCCATGTGCAGTGTTTTCTTAAACTGCTTAAAATTGTATTTGTGTGTTTTAAAAAAAAGAAAAGTGTGAGTCTGTAAGTTGTTTTAAGTTAACTCCTCTGTGTAGGTGCGTGAACAGTTAGTTGTGAGCAACAGTGACGCACGATTTCATAATTCCTGGAAAAGTAATTTGAAGGAGAGGAGGAGGGAGCAAAGTGCCAGGAGACTGTACAACATTTCACTACATTGAACCAATGAGCAGGCACAGAGGAGTAACAAAGTTTTTGGAAAGTGCATTGCAGTCGGCTTTATTTGCTAATGACTCATTTACAGTGTAATTCAGATTTTTTTGATTTGTCGACTAGCCCGTCTCAAGAAAGACCTCGAGACAAATTTCTCAGCTATCTTAAAGTGACGTCACTCAAATCACTAAGCTTTCTGAAAACACTGCACTTTAGAAAGTGATGTCTGATCAACTCCGTACTAAAGGTGCCTCATATGGTCAGCGCTCATGTTTAGGCCTGCCTTTAGTCAGCCTAACCTCCAGGGATAAGGTGTATTTAATGAACACTTTTTTGTCTGACTTTGATATTAAAACTGCAATCCATACTGTAACTTTTCACATTAAGTGTTTTGTGAGATTGTGTCACTTTGTGGTTGTTGGCATTCATAATGTTGGCAATGCATATGCAGTTAAAGTGCCAAAGAGCGAGCAACGACATGAAACCAAACGTGTTATTTACTTTACTAAAAAACTAAACAGGTCACTGGCAGGTCTCCTTTGTGTAGTATTACACTGTCAAGTTTCCTACAATACAGAGGAGGGAAAAAAGAAAGAAAACTAATTCTGGATACTACAAGACCTAGCAAGCAAAGAAAAGCAGGAATAACAGATAAGATCTGCCAACTGAAAGATGCACAGCTCTGATTCCCATATTGAATATCTGCACTTCATTAGGACTGCCACTGTGGTGCAGATCATCATATATCACTGGAGGAAGATATTGTTCACAAGAATTAATGAACTGCTGAGTGTCAATTTCTTTTTAACAGTCAAACAGATGTGAAATGAGTGCAGTTGATAGTAGTTTGCAATTGTTCGGCCGATAGTCGAACCACAGATTGAGGAGGAACAATGCAGATTCCGTCCCAGTCGTGGAACAACGGACCAGCTCTTCACTTTCGCAAGGATCCTAGAGGGGGCCTGGGAGTATGCCCATCTGGTCTACATGCGTTTTGTTGATCTGGAGAAGGCGTATGATCGGGTCCCCCAGGAGATACTGTGGGAGTTGCTGAGGGAGTATGGGGTGAGGGGGTCCCTTCTCAGGGCCATCCAATCCCTGTACAACCAAAGTGAGAGCTGTGTCCGGGTTCTCAACAGTAAATTGGACTCGTTCCAGGTGAGGGTTGACCTCTGCCAGGGCTGCGCTTTGTCACCAATCCTGTTTGTGATATTCATGGACATGATTTCAAAGCGTAGTCGTGGTGGGGAACTCACTGGATCGGTTCGCGGCCAAGTGTGAAGTGGCTGGAATGAGGATCAGCAACTCTAAATCTGAGGCCATAGTGCTCAGCAGGAAACCGATGAAGTGTCTACTCCAGGTAGGGAATGAGTTCTTACCCCAAGTGAAGGAGTTCAAGTACCTTGGGGTCTTGTTGGCGAGTGAGGGGACAATGGAGGGGGAGATTGGCCGGAGAATCGGCGCAGCGGGGGCGGTACTACATTCACTTTATCGCACCGCTGTGACGAAAAGAGAGCTGAGCCAGAAGGCAAAGGTCTTGATCTACCGGTCAGTTTTCGTTCCTACCCTCACCTATGGTCATGAAGGCTGGGTCATGACCGAAAGAACGAGATCCAGGGTACAAGCGGCCGAAATGGTTCCTCAGGAGGGTGGCAAGCGTCTGCCTTAGAGATCGTCCGTGAGGAATTCAGAGTAGAGCCGCTGCTCCTTTGCGTCGAAAGGAGCCAGTTGAGGTGGGTGCCTCCCTAGGGAGGTGTTCCAGGCACGTCTAGCTGGGAGGAGGCCTCTGGGAGGACCCAGGACTAGGTGGAGAGACTATATCTCCACCCTGGCCTGGGAACGCCTCGGGATCCCCCAGTCAGAGCTGGCTAATGTGGCTCGGGAAAGGGAAGTTTGGGGTCCCCTGCTGGAGCGGCTGCCCCCGCGACCCGACCCTGGATAAGCAGATGTTGGATGGATCAAAGGATCAAACTTTATTCTTAATCAAACTGGATGGATGGATGGATGGATGGATGGGATTAAATAGAAATATTCACTGGACAAAAACAAATATACACCCTAGATTAACCTTTCACTTTCAATAACAGAAATGTATTATTTTGTGTGGCTTTAATGACGACTCTGTATATGTCTGTGGTACGGAAATACAGGCTGTGTAAGTATGTGTGTTTGATATGGTCATGTTTCCAACTTTAGAGAGCAAACAGTAATTACAGGTCTCTTAAGAGAGAGAGAGAGAGAGAGAGAGAGAGAGAGAGAGAGAGAGAGAGAGAGACTCTGGGTGAAGTGATTGCTCACAGCTACTCTCCATGCCGTATCCATTTCCTAATCAGCATTGATCTTTAGTTTAACAGCAATATAACAGATAGACACATTAAAGCACAGCAGTAAACACAGACAGACCCACACCACAAACCCACAGGAGGAAAAATGGTATGTCTATTGATGTATAAGTATAAAGAAATATTTCTCTTCTAAAAATAAGGCAAACATTTTAAATGACACAAAGGTTTACAAGTGTACAGGTTAAGACTATTTTTGGTGAGATTCTCTAAACATCGAAATGAAAGTTGTGTGAAATGAAGTCATTTCAGGTTTACACTAACAGCAAATACTAATTAAAAACATTGCTCACCGACCTTTGCAGGAATTCATTTTACTACGTCATTATGGGTGTGAAGGAGGCATTTACTTTTGCTCTATGAAACAGTGCAGCCCTTTCTGCCCACATAGTTGTAGTGTTTTTGGTACGTTTCCTGAAACTGTGGGAAAACAGACATGTATTCTGTAACAAGACATCTGAAAGCTGTTACAGTTACACCACCTTTAGAGGAAAATCATGTGATGTTGTGCTAATTATAATGCAATAGTTTTTATTCTCAGTTTAGAGTAAATCCATTTCTCAGTTTAGTTTAGAGTAAATCCATTCTCATATATATATATATATATATATATATATATATATATATATATATATATATATATATATATATATATATATATATATATATATATATATATATATAAATTGATATTTTACCATCAACTTAAGCTGTTTCTTGGATAAAGTGGAGCTCTCGTAGTGGGCAAAGTGAGAAAGAAAATTGCTGTAAATGCTCAAACATGGTGTACTTCTGTAAATGTTACGATGAGCAGATTAAAGATCACCTACACTGCCTGGCAATAAATACAGCCATTCATTAAGTAATGTGGTCAAAGGTAACTGCTCCTCCATGCTGCATTTACTGGTACATCTGATCATCTGTAAAAATGTGCTTACCCTTAAAAGCATCGTACTGTATTCGTCCAGCTAAAAAGCTTTTTGGAGAATGCGGGCATCGATCCCGCTACCTCTCGCATGCTAAGCGAGCGCTCTACCATTTGAGCTAATTCCCCTTCACGCTTCACAGAGCCGCCCAATGACATCTTATGTAGCAGCACACACCGACAGTCCTGCCCACAAGAGTAATGTTACCAGTCAGGGACAGTGACGCTGCCTCAGTCTACACTCTTTACTTCTCTCTCCCTCTCTTTTACACATGCTTTGACAAGACAGACAGGTTGCTGCATACTCTGCCCTCAGGCCTGCCAAAAGCTAAGAGCTGAAGGTGATGCAAGATTATTTATAAACCACAATTGCAAGAATGTGACTGCAACTCAGGACAAATATAGGAGATTAACATATCAAACATAACCCCGACAGGGGTTGTAAATCAAACACCACGCTTAAAGTTTGAATGATTATTCAGCATGTGGATTTGGTACCGTCAGGACTTTTGAACCCTGGTTAAGGTAATAAAAGTCAACTGAGAGTATTTCCACATTCAACAACAAGCTCTGATTAATCCACTAAACGCTAAATTGCCAGCACTAAACAACAGACAGACACAGCTAGCAACTAGCAACTGAACATAAAGAATAACTTTATTGTCATTATGCAAGCACAAAGAATTTGCTATTGTGTCAGCCTCAAATTGTGCATTGTATTAAGGACTTTACACATATTTACAAAGAATAAAATAAGGCGCAAATGAGATAAGAGAGAATAAATATCAGCGCTAAAAGTACAGAATCTAAGCAATATAAGGCAAAAAATAAAAGGCAATTAGAGCTCGGCAATATGGATAAAATAAAATATCACAATCTTTTTGACCAAATACCTCAATGTCAATATTGCGGTGATAATGTAGGGTTGACAATTGGTGGTTTCGCAAAATGTGAGATTTTTGATAGATAATCAGCATGCATATAATGACTAAGCAGGTAAAGGCAAATAATAGAACAGCTAGAACAGTCTGATAAGTTCAGAAAATGACATCACTTTACTGTAATGTAGCCTTTAAAACCAGGAAAAGACAGCACTTGTGTTATATTACGACAAAGACAGAGACATGGTCTCGCATGTACAAAACATGCATGCGCACGTCAGCACACAAACATATACATCCTCTTTACGGAGATAAACAACAAACATTATTTAATTTTTCCAACAAAGACAGCAATGGAAAAACACACACACACACAACTGCTTTTGTCTTAATTAGGAAGAAAACACCTATCATCTTGGCTAATATGTTGCAGGCTAATGAGTCGTTCAATCGTCAGGACAGGCACTGTGGCCAGTACACTGCACCATAAATAGACACATGGGTGAAACAACTGCTTGTTGCATATGACCCAACTGCAATCAGTCAACGGTCCTTATAAACAACTACGTATCAAACTCTCCTCAGAGAGCACAGGCTGTCTCTCAAATAGGAAGCAAGCAACCCAAACATTTTAACTAAACCTCCCCTTTTGTGGTCTTCTCTGAAACATGCATTTCCATTGATTTCCACAGAAGAAGTTTTAGGTACAAATATGGACAATATTTACATGGCTAGAAGGCCTTATGCAGGAATCTCCTAGACTAGATCTCCTTCTGGCAGACCCACACCAATAGCCAGTTACTTCTAGTCCAGTGAAAATGTACAGATGGACAGGAGCGTCTAAAGTGACATGGAACACACAGACACAAGACAATCCACAGAGCTTTGCTGGTAATAATTCGTCACAACTTGTAGACGAAAACGTGTTGATGCTCGTTGCTGTAAGGATTTGGACAGAGGATTTCATCAGGCGTGTAAAGACAGCAGTTCAGGCAGGTCTCTGTGTGACTTAACAAGTCGTTGCCACACACGGGGGAAGTGAATGCAGTTGTGATGAAACAATAAAAAGCAGAGACTGGACAGTAGGGCATCTAGCACTGCAACCTTCTAGGTTCCTTCTAGCACTTCATTCAGCCTGACACTGTGTTCAGGTCAGCTATTTTCTGGTCCGGGTGGTGGGGAGATTGGGGGCAATTTGTTTTGCTTTGCTCTTTGAATGTGTCCATTCTGCTAAAATCATTCATAGAGGTAATTTTGTTAGCCTGGTTCCAGTTTTCTGAATCGCCATTAACATCTCAGATTTGTTCAGAGAAGCAAACGACCAATCACAGTTTAGTAGGACTAAGATTAAGGATGCCGTCTTCCTGCATAGACAGCTAGCATCTCAACTACTTTAATGAAAAATTGTGACAGAATAATGGCGATAAGAGCGGATGAGATCAACCACAGCTATACAACTTGTAAGCCGGTTTACAGACATTTTTATTGTATCTGTGGCTTCTTAAAAAACAACCCCTATGTTGTGAATGCCAATGGTATAACTGTACGTACAAGTAAAGTTGAATTAATCTAAATTAACAAAATTGCTTTAGGCTAATCTGTTGTGGGAGACCAATTTCCCTACTCTTAATGTCTCCAACAAAGCTCTGACCATGTAAATTGTTTGTTTTGTCATCAATAAGCACAACATCAAGCGTATTTGAATCGCTGAACGATTTAGGAGATGTTCAATAGCCTGACAAACAGCACTGGTAAGACACACTGCGTGGCACTATCTTTGTCATTGACATAATGCAATCCCTAGCCCCTTACCCTAACCTTAACCATCACAACTAAATGCCTAACCTTAACCCTTACCCTCACCTAATTCTAACCCTAAAACCAAGTCTTAACCCTCAAACAGCCCTTTAACTTTGTGGGGTCCAGCATTTTGGCCCCACAAAGCTGTCCGGACCCCACAAGTATACTGTATTCCCGGTTTTTGGACCCCATGAATATAGTTAAACAAGAACACACACACACACACACACACACACACACACACACACACACACACACACACACACACACACACACACACAGTCCAATTTCATCTCTCTCATTTCTGTCCTTTACAGTGCTGATAATAAGGTCTTGTTGATAATGCACAAATATTTTCAACTTGTGTTGCTGCTGCCCAGGCACTTGTTTTTGCCCTTGAATGGTAATTGTTATTGGTTCCTTTTTATGTTGATAGAAAAACATGTTTTACCAAACATAGGCTGTTGCAAGCTGTAACAGCTTGATGCACACCTCTGGTGAGACAAAAAGCTTACCAGAGTGGCAAGTAGCAGTTAGCCGGTGCCCTGTGGTGACTGTTGTCATGGGTTTGTGGTGCAGAGGGTATGTGAATGCAGCTCTGGTAAAAGCAGAGTCAGTAAAGCATAGCAAGTACAGGAGACAGGACAACAAGAAAAGAAATGTCTTTACTGACCGATTCCCCAACGCATCTCTGACAATCTTAGAGAATTATACAGTGTCTGGTAATTCTAAATGCTACTCAGACCAGAGAAGTCAGATTTTATCTTGGCTCATTCGTGTTAAATTGCCAAATTTAAGAAGACATTTGGCTGGCATGTACTGGATGGCTGCCATAATCAAAAAGCCGAGCTTGTGATTACTTAGGGAGATAATACTGTGCACTTAACGTTGTCCTATAAACAACCTCGTTTTCCCTCTCTCTACCCCTCTATCACCTCCCTATCTCTGTCTGTGTGTCTCTAAACCATTGTTATTTTAGTCTCTTCCCAGTCAGGCAGACAAAATACCTCCAGAAGCCTGACCATTGCCTGGCAGAAAGGAATCTTTACTAAAAAAACACAATCACCATACACAAGACAGCCTATCCAAATGAATCGATTCCTGGTTATTACGTCTGTGGTTGAGAAAACAGTGTGACGTATAAAAATGTGTTATATGAGTTTATTGCAAAACTCTTAACATCTGTATTTTTCCACTGGTGTCATCAGCATGATGTAACGACTGAAGGGACGAAATATCCAAATGAAATTGGAAATATAATTTTTCAAGCAATAATGCAATAGAATTGACTAATTTCCTATTTCTCAATTTGCTGCTTTTTTTGTGTGTGTGTGGGGGGGGTCTTTTGTGACAGTAAACTGCACATTTAGAGGTTTTGGACTGCTGGTCGAAGAAATCACGACATTTGAAGACGTCACTTTTGCCTCTGGAAACTGGGCTGGCTATGTTTTCATCCCTTGTAACATAAAAAGTCTAAAACACATTTTTCAAGTCAAGATTTGTGAATATTAACAAACTTCTGCAAACAAGACATTATTTAAATGTTCCATCTGTGATGTCAAAAATTAATGTTCTTCTCAAGCTGAAAAAAACGCAAACCAAAAATTTGTGGGAAGAGTGGAAGTTTCCCAGCATGACTTTATGGCCTCATTAGTTTTGGTTTGTGACTTTGGGCTCAATAATTACACTTATCTTTTGGCTTCATTTTCATTGTGATGGTTCTGCAAAACCTCACACTATATGTTCTGCAAGTTTCACATAGATGCTGTCACAAATATTTACACCTGGAATAGTATGTGCACAGTAAAAAAAAAAAAAAAAAAAAACATACTAAAAAGCAAGCCACTGTGCAGTTTGCATCAGATTAGTGTCTTGGGTTGTTTCTTTAATTTCCCAAATTTACAGTGTTGTGTGGATTAAAAACACCAGGGAGAAAACAGGAAAGGGGTGTAACAAATCTGATTTACAGCAAGGGGGCTCTTATCAGAAATACAAGAGACACATCTTCCTCCACCATAACAGAAGCTTTACATTTGCTGGGTTTTTGGGACTTTTCAGTGATTTATTTCAGTACCTAATCGTCCTACTGTTTAGTGTATCTGGTTAATTCCGTTCAGTGTACTGGCTGTATTAGGCTTATACTTAAATAATAGATGTAGGAAGGAGTCAGATGTCACCACAAAACTATAAAACTATTAAAAAAAAAAAAAAAAAAAAAAAAGATGCTAAGTAGCTAGATCAGATCATGATAAGACTGGTCACTGGTATGAGCAACGCAGCCACGCTATGCCCCAATGGGAATATGAAGTTGCCATGTGTTTGATTGAAATGCCTTAGCTAGATATTTTTCATTTCTAAGTGAGAAAGGAGGCAATAACACTGTAAACAAATACAACTTACCCTGAATGACAGCAGCAACAAAAAATGAAGTGGCAACATCAACAAGTCGGCGACTCCATGGCAGCGTACAAGACTCGTCGTTGCTTTTTTCCTCTCCTCTGCAACAAGACAAGTTCAGCGTGGATGGAAAAACGTTGAGGAAACAAATACATCACTATGAAGCTGTTTTATTCAACAAACACCGAGTAAAAGTGTGGTTTAAACTCGCCGCTTCTCTGTCTCCGGAACCTACCTGCTGTGACTTCGGTTGCGGCACACACACTTCACACACTTCTGCTGCTGCTGCTGCTACTACTACTACTACTATACTGCTGCTGTTGCTGCTCCCGCTGCCCGCTGCTGCCCTCTGCACAACGGCGCGCGCTACATAGAGGCCACGCATGCGCAATGAGTCTCCCACATAACCAGGGAAAAGGCAATGATTCAAAATGAATGTCTATGAGCTTTTATTTTATGCAGTTATTTTGAACCTGCTTAGGGAACTTTTTTTTTTTTTTAAACAATCACTACTTGTTTTTATGATCGCTGACAGGTGTACTTTAGAAATAGCCAGTCTCAAACATCAACAGTTTGATCACTGTTCTAAACCAAGGCACTTGGATTAGTAAACTGCAAGTAATATTAGCAACAATGTATGCCTCCTCATGCCAGTCAACTCAATGTTGAAATCGAGGGTTAAAATGACTTGTAACAAACGAAACGTAAGTGAATGAATACTTTGAATAGCTGTTCCCCTTTGGCAGGGTATACCTAGGATTCAATTAATATTGAGGTCATGAGCATTGACATTAAACATTGACAGCTTTTGGCAAACATCACTGAGTAACAGCTGGCTCTCATGTGTCACCGTGTCTCGTCTCGTTGGGATTTTATGAGACTTTTATTATTATTTGATTTGGGAACATTGCAGTATCCTGCTCAGCCTCCGGTTTCAATCAGAGTGTACCTGATAAGATGTAGCCACAACAGAGACATACAAATTTGGGATGCCGCAGCACAACTCACCTGCTATAGCCCCCAGTAAACATCACAAAGCACTAATAATTCATTGATTACTAATTGATGTCAGTTTTCTTTTTTAACAAACAGGTGTGCACGGAAACTGTTGTGGCTGCTGTCTCGTGTGCCTTTTGTCCCTTCAGATTTGAAGTAGCCAACTTAATGAACGTTTTTGAAAAATAACTTGATATGTGTGGCATGTTTTAGATGTTTTCAATTTTCAGTAGCCATTTTAAAGCAGTGTTGGAGTACAGAATATACAGATAAGAAACTGCAGGCCAATCAGTGTATTTATGACGTAATGGTTGTGCTTTGGATCCCATCTGGTGATTACAGTTAGAGCCCTGAGGTCTGAAGGAAACCACTGTTGTCCAATGTCTGTGTTTTCAAACTACATTAAATATTGTGATTATTATGTTCTCTTGCTTTTGTCTTCAGTGTTGTGGCCTTTGAGTCACAGCCACATGGCCTCACTCGCACTCACAGTGAATCTGCCCGTCATAGTCTAATCATCTATTTTTAACAAACTTGTCAATATCAGATATTACTAAAAGGAGGATAACTGTCTGTTCTCATGTTGTTATTGAGCCACTCACCTCTGTATTTAATTTATATCGTAATGAGTGTGAATGATTGATTTGAACAGACTCCACGTGCTGTAGCTGTCGAATCCCAAAAAAAAAGAACGAAGTGAAAGAAAACCAACTGTTAATGTGGATTGAATCAAGTGTTGTTATAATATATTATTTATTATATTGTGATTAACAAAGCCAAAAAACAAGTCCAAGTTTAGAGTGTGTGCTCGTGTGAGAGATGAAAGTAAATATCGTGGTTATGAGTTTGAATTCAAGCGAAGTGTATTGTTCACAGGAATTAGATGAAAAACAGGATGACTCATTATCTGTTAGTTGCTTGTACAGAAAACACTTGGCAAGAATATTGGCTGCCTTCACACTCAACCGCACACAGGCATAAACAGCACAAAACACACGTTTTGCAACATCTGCATATAGGAATTTGAAGAATTTATAGAAACGTTGATACAATTGAGGTGGCAAAAATGTATTTCACAGTTGTAGAGATGTTATAATAAACATAGAGTTGAAAATATGGATATTGTATGATTTTAAGGCCAACTGTAGCTAACACAAAGCATGTAAGAACAGTGAAAGACGACAAGGGGGACAAATCTATCAATCTATCTGCTGTCTTTCGGTCTTTCAAAATTATAGAAAAAATTATGAAAGTGGATCCAACCTCTTTTTTTTCTGAATGAGCTCGTTTGTCATGTTCAAACAGAGACATGTGCAGACAGGGAAGTTAATGTTCCTTCAGTAACAAGTTGCTCAAAAGCTTAATCAGCAAATTTTGTAATGATTGTGGAACATCAAAAGACCCTCCTTGATCTTAACACGTCATTTCAGTCCTTCTTTTCGGTTCTGCAATAGCACAGCTCGAAACGCTCGACAGTAACAAACGCATCCTTGTGAAGGGGAAACTGAGGGAGTGCACAAGTAAAAGGGTTAAAACTGCCCCTAATTAAACACAATCTTTATTTAGAATTTTATTTTGCACTGCTCACCACTGGGATGGTCTTGATGGCTGCAGAGTAACAGTTTCACTGTCAACAACCCAAAGCTGAACCAATTAGTCCTTGTATGTGTTTATGTTTCCCACAAAAGACTTCCTGGCAAATACAGTATTCTGATTACCCTGAAACACATGTACACCACTTGAGCTAAAGTCTTCATTTCAAACTTGTGCATGAGTGTTTTCACACGCTATTATCCTGTAAATCCCATCAGAGATGGAATCTGGTTTTTCCAGGCTGTCAATCACTGTCACTTGAACTTAAAATCCCTGAAACTACTGTCTACTGTCAGACCTAACTGTGTGTGATTATGTGTCCATGCAAAGTATGCCCAGTACAGTCTGAGAGAGGCCTCTCCTACAGGATGTTATGATTTGCCTGTTGTCTGCTTAAAGAGCTGTGTGTATTTTGTTTGTGTCAGCTGAATATTAATATTAATATACACTGACAGCTTAAACATGTATACATTGTACAGCACCCAGTGTACTTGCACAATTAAAACAACACATTTATGCTATTTATTAAAGACCACATGCTCTCCTATTGTGAAATAAAGAGCGCATACTGCTGTTGACACAATAGCACAACGTTTGAATGTTTCTACACAAATGCCAACTAAAAAAGACGCTGTGATTGAATGAAAGCTCAACAGACTGGAAAAGAAAATACAGAGACAAAACTGCAGATGCCCAGGTGCAGAAGAAGTTAAATATGGTGCTGTGAGGCCATGTGTTGCTGCATGACCTGGCCTGCAGGATCCCAGTGGATGAATGAAATCATTAGTTACTCAATAAAGAACCTCTGTGGCCACTATCATTAACACTCGCCTCAACTTCATCTGGCAATTCCAAACAACGAAATGCTCTGATTTGGTTGTTTTTTTTAAACATTTTATACACTAGCCTACTTTTGTATGTACTGCATTTTATTTATATTAGCACCCCTATATGCTTTTACTCGTGAATATGCTTTTATCTGAAAATCCTTTGACTTTAAAGTGAGACTTTTCAAAAGAAGAAATTACACATCTTTCCTCTTACGGAGGAACAGTTGAATTTAGAAGCAATGCAACACACCCTCAATTCAATACACTCAGGGGTTTACTGCGACTGCCTTACTTGGTCTGGTATGACCAGTAGCTAATGTTATTGTTGTACAGTGGATTTTACCGTTTCAACACTTCATACCATATTTGTCACTTGTTTCAACAGTGGCTTAAGTTCTGCAGAAGTCATATAATCTTGGCATTGATTAGAGCTCTGATAAGCCTGTGTGGAACTGGAAGGAATAAACAACATACGACTAGATGACAGGGAAAGGGCCGTGCATACATATGTGATGTCAGTTATCTGAATGGAAAATACTTCTGGAAACATCCACAAAGGTTTAATATATGTATGACACTGACAGCATTTTCTTATTACTGTCAAAACAGACTGAGCCTTCTAATCCGCATTGGTAAGCAGCAACCACTATTGCCAGTGATAAAGATATGAGACTGTGTGTGTTTTTTTGGTGGGGCATTGTGCATTTAAGGTGTGTGTCAGTTTGTTCAGTAGTGCGTTTATCTGTGTGAGCGTAGGTTATTGCACAACCCGGTTTGGATGTCTGCTGATGGGTGTAGGGAGAAGTGAAAGAGTGAGTGATCTTTGCTGTCAGTCTTTTTCAGCCACTGAGGAAATAATGGTTTCAGGTTCTTCTATTTGAACACAGACTCAACTTTCACAAAAAAATATGACAAACTTTCAGTCAGTAAGTGTCTGTGTCCTCACAGCAAGCTGTTCCACAAAGAAAAGACTGCAACGTTGATGTGTCATTACAGGGATAATACACTCTAAAACAGGATTTACAATTCACTGATAGAATTGTTCTGGAACTTTAAGTCAATACTGTGGTGGGCCTATGTCATGCTCTACCTGGTCACTTGTTCTTGCTCTCCTGCAGGTTAGATGGAACAGTTCACTTACCTGGCCAATACCTCCAGCCATTATAAAAGTCATCACCTCAGCCCCCTTCAGATACTCTCTCCATTGACACTAAAGTCATTTCTTTGTCACGTCTTTTTCTTTACACATATCTTAAATGTTTCTTGCAGAGTTTCTTGTAAACACGTTTACATTCAGTGCTTTTCACCAAAAACACATTGATAGTATCCTCCTAACTTTTGCACACACACACAAAAAAAGAAATTATATATTATTATTATTTTAAATCATGCATGGTTTACATTCACGTTTGCCAACTTGAGTCTTCTTTACCGTTTTTGGAAGAGGCATTGCTTGAGTCGAAAAATTAACATAAAAAAATGGGGCATCAGTTTAGATTAAAAGTCAGTTCTAGACATTGAAAACAGTTGACAAAGAAATCTCACCACAAATTATACACTAATAATCTATGAAGCCACACCATCTTTTTTTCCCCCCATCACTACGGACTTTGTCTTTCTGGATAGCCATACAAATACAATTAAAGTTCACAAATCAAAAGTGAGCCCTACATTTTTGCAGGAATGTGTGTGAATCCAATTAAAGGTGAACAATTCCCTTTGATGCTTGATTTGTGACTCACGCAGAGATTTGCATAATGCTTAACCTACAAAGAGTCACACCCCTTTAATAAGGTAGGAGTTCTGCGTTAAGGTGAGGCTCAGAATAAAAACGTCACACAAAACAATCTTCCTTTTATAGGAAAATTTTAATAGTTATTCAATGTTCTACATTTTACAGTAAATATACAATTACAAACTTGGCTTAGTTATAGTACTAGATCACTAACTGATCTTTAAAAAAAAAAAAAAAAAAAAAAAAAAACCCTCAACAAAAAAATAATAAAAAACATTAAAAAAAAAACAAATTAAAAACAGATTTACACTTCATATCACAAGCCTGACGCTGGTCCTTCACTCTGGACCAAATAGCTAACATACAGTTCACTTCTCTCAACGCTGAACAGACGTTGGGCTTCAGTTTTAAACACAACCTTACGGTAACAGATATACCATAGCATGTGCAAACTGGGTACCAAACTAAAACTTCCAAAGATGGGGTTGTTCCTAATACTCAATCCAGTGAGGGAGGGAAGGGGGGGTATACAAGTATGCTTTTTTTTTGGAAGACAAGGAATTTCCACTTTTTGCATCACATTTAGTGTCAAATTAAACTAAGAGATATCGTTGACAAATTGAAATTAAAAAGCTGCAGCAGAACATCAAAGACATGTAAGAGCCTACTATTCACTGGGATAGTAGTGTTTTCATTTATACTCGTGAAAAAAAAAAAAAACTAAGACTTAGCAACTGCAAGGCAAAAACAAAAGACAAGGGAAGAGTGTTATGAATGGTTCTGGTGGCATTTTCACTGTGAAGTGAAGAAGCGTAGTATTAAAATATACTGGATTAAAAGATAAAAAGAACTGAGTAATCCTCATTAACGTTACCATCATTCAGTGTTTGGAAATGTCACTGAGCACAATATGATGGGAGGAAAATAAACCCATGATTAAGACAACTTTGCATTTCCCCCCCTCTGAACACATCAAAGTGTTCAAATGTCCATTTTCATTTAAGTGCAAATTGAAATAAATGAGAGGCAAGGAATGAGTGAAATGAGGAAGCAGTTTCACCACCCTGATAAAACCAACCTGCTCTGTGGGGGTCTTTAACTTCAACTACCCCACTGTCTCTACTGAGCCTCCACATTAACAAAAATTTCGTTTTTTTTTTTAAGAGCATTGGTCCATTAAAAAAAAAAAACTCTTAACGCTCAACTCAAAATAATCAACTCCTCCTATAAAAAAAAACAACAAATAAAAACCTTGTTTTGTGTCTGAAATGGCATTTTTGAAAATGTCTGAAAAAAGGACTTTCCATTTGGAAAAGACAAAAAAAAAATCTCAGTGCTTAGAAGGTGACATCCAATTGTGATTCTCGAATGTATATGACACCAATAAATCCTTAATTTATCATTCTGGTACAAAGCCTTGAACCAATGGCGATGCCACTTCCAGACACTGGCGACATCTAGTGTTTAAAAAGGCTCAGTGGAGATTTCACAAATAAATAGATTATCGCTGTTCGTCACACCAATTGAATGACTAGATGATATAGTTCATTATGACTGCTACTGCGACATGGTGGTGAGGGTTGCAAAGGCCAGACCGAAAGCACATAAAGACCAACACAAAAAAAAAAAAAAAAATAGACAGCACAGGGTTAAAAGTGGACATGAGAGGGAGCAGAACATGTGAGCTGACATCATTTTGCATCCCTGAATGTGATAAAGAACTGAATATTTGAATGGTTGGAGGGATGCAAAATGGCCTCTGAAGTGAAAATAGGATAAACACAGAGGATAGAGTACAAAAGATAAAAGTGAGACAGGCAAAAATGCATTAACAACGTGAGGAATAGGACAGCAATAGGAAAACACTGATTCACAGGAAGCTAGACATAACAAGGACTCTTTCACCAGTTACTTAGGAGAAGAAACTAATATTTACTTAACTGTTGGTGAAATATGGCACAGAACAAAGGGCGTGGAGGCTGAGGGTTTTCATTCATCATTCAATACATCTTTGCACCCACAGAACAGAAACGGACAGTGAAGATGGCCCCCAAAAGCATCATGGCAACCATTTTTCAGTCAAACAGAAAAAAAAAAGCTGCTATCCATTTCAATTCTGTCATTAATCCTCTGCTTCCTCAAGGTCTGTGAATTCAGACAATTAAATTGTGGGATTTGGTGATGACAATTTCCACAAATTTGTTGACAGACCTTGTTCCCCTCGTCAGTAACAGACATGTAGAGATGCAGAAAAGGTAAAAAATATATATATATATATTAAAAGCACAAACAGTAGCTGCCACACTGATGCAACCATGCTTAGCTAGAAATACATTACTGTACCACTTGCTGTATAAATATACTGCATTTTTTTTTTTTTAACTTAGAGATCCAATGCTATAGTGAAATACACCTGAATATTATGCATACCAATTATGCTCAATTGACCAGAGGGAAAAAAGAAGAAGAAAAAAAAAAAACATAAGACTTTATTGAGAAATACTGACAGAAGTAGTGGTTGGTTAAATAAATCCTAATGACGAGTAACATTACTGCTGTCGCAAGAAAACCCACTTTCTGTATTCTTTTCAGTTGTACTGGCTGGAGTTAAAATGTACAAGATCCTTACGTGGTGGGAACACTGTATGACCCATAAACATCCACTTTTCTTGTAAAAATACAAGGGTCGTTTCAAAAATAAGGCTCAAAGATCGACGGTTTTCATCCGACAGCGGTATAATGCAATATTTTCTTGAGAATTAACCTACTAGTGTACAAACATCTGGACTAAGAATACCTCAAACACTCAACCTTATTGTTTTATTTTTTAATTACAATATAAATTGTTTCTTCATCTTGCACTACCAAGATAGGTACCTGTTACTTAGCATTAAATTATAATTACATTTTTTTTTGTCTTATGTTCTGCAATATTTCCTCAGTTATTCAATACTCAAATTTTTGATATGTTCCTACTTCTCTTCTTAGCAGTAACTGCAATAATTATTGAATGGAGGCTGCATACAGAGCCTGTAATCCATATTTAGAGATTACAATAAGCTTTTTTTTTTTTTTTAAATCAATTCAAAACACTCAGAAAATAATTACTGTATGTTAACAGTTTGAGGCGTTCCCTCTTATTTTATTGCAATATCAAACCACTTCATCTACATACCCGCGCAGTAAATGCTTTTCGTTATACAAATCTGTATTCTACAGATCATGAACTTGTAATTTGAGTCTTTTTTTTGTGTGTAAATCCTGAAAAATACCACACGCCTCACTTAAATATTAAACCCCACCACCACTACTCGGTATGTTTGTAGTGTTTGATTAAAATGGGTCATCATACTGCCTTTGCACATATATGTCTCTACATGTATAAGCATAAAAGGCAACAGAAAATGAATAGCTGTATATGGTCCATGTCTCATTGGCTCAAATAGTATCCTCATCTGATGACTATCAAGGTTATGCATGGATTTAAAAAAAAAAAGGACATTTATGTTTAAATGCAGTCAGTAAAAGCACGTGTAAATTTCCAGAAAAAAAGACTGAACAAATGGATTAATCTTTTTCATTAAAAAAAAATGTACTTAAAGTCTAAAAAGCCAACTCGACTGAACCAGTTTACAACCAAGTGGCCGTATCATCACGGCTCTGCACTCTTGCTAAAATGTCTTAATATTCTTAAAACTGTTGTAGCCATGGACACTAAAACCAGCACTTTGACTACAATGCTCTTGCAATTCATATGGTAATACCGACAAAGTTCAAATTTTGACCCAATTTCAGAGCATAACAAATCATCCCTATGACATGAACCAGGTGTATACACACACACACTACAGCCCTCTGATTTGCCATCATTTTTTCCTAAATGTGGTGCACAACCACCCATGTCACTGGTTTGGTCTTTTCAGCACTCACAGAACTGTGAAATGGACTTGTGGATTGGAACCTATCCATTCATCAGCACACATGTAGTTGACTGGTCCACTATTAACTGTATACTCGAGAGTGTGGGTGTGTTTCTATTTGTTGAGTGTTTGGTTATAAAGTCCTCGCCTGAAAGAAGGATGGAAGAGGAGGTGATGTAATCACAGTGAGGAATCAATGTACAATACATGTAGTGCAAAAATAGCAGTGTTTGGGTGGCCTCTTGCAGGTGTGATGCCCCAAACTCAAATGTGTTGTACCTTGAAATGAAATGACCCGACTGTGAACATGTGATCTCCTCCTCCTTCCTTAAAGTCTGCTCTCTCCATCCTGTCCTGCTCTCCTCTCTTTGCGCCAACACAATCCCTTTAAACTCCTTCTCTGTCATTCACACCCCTAGAAACCCATGTCGTGTGTGTGTGTGGATCAGTAACAACATAACTGGAGGTATTGTATAGTAAGCGCCACTAAGTGATCATGTGTTTTTTTTCCCGACACAACACAGGAGCCCCTGTGTGTGTGTGTGTGTGTGTGTGTGTCCACCCATGCTATTGACATGGTTATTAAAGATTCTTACAGGTGAAGGTTAAGATTTCGATAGTGTCATAACATACTAGCCTGCATAGTATGTAGCATGTGGTAGGTGAAGTTTTCTTAGCGTGTACTATGCTAATGTGGACACAGTGAGCAGCAGCATGGGTAACGGTCGGTAAGTGATCTGCCTATAGCACTCACGGACACGTAACGGCAGGGAGGATGGACTGACTACTGCCCAACAGACAGCTAGGCGCTGGAAGACCACTGAGATTAAACTGAAAATGAAACAAGGTGGGCAAAAAAAAAAAAAAAAGTAATTCAGATGAATAAAAGTAAGAATATCAAAAAAATTAAAGAACCGGAAAAAATAAAATTCTTATTATGTTAAAACCCTGTGCTGATATCTAGTTGTTAGAAATGTGGCAGCTTAAGTCAACAAGTCTTTGTAGTGACTGATGGAGATGATAATGAGTGCACTTCTAAGAATAAGTGCCCGATGTTTTCCAGCCAACTGAGCAGCAGCAGGAAGGACCACACACACACCAGCACAGCACAGAAACAGGAGCAACTGACACCCGTGATTGGTCAAGAGTCCTTCTGGAGTTCCAATGACAGACGCATAGACAGAAAATGAGGAGATAAAATAAAAATTAAAAAAAATAGCCATACAAAATAAGGTAATGACTGGTTGGCAAATGAACAGAGAAAAAAAAAAAAAAATAAGCAGCTTTTGTAAAAACGTTAGAGAATGTCGCATACTAACAATAACAATAATAGTAAAGTGGCTGTTGCACTTTAGTTTTTGTTCTTGCAGACAGGTGTTGAGTTCCCATGGTTACCAGTGGGAGCCCGTGTAAGATTTGAGAAGTTGCATACGATGGTGGACTCCAGATCTGATGGGAAAGAAGAGCAGAAGCACACCTTAGCGATTGATTTAAGGCCGACTCAGACCTCTGAGGAAAAGAGGGGTTAAGACATACGGGAAGCACTTTGTAATAACCATCACTCATGAATGGTAAATTGATCGATAATTAAACGCAAGTTATTTTACAGTTAAACAATGAAATTATAATTCATGTTTACTAATAATTAGTAATGCTATGTTTTATGTTCTTTAACAATTTATTGTTGCACACATACCATGTATTACACATTTGTTAATGATCACCAAATGATTTGTAAACCTCTAACAAATAGTTTGTAAAGTTGTGTCAGTTTGTAAATAGTTTGCAAACATTATTTGGATGCTATTACAAAGTTGCAACAGATGATTATAATAGATTGTTAAAAGGTGCCCTGCCACACAAAATCGTTTTTACTTGCATTTTTATTTTTAATACGTTAGGTCCATATGCATTTGTGTTATGTCATGAATGTGAAAATGAACTGCTACCTCCTCTGTCAGCTCTAGCCACTGAAAAGAAATAAGCTGAGAAATCAGGCCAATTACAAAAGCCGGCCAGTCTGACGTCATGTTGCCTGAGCTCATTACTATTCATGAGCTCGCCCAGTTGCGCTGGGTAAAGGATGCTGATCGCCAGGCTCTCATTGGCTAGCTTAGCCAATCAGAGTCAAGCAGCTTAGCTCGTTGAATATTAATGAGAACTGGCACAAATCGAGCCAAGTCCTCCTGCAGGCTTTCTATACCACGCTAGAATGGCTTGAAACAAGGTAACCAAGACATTTTTTCCACAAAAAAAATGTTACAGAGTCCATGGTAGAACTTCAGACATTACCACAAAGTAATGAAATACATGTGACATGGCACCTTTAATCAGTCCCTCCAGAAAAACGCGATTATGCGATCGCAGAATTCAATGCATAATCAGCCAAAGTCCGCATATTTATGCGGGGGCCGCATTTTTTAAAATACGCCGCACTTTCGCCGCATAAATTGCCGATTTCCGCGCAAAATATGCGGGGCTTGCATGATTTCATAATCCCCGCATTTTCGTTGCAAAAAAGTCACATATATCTCAGCAGAAAGTTGAAAAATGTTGCGTTTACTTCACACAAGAGCAGCCATTTTCCCCTGTTGCCATGGGAACGTTATGAAGTGACGTAATTTCACCTACTGAGAACACGGTGTTGGGGAATCACTTTTTTTCACTTTTTCATCAAACCGCAGTTTTTGCAAGTTCCCGCAAGTTCCCGCATTTTCATCGCATAAAATGGCATAAATATCCCGCATATTCCATCGCATTTTTTAAGAAAACGTGCCGCATAATCAAGGATTTTTGCCCGCAACAATCACAAAAAAACTCCGCGTTTTTCTGGAGGGACTGTTTAATGCTTAAAAAGTCCCATGGCCTTTGAGAAAATCTCAGATGGGCCGGTTACCTCCCCTTTCTCTGCTTTGCCCTCCCAGAGAATTTGGCCTGCCCATGAGAAAGAGAGACATCATGGCTTTCAAATGAGCAAAGTGGCAGTTGGTCAAGGCCACGCACCCACGCCCCCACCCTCCACCTTAACTAGCAATTTCCCACTATTCATTTTGTTTATTAGGTTTTACCAAAACGCGAGGCAGCACAGTTGTTCAAGTCAAAGAGACAACAGATGAAAGGACAGCAAAACGAAGAGGAGGGGTGTGGTGAGGAGAAGGCAAACAGCAGGTGGGCAGACACTCACATGATGGGTGGGCTCTACCAATGAGGTGGTACATAGCTGTACCCAGGTGTCCCTTGGGCCCTGTAGGTTGGCACAGTAACTGGGTGTCCTCCAATCTGGGCGTGCTGGGGCGTTGTCAGCAGGGTCCCTACAGGAAGTAAACACCACCACCATTGATGAGCTTCAGCCATTTTTGAATCCATCTGCTGAACAGCTATGAAGGCTTGGTTTGTTGCTGTAGTTGCGGTCATTGTCAGAATCAGAATCAAAATGAGCTTTAATGACCAAGTAAGGATTAACACATACAAGGAATTTTGACTCTGGCTTTTGTTGCTCTCAGCGTTCATACACAGAAATAGAAAAAAAAAAGCTAGGACAACAAAGCTTAACAAGGTAAATATATATAAATATTTGACTATGTACAGATTTAAGTATGTATATAAAAAAAAATATATAAAAGATAGTACATACACAAGCATATCCACATAAATATGCATTCACATACGTACATACACACATGTAGACTAACATTACATAATGCCTAGTACATATAAAAGTAACAATCAAAAAAAAAAAATCAACTAATAATTTTGATATTTCATTATTGATTACTTTCTCAATCAATCAGTTCTTAGTGTACAAAATGGCAAAAACTGCCCAACAGAAGTTACCAGAGCCAATGACTGTGGCTGAAAATGCAGTGATGTTGATAGGTTTTCAGTCCACGGGAGTATAATCTTTTTTACCATCCTCCTGGAACCGTCCCGAAATACAATCTAAGCCGTCCTGAAATGATTGTGGAATGTCCCAAATTAAAAATCTTTGTTTCAGTGACACCATAAAGAAGGACTCTTCTTTCAGGGAGCAGAAAACCTTTACCTGTGGTAGATCCTGATAAAACATTTGAAATGGTCCTCTCAGTCGAATATAAATGTCCCACTCCTACTCACTTAAACAAACCTAAATCTCATGTACCGTTTCATCATGCTAATGTAGCTTTAACTTTCTTAGCCAACTTGACAATACTAGCATACATTAATACGCAGTTTGTAATGCATTTTCTCCCGAGTGATGAGTTTAAAAAGCTACCTCAACCACTAAGGGCTGAAGGAACTGCAAGGGGAGAGCAATACCTTCACATTTCCCTGCAATTTTAAGGAATGGATATTGAATAATCTCTTTTCACTGTTCAATGGTCTCAGATCAAAGTCATATTTTCAGGCCCCTTTGACATAGATGCATTCTTACAATTTCATTTGATAGGAGACATTCTGAAATAGATATGCAAGACAGTAAATGGGAAATAGTATTTTGGGGCATATTTCAGGTTAAAAAGAAAGGGGTAGAGAAGAGAAGAAGAGTTTGAGGAAGTCGATACTGTTAGCAGTGGAGTAGACTGACACGCTGTGTGTAGCCTGAGAAGTTCTATAAAAGCTTACCTTCGCCTACAGTGGTCTTCTGTACAGCGGAGCAACAGAAGAGCAGTATACAAGAGCTACGGGACAGTAATTATCTGAAGTGATACCGTGAAGTACAGCGATGCAAATACAGCTCCTGTCGGTAACTAACATGCTAACGCGATTAGCATTACAACTTCTAGAAAAGAAAAATCATAAAATTGATAAAGTGTTAAAAATGCACACACAAGCATTTACCTATTATCTGTAGACTACAGTCTGTGGGATGATTTCAGACTGGACACTGGAGCACACCAACACAGTGCGCTGTTCAGACTGAAGCTGCAGGTCTGAGACAGGGAGCGTCTTGGGTCTATGGTGTGTGTGTGTGTGTGTGTGTGTGTGTGTGTGGTCAAGGAGCTTTAATAAGAACTGTGTATAGGTTTACTTTGTCCATTTCTATGATTCAACGGATTTGATCACGATTTAGCATTATCAGGGAATAAATAAGGACACGTGGCTGGACAAATGGATGGTGAGTTTACAGCGTTCTTTCGTCAGAGACGCAAGCCGCGTACCTAGCAACATCACTGAAAATGTCATGTTTTGATTGACCAACAGCCCAAAAACCACACATTCACTTTACTATCATTGAAGATGAAGAAATCCATCAAATATTCACATTTGAGATGCTCGACCCAGAGACCTTTTTTGCCATTTCTGCTTTGAAACTACAATTAAATTGATGATCAAAATGGTTGCTATTTACTTTTCTGTCAACGATTCAATCAATTGTCCAATTTATATCCTGCTGTGTTAGGGTATACAGAACTGACCCAGCCAAGCACATACAATCTATCAGTAAGCCAAAACAAAAGGGAACTCTTAAAACAACACTTCCATACACATTCAGAGAGCAACATTAAAAAACACATGACTATCTTCAGCATAAATAAATGACTTAAAAACGCACAGATTACAGTCAAGAGAGAACAGAGAACAGTGAAGACTTCAATGCCTGCCAACAAGCCAGCAAGTTATCTCTGAAATATGAAATAAATAAACATTTTGGAGTCAGTGGTTCTGGTCTTACCTGCGCTCATGGCCATGGTTGTCCCAGCTACCATCCCCATGGCAGCCATGCCGTTGTTGCGAGGAGCAGGGACAGGGACGGGGGCAGGGTAGAGGGCTGTGGAGGGGATGCTGTTAGGCTGCACCACGGTGGTGTGATGAATCACATGTGGCTGAGCCGCATACACTGGCTGGGTATAGTATGCTCCCTGTCAGGATGAACACTGAGATTTAACATCCCCACAAACACCCCAAAACAGCCCATCACTTCATTCAGACAATTCTTTCTTCAGTCATCTCATCCGCACGCTTGTTTTAGTGATCAACTGAAAATCCAAAAGGGCATTAATCAGGCTGATTGAGATAATCGGAATAGTCCGATGCCTGCGCTTAACAGTCAGATTAACAAAAAAAAAAGGTCTTCAGCCATATCTGCAGGCAGAACGAAGTCAGCATTTCTCCTTGTGTCAATGTTGCCGTTCTACGAGCAGACGTCAGCGTCACGGTAGCGAGCCTCCAAACAGTTAAACTAGCTTACAGGGTTCGGAAAAAGTGGAACCGTGAAGCCTTTTAGGGGCCGCCCACATGACACCGGAATGTTTTTTAAAACTATGCGAAAAGTTATAGCCTACAACTGAACACTGACTAAACACAGACAATGCACTCAATAACAGTGTTCAAAAAATTTTCATTTAAGTTTAGCAATTGTGTGTCTCATTTGTTATTATTAGTAAATTGTTGAATTTAAATTAGATGCAAAAAAAATAAAAAAAATAAAAGAAAACAACAACATCATGATATCGGCATTATATATCTCACCATGCCGAAATTTAATAATTTTAGGGGCAAGGCCACTTGGCCTGCGGCGGGGCAATTTTGTTTTAGGGCACACAGTCCACATGCCAGGGCACCAAGGCTTTAAGTTAAAAAACTTGATTTCACTAAAAACAGACAAATCCATTTCTAGAAATAAAAAACACTTTTTTCTATTTGTACTTCATATTATTAGAAAAGGTTTAGTATCACATACCATCACAACCATTGTAGCCTCAGGGCACTAAAATGACCAGGTAATATTGAAAAACAAAACAAAACTGATTAATCAGAGTCCTCATCATTTGATGATGGGGAATCAGGGGGGGAGCCCATAAGGACTTATTGATTGAGACCTTTTTAAACACGTTTAAAAAGGAAACAAGTTTATATGGCTTATATTTACATCACATCTATAAGCATATAACGTGTGAGAACACAAACACTATATGAAGTTTATATATTTTGCCTATATCAGATTTATGTATGGGATTGTTCCATATGGAGAAATAGTCAATACCATGAATTAATAACACTTAATAACATTCGGAATTAAACATTGTTTTTCTGGGGCTGATTATGGAAGTAGCAAATGAGTGAGCCATCTCGCTGCCTCCTTATCTGTGTTGAGTTGCACAGACGCAGTACTGATCGAGTTGAGACGGTCACTCTTTCCAATCCTCGCGATAAACTTCAAAACAAGAGCTCTTTCACTCGTGCATATTTATTGTCAACGCCACACGTGTTGACTATGTTACCGTCGACAAATCAAGTACATGTACGAACATTCCGTTGCCAGGGCGGACTTGACAGGAGAGGGGTGTGTGTGTGTGTGTGTGTGTGTGTGTGTGTGTGTACAAAAAACATGGCCGCTGTAAAATTCCTGCCCTGATATCAGCCATTGATGGCACGGCTCTCTAAATATCGGCATCGGCCATTGAGAAACCCATGTGTTGGTGGACGACTTATTTGTTTAAAGCTGAAATTCATAACTATGATGTCGCAAAAATCGCTTCACCTAATTGTAATTGTAAAGTGTAATCAACTAACCAGATACAATGTATATTTACCAAAGTGACTGAGTTAAATGGCACTGCCAAACTGACAGGTGTAACATGACAAATCTGATCACCATTTCTCAGTGGCAGAGTACAGAGTGTGTCTCCAAGGTAAAGTTGTTAATCATTCAGTGTCCTTACCTGTGCGTATAGGTTCTGCTGAGGGTAGGCACTGCGAATGGGGTACATGGCTGTTGGGTATGGGGTGGGGGTGGGGGTGTAGGGAGGGGGCGCTCCATTTGACTGAGTGGGGGGCACTTTGTACGGGGTGCCTGCTGAAGTATATCCTAAACACAGGCAAAAAAGAGGGGAGACAGAAAGAAGGATTTAGAAACACATTACACTAGAGCAACCCAATTTATTAATCATTTTCTGACAATTAAGCGCCGGTGATAATTCTCTGTGGGTTCGTCACTACAATCGACCCCGCTCACGTACAAGTAGTCATGTGATCTATTGCCAACAAAAAAAACTAATTATAGGAGTCAGTTATTACAATTCACCATGTCACCATCATTTGAAAAGGCAATTCTGAACTGAACATCAGTTGGACAAAAGATATAATCGAAATACTCTTTCAATTCAAGGTCTTAGTCAGTCCTAAGATACGGTCAAAGGAAGATGTGAGTCAGCAGTACTGTGTGTTCATAATTCTACTCTATATACAATAAATATACTGTATAAAAAAAAACTGAACCCCGGGGTTGGATGCAGACCAGTAGAAACCAAATTAGTAAAATAATTAACACAATTTTGGCTCTCCTCCGTTAAAAATATATTTCAACTTTCAAATTTAGTCGATTAATCTGCAACCATTTTGATAAGCAATTATTGGTTTATGGAATTTTTCAAGCAAAAATACAACACTGGACAGTTCTATCTAGAGGAAGAGTTGGCTGCTTTTCCTTGTCTTACATTATAACTTATATTATAATTATTTTTAATTAACATTAAATATGTTGGGGTTTTGGAGTGTTGCTGCTCAGACAAAACAATACTGCATGATGTATTATAAGACCAAAAAGGATGATAACCATTAGTTGCATCCCCCATCCACCAGATGGGGGACTAGTGCTGTCTATTAATGGGACTTGAGTCTCAAAAACAACACAGCCGAGGGTTGTGAGTCTTAAAAGCCTAAATTAGCCAGTCTTACCATGCTCTTTGAAAATAGCATTCTACAGAGTAGTACTTCTGTAGTCAATGTATAGAGTAGAATCACCTTTTTTTTTTTTTTTTTTTTTCTTTTTTTTTTTAAATGGAGCACATACAGTCAAGCAACCTACCAACTAAGTGGCACAAACCACCATTTAACTGACACTACACCAAAACGGTCGAAAAGCACGAGGTCTACTGAAGTACAGTGAAGGTATTCGATTCAAACCACTGCATTAATGTCAGCTGGGCTCGGCTCTGTGGGGTGCAGTAACTCTGAGCCGCCGCTCGGAGGAGCCTGAAGGTCAAACATGCTACTAGCTAGTTAATGCTGCGGAGCTTATGAAAGCGCTTCTCTCACACAAGGACAAGGGAACAAAGAGATGCTGGAGCTGCTGTGTGTGTGGTGTGTGTGTGTCTGTGTGTGTGTGTGTGTGCATGCGCTCTCACACACATGCATGCAGGGCATTAGAGGACAATGGTGTGTGACAATTACACAAAAGCCTCGCTGATAGAAAGCAGTTTGTCTATTCAATGGTCTTGAGAAATAAAGACATTGTCCAAGACATGTTTCTAATCAGAGCATAGCTAGCTTGTCTGGAGGTGGATGTTTGTCTGGGACACAACATCTAAAAGACTTTAATTTAATCATACATTAAGCACTGCAGAATTCATAGAAAGACATTTGCAGTTAGACAGTACCAATGCTGATTTAAAAAAAAAAAAAAAAACACAGCCTCCATATTTAGGTTCTTTTGTTGGAACAAAGCTGGGCGAGCTTTGCCAAAGCATACCTGATATTTTGTTAGACTTCCAAAAGATAAAACCAAACTGGGGGGGAGGGGACGAGAGGAAAGAGGCTTCAAAAGCAGCACAGATGAAATCTACCAACCCATTCTGCCTTGGTAAGATACTTGAAATTCAGGAGAAAAGGAAACAATTTAAGTAGCCATTTTCTCCGCTGTTCAGAAAATTACATCTTTTATCGACTGATAGTGATTATTACTTTCAAAATGTTTTATTTAGGCGATAATCTACCTAATGCTTAACATAATACCAGTTACTCAAAGGACTTCATTGTCCTTTCCCTATTCATTGTTACCATTTTACCATCCCGTCCATTTGTCTGGAACCACCTACATATCTTCTTTAAAGTCACAGACTTCATTGCTTGTCTTCAAGACCCTAATGTAAAAATATCTTATTGACTTATTGATTGCAAAGTAATATTTTATTTCACATTGACCTTATTTTAAGATCTCCTTTGTTCGTCTCCCTATGGTCAGTTTATTGATTGCGAGTTTCTTTTTTTGTAATTTTGACTTGCGTATCTGATGTTAATTAAACTTGACCGTTTCTGAGTTTGACATTGTATGAGCCTCTCCCTTTCTCCTTTGCAAATACTACCTATACATTTTTTTATATAATTAATTAACAAGTCTGCTAATAAAACCTAACTGGGTCTATGACATTTGAGTAGGGCTGCAACTAACGATTATTTTCATAGTCGATTAATCTGTTAATTTTTTCTCGATTAATCGATTAGTTGTTTGATCTATAAAATGTCTTCTGTGTTTCCCAAAAGCCCAAGATGACGTCCTCAAATGTCTGTTTTGTCCACAACTCAAAGACTGAAAAGACAGTTTACTGTCACAGAGGAGAGAAGAAACTAGAAAATATTCACAATTAAGAGGCTGGGATCAGAGAATTTTGACTTTTGTCTTAAAAAATTACTGAAACCGCTTAATCGATTATCACAATAGTTGGCGATTAATTTAAGAGTTGACAACTAATCGATTACATGATTAATCGTTGCAGCTCTACATTTGAGACTACTTGAGATGAGAATTTGTTTTTGTGCTTTCAAATCTCAATTTAAACTTTGATACCTGCCTCAAGCAAATTCATATAAAAGCAAATAACTGTATAATCAAAAAAGAAGTCTTCATATAAAAAGCTTTTAGAAGACACTACAGCTAATTTATCTGTGGCCCCTTAAACCTACTACAAGCAGGTGAACTTATAAAAAAAAAAAAATCATAATGATATAGCTTTCACCCCCAATTATTCAATTATTAATTGCCAAAATGTTATTTGTCAATGGTAGTCATTACTAAATAGGTTAGACCCATTTCATTTCATACACGAGCGTTGATCTCATCTTTGACAAGTCTGGGTTTCTAGGCTGAAAGGTTCAAGACCCTCGTCAGACTCAACGATCTATATCTATTCAGACACACCATATCTGGAAAGCAGCGAGACAACTGCTATTCCCATCTGCTCTGGGGACCAGACATTGAGCCCCAGCAGAGCACGTATCTGCTGCTATAAGGCCAGTGGCAGCTGTTACCGGCTAGCTTCCCACTCCTTCACCATTAATGCCCTTTAGGTTGAGATCACCACTTACTCCATCCTGCCTTCACATCATTGCAACCTGTGTGGAGCTCTAAACAACCTCGTTTGCTCAAAATATACTGAGATGAAACACATTTTAAAACAATAATTGTGGTATTACATACATTTTTGATCCGACAAAATGTTAAATCACAAATAACAAAAAATGTGGGGAAACAATTTGCTTTAGGTTGTGTATGCATAATCAACATAAATTCAGTGCAGCAGTGTAGAGCAGCAGCGGTAATAGATCATCTGACTTTAAATTAAAATTCCGTGTTTTCCCAGCCTTAACCTAAACACTGACTAACTTTCATTTCATACCAAAACCTTACTCAACGTAACAGTACTGTCGAATCAGGTTTGCACTGAGGATGGCTGCATTATTGTTGTTTACCTCATGAAATGGGATGTTTAATTCTCAAAAGGGAGCCACACAATAATGCTCTTGGCTTTTTATTTTTGGCTCCGTTTGTTCATACTGTACAATTATTTCCTTATGATTCAACTTGTAATAATTTTGCTCTGTAGTTTTTCTATTTTGTATTGTGAAAATAAAGAAAAATAGGCAATATTATCATATCTACTCCACAAAGGGCAGTCATTAAAACACATATCCTTGCAGTTTAGTAATTGTTTAAAACGTGGTGTGATTTTACATCCCACTAATTAAATAAAAATATGAGGTGAACTGAAAGCAGTTCCTCCCGAGATATTACCTTGTTAAATACAAAGTTGTGTGTGTGTGTGTGTGTGTGTGTGTGTTAGGGCTCACCTGGTGGATACCCAGGACTGCCCGTTTGATAGAGGTTGGGTGTATAGGTGGGAGCCGTGGCAGTATACCCTCCTGGATAGCCTGCAGGACATCACAGACAACAGAGAAAATCTCAGAAACCATAGCTTAACAAACAGATAGGGACAAACACACACAGGTAGGGCAGTTATTTGGTTTGGAGCAGGATGTGCACAGATGGCGCTCATTAAAAAACTGTCTGCACCAATAACGCAGTCGGCTGAATGCGTCTTATACAGACGAGACACACCTGCCAATATGGATGGGGACACACACACACACACACACACAGCAAAGAAGGAGGGAGAGAGGAGAAAACTAGGAGAGTTAAGAGACGGCATGTAAGTGAGCGAAGTGCAGCTCATTGCTTGCTATTATTGGCAGTCAATCTCACAGGCTATCTGTTCTGTAGCCTTGAGCCTTTACTATATCTAGCTGCTGTAGGTTGGGTCAGTCGTAACAGGCTTAATACACATCAGCATAAATCTACGATGCAGCAGAGTCTGAGGGTTGTGATGGTTAACTTATCTGTACTCAGTTTAGTCTAATATGTTTTTATTACAGATTCTGCAGGCAAATTTGACAACCAAATAAAAACTAAATAAATGTGGCTTTTTGACAACACAGCACAGCATTAGAGGTATGGCAAGTCACATAATCCCAAGTTAAATTCAATGTGTTATTACCAACATTTGTTTTATTATAGCCCTTCTGTTGCATTATTCCTGGTGTTGCCTGCTGGTCACAATGAGTGTGTGGTTCAGACATAACGGGGCTCATTTCCCTATATTCAGAAGAGGTCATTTACTATCAGTCAGATGTGAACATAGGAAAATCAACTTTCATGGACTGTTTCATCATTTCAACGAGTGTGTTGAGTGTTTCCGCATCAATGGACACACATGAGATGGGCTGCTTAGTAACCAACACTCATGTGGAAAGAAATTAAGTCTCTGCCAGGAAATATTCCCAAAAAACATGGTCACGTGTGTGTCTTCTTCACATGGAAATGTAAACTAAATACGAGTGGAAGCCCATAACTGTAAGCTACACCAGTGCTCTCATTTTACCGCATATATTCTACTTAAATATGTATGCAACTTGATGGTGAATACATAATCTAAACATTTATCGTTTGACCTGCAGTTCGAACTCTCTACTGTGTTTTGGAAAATAAAAATCCCAAAAGACAGAGAGAAGATAACTCTACAACACCGTTCCTCAGAAGAAGGTTTTTAACAGGGGAGTTTTCAATCAATTTCAAATTTCTATCTTCTAGCTTGTAGTCTGTGTCACTTTTCTATTGTATGCATGAGACTTCTCTCGATACTACATTTTGGCGTACAGTCACAATTTTATATTTTAGATCTAGATTTCAGATTTGTGACCTTTTTTGTAAACAGTCTTCTCAATTGCTGCAGCCATATTTTGGTTGTTGGGCTTTAAATACTTTGTTCAAATGTCCTTTCTCTGAAACGCATTCTATATATTGTGGAAAAAAATTGACGTAGTCCGAGGCCTTCCCATCATTTCTTGATCACATTCTATCAAAACACAATATGCATTTATTTAGAACCCTACTTTGTAAGCCGCATTATGGTGTTACTGTACAGTCTGATGGTGCAGCACTACATATTTATTATCTATCTTCTGGTAGTTTGTGTAGTAGTGTTGTGTAGGGAAGTTAGTTTCTGGATACATGCAACAGAAACAAAAACAACAATAAGTAAACTTCGCTAGACTAACACTAACCAATTTATAAAAAATAAATAAGGGTTTTCTCTCTGAACAACTTTTAGGAGCATCAAGAGGCCATTAGCAGAACGGGTTTTTAAGGCACTCCTTCACTGACTCAAAATTCAGCAGCAATGTTGTGTGTCACTTGCAGCCACCCTTAAAAACAGGTTTATGGTGGTATAGAGGATGATAACTCTGTGTGTGTGTGTGTGTGTGTGTGTGTGTGTGTGTGTGTGTGTGTGTGTGTGTGTGTGTGTGTGTGTGTGTGTGTGTGTGTGTGTGTGTGTGTGTGTGTGTGTGTGTGTGTGTGTCTTACCTGTAAAGGCCATGTTTTTAGGGTTTCCATATGGGGTGCCAGGCTGAACGGGGCTGTAGACTGGATTCATAGCTGAAGCTAACCTGTTCTTACTGAGAAAGAGAGAAAAGGACAGTGTGGAGGAGAGGGCAGGGGGATAAGAGAAGCCAGAAGAAAAATGGAGAAATAGAGATGTCAGCCATGTAAATTGGAAAGAGAACCGTTACGTTTATCATGCATACATAAACACACACACACACACACACACACACACACACAAATCCCAAACTCAGACTTTTAAAAAGGCGACATCTGACAGCCGAAGGATTTTGCCAGCATGCAAAAAAAAAAAAAAAAAATTAAAAAAAAAAAAAAAAAATCAAGCCCCCTGAATCCTCACCCTCAAGTAGGCTCAACGTAAGAATGTATTTAAAAACACAGACTTTTGGAATAAATAAGGCACAAGTACTGACAGAAAAGCACAAGTACGCATGGATCCACTGAAAACAATGGTTTGGTTTTCTTGAGTGGCATTAAATACAGCTAGCCAAATGTTGCACATCTTCCTTAGTTTCACTACTGCACCAAACAAGGCAGGGCGAGCTCTACCAGCCTGGTTTCCACTACAGGATTGAACGAGGAGTGGCCACTAAACATTTCAGGTGCCAGAAATGGTTGGGGTGAAGGTGACCAATAACAGAGCCATATATATATAAATACACACACATCTCCCATAAGCACCTCTGGTCTCGCAATGTAGACGAGAAGACCTCAAGTGCTTCAACTTTCAACTTACCTGGTGACGGAGAATATGGGCACGGGATATTGTTTGTACATGTGTGTGTGTGTGTGTGTGTGTGTGTGAGTGCGTGTGCATGCGTGCCCCGTACCTCTTGTGCGTGTCTGGTTGATACATGAAACTGAATTTGTCTGTGGGATGCCCGCTCGCCATTCTTGCTGTATGCAAATGAGGAAGGAGTGGAAGTGGATATGCAAATCTGAAATTAAAACAGCGAGAGGTCATGATTACAACGAACACAGGAAAAGGGGAAAAAAAAAAAAAAAAATAGCAAAATAGCAAGCACCAGTGCAACAGCAAATGGTTAGTGACCGCAGCAGGGGAGATAGTGATTTAGAGCATTTGAGTAAGTGATTGTGGTGACTTGTATTAATTCCTGTGTATGTAAAGCCTAGGCTATATGATGTGTGCAAGTCCAAGAGAAAGTGAGACATGAGTATGAGTGTGTGTATATATGTGATGTGCTGTACACAACATCCAACACAAGCAGCAAAGCAAACATTAAGACAGCCAAATGAAAAAAGCACAACACACCCAGTGAGTGGGCAAGTGACGGAACAAAATATAGTACAAATAGGTCAAGTCTTGCACCGAGCCATGAATACGCATGATCAAGTGAGCATGAGCCAGAACCATAAGAGCATTGCACAAACACAGAGCAGAACAGCTGAAGGAATAAATAAAAGAAAGGGAAGGTGTGTGAGCTGTGTGTCATTTGAGTTCATGTGTGGATTTGCACTTCTGTTCCTGACAGAGATGGGAGCCGGTATGTGACGGCAGTGATCAGGCTGGTTCTGTCTGGTTTTCAGTGTGGCTCTGTCGTGCGCTATGTAGAAGACTGCGTGCAATTTGTTGTGGCAATCCATCTGCACACAGCACATCAACCATTCACCACGTACAGACTATCACTACTCATTTGTCCAATTCTGCTTCCTGTAGATTTGTGAACTGGATTGTACAAAAAGACGTACTTAAATCTGACCGGTCCATCCTGGTCTTGTGCTTCATGGCCAGTTAACAAATCCTATAGGCGACTATAGCTTCACTGTCATAATTCCTGGGCATACACTGTAGCGTAGTGATGCCAAACGGCACCAAGTGACACTTCAAATTAGGTAAATAAGCATGTCAGCGCTCCATCCAAAAACACTGACGTCAAAACGCCCAGAGACACTCTGAAACTGAATGCAAGCACAAACGCGTGGGTGCACTTGCTTTTGAGTCGTTTTGCAGATTAATTTCTTAAAAACACACATATGCACGCCTTAAAAATAGTCAAAAACATGAACCTGCGTGGGTCTGTAGGTGTGTAAAAACAACAAGAGTGGTGATATGTCAACTCTGATTCATTACCCAAATTCATATTTCACAACAAAAGAATGTGCCAGGGGAATTCATTATCCTATTGCTGAAGACATCACATAGTACATCCCTCATTAATCTACTGCATCTCTTTATGATTTAAATCCTTCCTCTGGGGGCAACTCTGCCTTCTACTTTTTATTCCTTTCTGCCGTTCTTCGTTCAATTTATCATTAGATTTCTCTACCTCACAAAATCAGTCTCTTCGTGCAAACATTTAATTATTAACATAAGATTAAAGCAAAAGGCAAAGATTATAGCAACTGTGCCACACTGCAACCGGGCTGACCTACAATGATCTGCACAAGGAGCAGTATAATACGGTAACAAGACTCATGCTAGCAGCTCTGTGAGGCTGTACTTGGGGACAGCGGTGCTTTGAGCTAAATGCTAACATAATGCTAAGGTGCTCACAATGACAATGCTAACGATGCCATTTTTTATCAGGTGTAACGATTACCATCCTAGGTTTTGTGTGTAAGCGTGCTAACATTTTCCATTTGGAACTAAACCGTACAGCTGAGGCTGATGGGAATGTCACCAGCATGCAGTAATATGTGTGCCAAATGTCGAGGCAAACCAGAAATGTTAACCTATACAATGTAATGGCAATCAATCTAATTGTTACGATTACGTTACAACTATTTCAGTGTGGCGGACCGACGGACTGATTGCCATCCCTAAAGCCAATGCTGAGCCCCCCCCCCCCGCCCCAATTTCAAGCACCATCATTGTCACAATTTAGGTGAAGACGTTATATGGCCATTAGCCAAGTTAGTGGCCTCATCTTGACAGACGATTATCAAACACGATCATAAAAATCAATGTTACAGCAAACCACGCAAGAGCTTTAATTAAAAATATGACCTTAATCTGGTGGTTATTCACGTGAGCCAAGTTGTGATGTGCCATGTAAATGTGTAGTGAGGAAAGAATGCCCATTAACACATGGACAGGTGGCTAAGCTAACCCCGAGGTCTAGTGCTGCAAAAACACAAACCCAATTACAGCTGTGCCTGAATAGAGTATAGAAAGATGCGTTTGTTCATCCGTTTCAGCCTGAGAACCAGAATGTGTAGGCAGAGGTGATGAAAAGTGAATGGGTGAAAACTAGAGGGGCACCACAATGCGTCTAATGCAGGTGTGTGTGAGGAACAGAGGAGGGCAGAGATGCATGTGATGAGTAGGAGTGCCTGACCACAACTCCCTTTGTTTTCAGGGGAAGAGGGTGATGGGCCCTTCAGGCTCTCTATTCCTAAATAAAAGCCTCTTTCTAGCCAGAAGACCTTCTGTTCGACAGCACACTATGATTGTAAAATACCATTCTCCAGAGGACAGATTCACTCTAAAAGAGACAGTACATTTATTTGTAGGTCAGTGTAAAGGGGCAGAGGCGTGTAGGCCTACACATCGCCATGGTTTATACATTTTTGGGGCTTAAGGCATAGCCTGTTTCATACAAGAAAATGACACCGCATTGTTGGTTGCCTGAAAATACAAGTAACACATCCCTGCTTGATTATAGAGAGACACCAGCCAACGGCAACTGCTGATGGGTACTTAGAGCCAAGGGTGTGCTCACAATGAAGTGTAAGCTCTTAATGATTTTGTTGTGCAACACTTGTTACGGTTAAAAAAGGAACAATCTGCCATTTTGGGGTATAGACTTATATATACCATATAATATTAGTTGCCATCTCAGTGTACGGCTGCAAATAATGCTTGTCATTTCTGATTAATGCATTATTTTTTTGATTCATCTACAGCTTCAACTTAAAAACTATTTCCAGTATTGAGTAATTAGCTGATCATTTTCTCGATTAAATCGATTTGTTAATACATTTTACAACATAGTGAATAGTTCACAATCCTAATTTAACCGTTTTGTCTCGTCTGTTGTTTTCACACTCCAAAACCCAAAAGATGTTCAATTTACGACCATTTGAAAGAACAGGAGTTAATCCATACAATTGAAAAGCTGGAACTGGAAAATGTTTTCATATTTGCAAAATAAAAATGACTAGATAATCTGAATAGTTGCCCATTACTTTTCTGTCAATCAACTAATCAATTAATCTTCAAGTGAAAAAAAAAATGAAAAATCGCTATCATAAGTTACTGGAGTCCAAAATAATGTTATTAAAAGGTTTTTTGTTAATGACGTAAAATGATGAAACCATTTTCAAAACAATCATCAGATGACGACGAGGTAGATATTATTCACTCAAATGCTAAGAAGAAAAACAATGTTTTGCTAGGACACATTTTAAAATTTGCTGTCGTGCAGGGAACAAGCTTTTAAATAGCCAATATTATATAAAAAAAAAAAAAAAAAAAAAAAAGGTAGTGCTAGTTCGCCCTCTGGTTCCCAAACCAAGTGAGAGATTATTAGAAAGCCCTTCCAGCTCCAAGGCTTAACCAGAGTTATTTTCCAGGACTTTGTTAAGCTTAAACTCTATTAGTGGAACTTCATTTGGGCTGAACTCACAAGCTATGGCCTCAAGGCCTACGTACAAAAACACAGCTCGCAACAAAGCTGGGTGCTTTTGTGTGTGTCCATCTTAAACTATTCTGTGTGAGCTCAGTAATGTGACAGTCAGGTAGTGCTTTGTTTCAAATCTGCAAAGAGCACGCCCACATATTTAATTTGTGCATGTTAACATAAAAACAAAAGCGTGTTAAAAAACAATAACGTTGGTTTCACTCCACAAAAGGGAGATTCCTGCAGACTAAGGGGACCAGAAGAGGTAATAATGGACAGACACACACACACACACACACACACACACACACACACACTCCTGGAGAACATGTAAAATACAACACAACCCCCACAGACTCTATCCTCCCACACAATACCTCACCAGGCATCTACTCTTTAAAGCAACAAATCAAAACCGGTGGGCGTCATCACACTTCAGCAGAAGAGAGAATAGCTTCTTCTTTTTTTTTATCCTCAAGATACTTGGGTCATAAGAAAAGGAATGTAATGCAATGTTAAGTAAAAGTATTATATAATTAATATTTAAAATAGCTACCTAGATAATGAGTCACACATTTAATATACTTACAGGCAGCTCTTTTCCTATTGATTTTTTTATTCTATAGCATATTACTTTAGCAGCGGCTCACCGTACTGTAAAGCTGAAGCAGCGAGTCCATTCACAGAATATTAATCAGTGACGGTTATTCGCTTCTCAAAACGTTTGCAGATGTCATGGGAGCGTAACCATCCTTTGACATTTTATTGACCAAACAAAACTCACAACTTCAAATGTGAAGTTTTTCTCTTTGACGCTAATTTTTTATAGAAAACAAATATTGTGCTCGTGTAGGTTGACAGGGCCTTTAACACAGCACCAATCCCACTACAGCATGATATCTAACAAAACACAGACCTAAAAAGGGACAGAGAAACTAATATCACAATGAGAGCTGACATCCATAATCAAGGCAGAGACCAAATCCATCTTACAATAGTGCTCAAAGGCAGTGTGATGGAATCACAAATCCCCCCCCCCCCACCCCACACAATCAGACCTGCCCTGCAGCAACGAGCTCCAAACAGCCCGAGGCTATTTTAGATCTAGGACAGCACTATACACTTTGGGACAGCATCTCCCCTTTTCTCTGTGCCGGCTTCCTCCGCTATTCTCTTTTCCAAAATCATCTAAATTACAAACCTCATGGGTCTGCATCCCTGGATTATGTGACAATATTGTGCCGCCCCACTGAAAATGGAAATGTTACATTGAAATATATACTCAACATTATCTATTTATGGAGATTCGATTTCTACCCCCCTCCCCTTGGTTACTAACACGCACATTTATGAAGAGCTACATTACAGTAAATAGTTTTCTAAGGTGTTGACACTGAAGTCAAGATTTGCATGTTTTGCCATGATACAGTTTTGCATTTAAATGTAAGATTATATGATACAGAAAAACAAATCTAATCTCAGTTTAAGGTAAGGAGCAAAGACGGTGGTGACAAAGTTGTCCCAAACAAAGAGTCCTTATTTAATGGGTTAATTAGATGCTTCTGTCTAACTTTTTTTTTTTTTTTTTTAAAAGCACAGCATCAAGCAATTTGACTTTTTAATGAGCTCTTCTCACAGCATCTGGGGAATTATAACATCAATAGTAGGCCTGAACGATACTGGAAACAACTACAGCCATGCTAGTCGCCTAGTGAGGCTGTTACCACTCATTTACACCAGACAACAAAATGAATGCTGAATGGAGAGAAACGTTTGCCGACAGATATCAGTACCACATACCATACCACTCTACCATGAGCCAATGTAAAATTCGTCACTTAAGGAGAGAGGAGAGCCAACAAAATGATGCAAAAGCTTATGTTCCATCATTGCCAACCAAGTTAACTTTTTGGGGGCACTTGAAGGCATATAAAAGCGTGTGGATGAAATAAATCTTGCTTTTAACACCTTCGGCCCGAGCCGTGAGCCACCTTCACCCCAGGCTTTTCCAAGCCGACCTGAGCCGGCCGTGGCAAACCGCTACGGGAGAAATGCGGGGAGACGCCTGACCCGTCGTGTTGAACCCCCCCGGGCAGACTGTGTTGACTGCCACCCGTTGTACTTTACGGTTTATTATGAAACTGCTGCGGGCTGCATCTGACCATGTTGTGTATTATTGTTGTGACTATGTATATGTCTGAAACCGTACTAATCAAAAGGCCCTGGTGCATCAATGGCCGCCTGTGGCAGTATCTTTCTGTATGTTTGACTACAAGGCACACTTATTGATTAATGAACAAGGTGAAATACAATTATATTGATTACTTGCAAATGCCACATTAAAGATGGGAGAGTAAATAATGAGCTGCTGGGCAAGTCCAAGTCCAGTTTATTTACGATTATTTTTGGGGCACTTTGGCCTTTAATTGATAGACAAGGAAGGGGGGGGGGGGGGGGCATGCAGCAAAGGGCCGCAGGTTGGAATCGAACCCTAAACCCCCAATTTTAAACATGTTTAACACTGCTTTGAATTTTTTTTTTTTTTAATGCAGTTATGGAAAAAGGCCATAATCTTGCAGAAACTTGGGATAACAATTCAACACTAGTAGCTCCTATAATTAACAGGCTCTAATAGCCAGTGGTTAAAAAGTGAACCCCCATTCTTCCAAATGTGAGCATACCTGGATTATTATATTATAATATTTTGAATAATCGGACCCTAGGAGGTATTGGGGGGGGGGGGGGGGGGGGGGGCATGCACAGACACAAATTCACAAGCATGTGAACACACAAAAGAGAACAAACAGCTTTATGAGCCATGATAAACAAGTAATACATCCAGGCAACATTAACAGCAGACAGGCATTATTGTCTGCGGTGGGACTTCACAAACATGGGGAGGAAAAAAGGCCATAATGTTGTAGATAACATAGCAAGCAGTAATATTTTACAGTCTCTTTGCACAAAAGCACCATTATTAATGAGATTGGGCTTTTGAGAGTTGGTGATCAATGCCAATCACTTAAGATATGTCAAGCTTTCTAAACATATAGAGCCAAACTAGGTCTTCTGTGAAAAATACCTATTCAAATAGTATCCCAGGTGTAAATCCATGATAATGCACATGAAACCTAAGTACCGTGCCGTCTTGCAGTAGCAGCATTTGATACAAGACAAGCTGAGAGATGTCAAGGTGCAACTTAAAGGGGACATGCTTTGGGTGATATTCTCTCATTCATATACTGTTCATAATATCGGCTATCCATGTTAAACACGTCGCAAAATATCCCAAAAAGCCCCGTAATGTGAATGTATGTGAAACTGCTTCGTGCAAGACAAGGGCCCAGGTTTCAGTCTGCTCCACGCTTTGTGTTTTTCTTAACTTTCGACAAGATGACATCCGCTCGTCGCAGACATCCATGTACGGATGCCCGATCCGGACCTCAGCTCCATGTTCAGCTGGCCCCAGCACAGGAGCAGAATGTAGTCGATTCTATACAAGTTGCTACCTCATTATGGTAAGTGTCACTGGTCTGACATAACTAATGTGTACAGTCAGGATAACACTGGAGGATAGTTAATATAGTAATCAATATACTGTTACTTTGATCACGTACCAACTTGACTAATGTTTCACATCTTCTATTGTTACTAGGGATCAACGGATATGTTTTTTTTTCAGGGCCTATACCCATTATTAGTAATCAAGGAGGCCAATAACCGATTTGCCAACATAAGCATGTTTAATGAAATGCTACAAAAGAGAAACGTGCAGAGTCTCCTTTTGTATCAAGCAGCAAAAGGTTGTAGCATGACGAGTTCAATTGCCTGACTTGACATTGCACGTCCTACGATGCGACTATTGCACATGCGCACATCACAATGTCAATGCTGAAACAATATATTGTGAAGCCCTAGTTTGAACTACACTGCAGACTGGATTCTCTACCCAGTGACTCACATGAACGGGTCCAACGTGAGTTGAATGCCCATCAGCAGTGTTGCTAACTATTAGTAGCTAGCACTAGCTCCAAGTTGCCAGATGATGCCATCGTGCACATTTTGCATAAAGCTTAGTGGATGTGTCAGCTGACTGAATTATAAAGGAAGAATGCATTTGCATGCAACTGCCAGTTGCCAATATATTTGCGCAGGTGTGTGTGGTTAGGACTGGCTTTGGGAAATTGACATTTTATAGACTAAATGATTAATCAATTAATAAATAAAGGAAAACATAATTAGATAGATGTATACATAACATCTATAAGAGGTAGTTGGGAGTCCCAGTTTTAGTAATGAACTTGAATGATGAGGAGGGTGAATCTGGAAGCTGCCGTCTGTAAGCATCTTGTTTACTGATAACTCATTAAGTGGTTCAACCCACAAGGGACAACGTGGTAGAAAGACAACAGTCAGTTATAGAACCACTGACTCTCGTAACGTTAAGTGACTCCAGCTTTCTATAGCCTGGCAGTTTTACAGCTGCATTGTACAGCCCCCTATTCATACACATGAGACTGCGCTCAATGCATGACCCCCCCCCCCCCCCCTTTCCCTAGCCTAGCAGACAGAGGTCACCTTAGATTGAAGATAAAATTGAACTAGCCAATACTTCAAACACAATGACTGATGTATCCCAATTAAGATCATGTTTTAATCCTCTGGAAAAATAGATTAATTTAAAAAAAAAAAAAAAAAATAAAAAGGATGACCATTGTCTTTGCATTTAATATGGCTTAATCAGGGGAATGCAATTCTGCCAGTTGCTTCTTAATTTCACTATGGTACTACAAAAGATTCTTGTGCACAGCCTTTACCTTTTACTTAGTTTACCTATAATACATGTATTTTATTTTTTGTTGGGTATGATCAATATGACTAATGCCGTTTGGCCTCATGAAGCATAACCCAATTAAAAAAAAGGTAAAATAAATCACATCACTGATTGCCTATCACACATGGAGCAGTGAGCTTCTTCCTGTCTCTGCAGAGTACTATTTGAACTCTACACAGATAAAACTGTGTTGCTCTGGTGCGGGCCAAGAACAGTAGCATCTCAGAAATCCCTTTAGACAGATAAGGCTTCTTGAATTAAATGGGATTAGTAGTCAATGACTAAAGCAGGTAGTCTCCCCTCCCAAAAAAAGTGTGAGAGTTGGTCAAACAAAACAAGCCATTTGAAGAGGTCATTATTTGATAAATTGTAATGGACATTCACCATTTTCTGACATTCTGTAAAATTGACAATACTTGTTTAATCAGAAACTGTAATAACCATTGGTTGCCGCCAAGATAAATATGTAAAACAAATAAATAGCTGGTGTTTATGAACATCAAGAGGAAACATGTTCATTATGAACCTACATAGACTTAGTGAAGATGCAACGTTACCATATAAATCAAGTGTGCACATATTTTCATTATGCAGAATAGAAGGTACACTTTATTTTATACAGACTTTTAAAACCACACTACAGATGCAACCCAAAACTTGGTTAAAAACAAATTAGTTCCACTCCAAAATACGATTGTTTTGTTTATAATTGTGGCTGTAGCCTGGAGGATACAGTCTAGCGTGCATGCGTTTGTATTTACCACCACATAAGTGGTTAATATGTAGATATATCCATCAGAGTACTGGCAGTACACCGCATTCCTGAGATAGCAAGCAACGCCAAAACAGCCATGGTTGGACAAAAATGGTCACACTCAAACAAGCTTAAGACACCATTTTGAAAAATCCACCGATTTCTAGATAACAACTCCGAGATGCCATCTTGCCAATTATCACCAGATTAGCTACCGTTAGCATGACAATTCAACCATTCCGAAGCACTCCATGCAGGAATCTATGCGGGTCACATAATACTAACGTTAGCTTAGCTTGTCTGCTAACCTGAAAAGGCAACCGCTAACCCGTAGCATCCCTCGACACACGCTGTTCAAATTGCTAATTAGCGAGCAAACGGCAATAAAATATACTCACAAAAGATCAGACCGCACCGCACAGCACCGCAACCGCAGCAGCTACTTTAACCACCTGAACGCAAACCAATAACACTAACACCCGTACCGACACGAGAACTAGTATAAGTTTGATTCTGTTGTTAAAGCTAGCTGGTTTAGCTTAGCCCGCTAACGTTAGTTCCCCCACTGTAGCCACCACGGAGGACAATTGAAGGGATACAGAGGGAAAAAAACGAACAACTAGCAAGTCGACACATGGGACATTCCTGCCCTCCATAATAAACATCGGACGAGACTTACCAAAGCCACTCGGTAGAACAAAAAAAAAGATTCCCCGTGTGCGTACGTGATCTCTCCCGTGGGTCTGCTCTGCCTCAGGTCGGTGCGGACTGGCTCTGCTACAGCAACGTTTTGTCGGACCAGTGGCGCAGAGAAGACAGCTTTCACCCGAAGAGACGGCCACCGTGTGGGGGATGGGGATGCACTGCCGGGAGGGAGAGAGGAAGGGAGGGATGCAGGGATGTAAGGAAAGAGGAGGGGGTCCGACCCACCGATAACATAATCGTGGAGCGGCTTTGATACTAGCCAAACACTAGATAAGATAATAAAGCTAGATAGATCGATATAGTTCAGACTTATAACCAAAGAAAAACAGCAAATGAGTGACAGAATATCCCTAGTTTCTGTTGTTCATTTGACTGATTATTACTGGTCCTACTCTCAATCACTCAATAATGAAGCATTCGATTGTAAGGGTTAGTCCGACTTTTAAATGATAGTCTACTAATAGATAGCCTACATAATAGATCATTTAGATGAAGGGAGATGTTCAAATTGAGACATGTATAATAACACTGTTACTTCTTTGTTCTGTTCTGTGTGTTCGCGGTTTTTGTGTTACTGAGAGATTACATACTATGCCGTTGCATTATTACCAGGAGTGGCCTAACACGCGCTGTAGTAGCTATAGTGTACGTTTACAAAAGCCTGCTGTTAGTTATATATATATATATATATTTGCAATCAACTAATTTCCAGGCAGGAAAGTGTGTTATTTGGTCAGCAGCACTGAGGTGGTTGAACGGTATTGCAGAATGGCTGGAAGTTCACGTTTACCAATAATTCAGAGGCTTTTTTTGCTAGCCACAAATCTTGCTTCACAGCAAGGCGACACCATCCAGTGGTGATGAGTTGCATTGCACCACAGTGAGTCAATTTTATGAACATACACGGCCTGTTTAGCTTGACCGCAATTTATTTGATCTATTTATATTCATAATAATAAAGCCTTTCTTGTGCTGTGGCGTGGATTTATCCCCTACCAATAATAAGAATAATTTAATATAGCCTATTGCAGGGTCCATTGCAGTTACAATTGGTAAAGGAAATGCGTTATAAATAAACGACGCTTTATCTGCAGAGCATACAAAACAAACAGCTCCAGTGAGCGATTATACAGACAAAGGATTATAGTGACAGCCTATATTCCCGTCTGTAGTATTTGTGAACCCTATCTATCTCCAACTATTAACGTTTAAACCTCAAACTACTAGCCTATACTGGGCCTTTGGACGCGAAATGAGCACACTCTCGCCGAGTTTTTAGCCAAGACCTGCAGTGTGTAAAGCGTCCAATCACAGAGAACTACAGTTCCCAGCTGCCATTGCCCATTCTTCTACCGCAAACAAAGAGCCGCATACATTCACATACAACTCCAGGGCTTTTATAAAAGAGATACACATCTCAAACAAAACAGCACACTTTCAGCAAAAATGATGATACCGAGAAGAATAATTGCAAAAAAATAAATAAATAAAAAAAAACTGTCCGAGTCATCGCGTGATTTCACGCTTCCGGAAGTTGGAATGGCATGAGAAAGAGAGAGCTGTCCTAGGTGCTGACACGGTAAGTAGTGCATGCCCTGCTTCAGAATTACATACGATACCTGTATATTTCACATGTAGTTCTATCATTTATAAATGACTTTTAAAAGTGATACATTATTTAAGGTAGTGTGTATATCTGCATTTTGAACTGAATAATTGTGACAATACTGTGTAAGACACAGATCTTTCTTAAACTGTTCTCAGAAATAATGCGTTCCCCTTTCTTATCTCTACTCACCTCTCTCTCTGTGTCTCTTACACACAGACACACACATATTCAAATAATATATGAGGACAGACTTAGACTCACTATATTCTGTGAAAATGCATTATGACCTACGATTATTTTCTTTTTTATTGTCAGAATTTGAGAAGATGGATGAACCCCAAGAGTCATCGTCCTGTATCTCCAATGCTCACAACTCCAGCAGAAGCCCCCCCAGTAGTACACCTGGCAGTACTCCACAATGCAACGGCGTCCCAGAGTACCGGACCCTGCTGCAGGTGCCAGAGTCCCATGGACTCCAGCTGCTGGCCATGCTTAGATCATTCAGGGAGCAAGGCTTGCTGTTTGACTTCACCATTAAGGTCCAGGATCACAGTTTTCCCTGCCATCGCTGTATCCTTGCAGCATGCAGTGATTTCTTCAGGTATTCTATCTATCTATCTATCTATCTATCTATCTATCTATCTATCTATCTATCTATCTATCTATCTATCTATCTATCTATCTATCTATCTATCTATCTATCTATCTATCTATATGTCTGTCTGTCTGTCTGTCTGTCTGTCTGTCTGTCTGTCTGTCTGTCTGTCTGTCTGTCTGTCTGTCTTCTCTGACTGCCTGCCTGTTAATATAGTGACTGCTCTGTGTTTAGGGCCATGTTTGAGGTGGATATGCGAGAGCGTGGTGACGGTTCAGTGACTCTGGGTAACCAGTGTCCGGTGGCGGTGGGTTCTTTCCTGGACTTTGCCTATTCTGGAGAGACACTCATCACGGATGGCAATGTAGACATGCTGTTTCAGCTTGCCTCTTTTCTGCAGGTAGAAATACAAGCACTCTTTCTTTTTCTTTTTCTTAAACATACAGTACATCTGGGCGCCTTGGTAGCTCACCTGATTGAGCGTTCGCCCCATATACTAAGGGTCAGTCCTTACCGCAGTGGCCCGGGTTCAAGTCAGATCTGCGGCCCTTTGCTGCATGTCATCCCCCCTGTGTCTTCAGCTTTCCTATCAAATAAAGCCCAAAAAAGCCCAAAAATAATCTTTACAAAAAAAACAAACATACAGTACGTCGTACATTTTTTGGTTGTTGCCAAGTGTGTGCCATAACCAGCGCCTCCTCGCCAGGCCTAGGGTGTTACTAAACAAAAAACTTCACAATTTGACATGTCACAGTTGTAGAAGCACAGGTGTAAATAATACAATTATTGATGGCTGAATTTATTATGGTACATCCACACAGGTGTTCACTTATTTTGACTAATTAGGCCTCCTCTCAGGACTGCGTGTACGGACTGTGTTTCATTAGCATTTTGGAGCGTCTATTAGCATTGGAAAACTGACAACTTTATTACTATTACTTTATAACTTATTGGTACATGAACTTTTGGTGACCTCATGTAATTCCCAGCATAGCTCCACCCAACTTCAACCCAAACAGAGGTCTAGTCAAGCGAGCGAAAACACTTGTGTGGGTGTACAGGGCCTTCATTCAACTAGATTAAAACTAACGGATTAACACAAGATTAACAGTTATTAAAAAAACAGTTCTTTGATAAGATACTTTGCTCTAAATTGCAGGGTTTTTTTTATACCGTATGTATTGTATGTGTCCTCAGGTGTCAGTCTTGTCCCAAGCGTGCAGCAACTTCCTGATAGGAACCATGGATCTTTCTAATTGTCTGTCCCTCTTCTCCCTCGCTGAGGCCTACGGCTCGGCCTCTCTCCTGCAAAGAGCCAACGAGTTTGTGGTTCAAAACTTCTTTGACCTTTCCAAAACCCAGGACTTTCTGGATATGCAGGTGCTGCTTAAGAACGGCAAGATAAGGAAGTTATTTTATCAGAGAAGCTGAGGTTTATATAAGGATGAATGTAGCGTATTTGTTAATAAATCCATACGTTCCTTTAATTAGTTTACGCCTTGATTATATATTATGAATGTAGTCTGCATTCTGTCTGCCTGAGCAATGACTTCAACCAGTTTTCGCTCATTCTCAGTAATTAAAATGGCAGCTCATAATCATATTTCATAGCCAGTAAACTGTAACTCTTGATCCAACTTTTGGTGATTTATCTAATGGTAAAGAAGGGAGGTTGAGAAAAATGACAGCATCCATTTTAAATGGCCTTTAAAAAAGATATAGCAACATTTGTCAATATGTTTCCGCTGTCTTAGCCTCTCTTAAATCTTCCACATGCTGAGAAACAAAAACGGTTATGATTTAGATATAACATATAGCACTTTTTATTTAATGAAAGGATTTTAAATGATTTCATTAGGTTTTTAAATGAACGTCATGGATAAAAATGGGGCCTCTTTTATGTCAAATGTCTGGCTTAAACACAGTAATGCAGATTATGAGTAAATAATACTGTGCACCTAACTCATCTTTTTTTGTAAACACAGGGCATAACATTGTTCCCATAATTACACTTAATAAATCATAAAGTCTGGCCCTGAAGGCCTTGGGTGGGACCTTTCTTAGGAATAATAGTGTAAAAAGTGATTTTGATTTGACAAGATACCCATCCTGCGTACATCAAAAAGCCTGACTGAACTTACTCAGAATTTCATATTTCAATTGCTTCTTATAGGTGAATGTGTTGGAGTCATGCCTAAGGTCAGACGCTCTAAATGTGCCCAGTGAGGAGGCGGTGGTGATGTCTCTTCTTAGTTGGACACGCCATGATCTTTCGGGAAGACAAAAACTGTTGCCAGGCTTGTTATCTCTAACCAGACTCCACCATCTACCTGCAACTGTAATAAAGGTATGAACACACTGCATGTGCAGGATTTTGGATTTTATATGTAATTGTCTCATCCTCCTGTGTCACCCCTCACCTTCTCTCTCAGACTCTGCGTGACTCAGACACTCTCCTCTGCAATGGTGAGTCCTGTCTTGCCTTGCTGTCAGAGGCTCAGAGCAGGCAGGATCAGTACAACGGCCTGCTCTCTGATGCCAGGCCAGCCACCACACAAAGCTACATCTACATCCACAAGACGGAGGAGAACGGAGAGATCCGCCACACCTTCTGCTACTGTCTGGAAACAGACCGGTGGAAAGAACTGGGAACAGGGCATGGAGAGGTGACAGCTACTATGCCAGACCCACCGGGATCGTACATTACCAGCTTTGCTGAGAAGGTACGTTTTAGGAGTCCTGCTGCTGTTTAGAGCTGTGGTTCCCAAACTTTTTGCATTGGGTCCCTTCAAAATTAAGCAAGCTCAACTTGCGACCCCTCATTACAAGTTATAGCCATGGTGTGGGAATGGCTTATGAGCAGTTCAACCAAAGAGTAAGTTTTCTTTTCCGACCTGGGAGCTTTTCCCAGACCTCATATTTCTCCAGGTTAGGACTGCTTTTGAGAGCAGTAAATGGAATAGCAACACCCAAACAGTAAGGGAATGTTGGGTAAAGTTAGACATAAAAAAATGGGGCCATAGCTTAATTGGTGGTTTGGAATTAATAATGCAACTAGACATTTTTATTATGCTTTTATTACATTACATTACATGTCATTTAGCTGACGCTTTTATCCAAAGCGACTTCCAATTAAGTGCTTTCAACCTTCAAAACCTTCAAAGGTGCAAACTCCAGACAACAAGTAGTAAGTGCAAGTACATTAGCTTTAAATAATCATGCTCTCCATTATAGTGTAGCTAACACAAGTTCCCGATCTTCTCGTCTTTCCACTGGATCTCAGATATTTGTGACTGGTGGTTGCCGGGGGAACTGTTGCCGGGCAATACGTCTCCATGTGGCCGAGCCGTTCCATTATGCCACGGACGAGGTTTGGTGCTTCTGTCCTGCTACCCTAACCTGCACGCCTGCACCTGCCATGCTAACGCCCAGAACCACACACACAGCTGTAACTTGCCTGGACCGAGTGTATGTGATTGGAGGACGGACCACGGGATCCCGAGGGGGAGCTCCCAGTCTGCTGGAGGTAACAGTGTCTCTTTTATGTACGATTGAGACCATATTGTTGGTTCAGATGTTCTTTCATTACTAGATTATTAAGCGTGGATTTTTATGTGCAGTACAGTCATTCTTTTCTATCATATATTCTAGGTAGAGTATTATAACCCTCTGACCCAGACCTGGAGTTCTGTCAGCCCGCTGCCAACTGCCATCTTCTACCCTGAGGCCAGTGTTTGTGGCAGTGTTATCTATACACTGGGATCAGAGGTGGAGGTCACAGACTCCTTTAACCCCTCACTGGACTGCTTCTTCTGCTATGACGCCCAGCAGGACCAGTGGAGCCGCCTGGTGGCAGAGTTTGGCCAGTTCTTCCATGCTACACTGGTCAAGGCGGTGTCAGTTAACAATACACTGCACCTCTGTGACCTGTCCACTTACAAGGTGATTAAGGTCATTAAACAGGCATATGCAGTTTTCCTAGCAGGACTGTTTACATAGTGAAAAACAGAGTTCAAAGTATGACTTTTTCCCCTATTCCAGGTCTACAGTTTTTGTCCAGAGACCTGTGCGTGGAAGGGTGAAGGGTCATTTGAGTGTGCCGGGTTCAATGCCGGAGCAGTGGGTATGAGAGACAGAATCTACATCCTGGGTGGAGACTATTCACCGGACGAGATCACTGATGAAGTTCAGGTAGGAGAACCTTTACATTCAGAGAAGCTGCCCTAATTTGACTTGTATTCATGGTGTTCTAAGTCATGGTTTCATGAGCTAAAGATGGTAAATATATGCCAGTATGTCTCTATGTGTGTACAGCTGTGTACAGTATGTTACATATAATGTATATTACTACTATATATGCATCGCCATTACACAATGAGGAGGAATGGATGTGAGAGAGGGGGATGAAGGTAGGAGCCCAGGAGAAGGTAGAGATGGGAGAGGTATGCACAGGATTAAATAAGAGAGGGGATAAAAGGAGGGATGATCAGATAAATAGTGAAAGGAAAAAGGAGTAGGGAGAGTGGGTAGAGATAACATACAAACAGGAGAGGATGGGTTAGAGGCGTGGCCCTGGCTAACCCATCTTCATTTAAAGTTAATGTATTGCCGAAGATGTGATCATTTATAGTCTTTCTTTGGGGGGGAGGGGGGAGGGGGCAGAGGGTATTCCTCCTCTAAGATCTGTGTTTTCTTGGGGCCTGTACAGGTGTACCACAGTGGGAGGAGTCAATGGGAGGAAGTGGCTCCCATGCCCAGAGCGCTCACTGAGTTCCACTGCCAGCTCATCAGTTTCAACAGATACAAAGATCCGTGGGGTGACACAGCATGATACACAGCAGACACGAGTGAGTGGATATACGGTACATGTGTGTGTTACGTGTATCATTGATGTATGCAACTACCCACAAGTCCTTAACTTGTATGTGTGAAGCACCTGCTGTCATTTGTTGTGTCAATCAAAATGCGGTCTCTCCCATGGAGGAACCCTATTGAAAAGAAGACTATTTTAAAAATCCTATTTTAAGTAGCTGGATATTTTTTTTTCTGCTTTGTATGTTTTAAAAGGAGAATTTCCCCAAAGAGAAGAACTCACAGTATCTGTACATTAATCAGCTCTTCTTCAGCTCACATATAGAAAAAGGAGATTTTGTTATGTAACACTTTGAAGCTCCATTGACACAGCCTTCAGGAGGGACTCGCCCGGATTTTGCACCAGGCGCCCCGGCGCTGCGTTCCTGCTGCGCCGCTGCTTTGTTCCGTTCTCCGCCACGTGCACAGTGTAACAGTAACACATTTCAAACTAGAAATGAGTCAAGTTATTGGTTCCATTTGAAGCAGGAAGTTTTACATCCAATCACAGTGATGATGTAAACACATAAATCAGACGATACACAGGCAATTTAGTGACATCCCTACAGTTGTGGTCTTGAACGGTTTTGAAATAAAATCTTGAGTCCTCTTCATCCGAGACCGAGACAAGAAAAAAAAATGTGGTCGATTCCGAGACGAGACCGAGACCTTCGTCTTGAGACCGATCTTGAGTACTACAACGCTGGCTGATATCTATCATGTTTTTCCACCTCCAAGATGAATCTCTCGTTGTCTGTGGTGTTGTAGAGGAGACGTATATACGATATTGGGGCGGGGGGTATCTTTAGCGGAGCGGAGAGCCGCTTCATGCACGCTTCTGGGACATGCCGCTTTGCATGTGGTGGAATGTCAAGCATGGACTTGAATGGCGCCAATTGCTCGCAGGGGCCGCGGCTTCCGGAACGGTGCGCAGACGTGCCCGGTGGATTATAGGGGTTAGTGTCCTCAGTTTTGCATCCTGAATGGATCAAATTATTTTGTTCTGGTAACATTACACAACACACCTGACCCCATAAGACCTTTTCAGCACACATTATTTTGTAATATCTTTAGGTAAGGGTCCTATAAGTGGGTCTGTCATGTGGGATGTTCTTTCTTAGTTGTTTTTTTTTCTTCTCTCTAGCTGATGGAGACCTGCTTGTATATATTACACTATTTATAACTCGTTTCATGGCAATACTGTCTAAATTATCTGGGTGAATTTTCCTAAACATCTTGCCTTTATTCTGTTTCAGACTGCCATGCATGCCCTGTTTCTCCTCTCATGATATCTAATTCTACATGTGATCAATACACAGATCACCTGATAATCTTCAGTAACTGCTTGTTTGATGAGACAAATGTAACCATAGAGAAATACTCTGTTGCTTCAAAGAATTCAATAACTGAACAATAAGAAAAACATGGGCTTCATGGTGTAAGTCATGAATGCATACAGTACGTATGTGTTTTAACACAGAAAGATAATCCAACAAATGAAAGACTGTTTAATGTCAAGAAGTAAACATAAACATGTTTCATTATTTGTGTTGACGTCTTATTCTTTGAGTAGATACAGTCTCTACATTTGACACATGCATCACTAAGTAAATGTATCAAATGGGTCAATGTATCAAAGGTACACAGTGACGGGTATAAACTACCGTTTATGGTGACATTGCAGTGTGTTTTTATAGCTGTCACTTTAAAGGTTCCCACAGTGAAAAACTACAGCCTCAAACTTCCTGTTTATTTTTTTGTTTTATTTTTTCACCCTCCCATCTCTACTGTGAATTCCCATTTGGCTCTTGCCAGAGATTCAAGGCCGCATTCAAAAAAACACATCAGAATACAAATACTGATCCAAGACTAGTTTGTCATTGACAATCTGCCCCGTCTGCAGCAATCACATGGCAATCAAATACAAGCTGGAGTTCTGGACCAACCCAGTGCTCATTGAATAAAAGAATGAAAAGATGTAAACACTGTGTCCTACAGTAACCATGCTGGCTTCCCTCCATACACATATCTCCCCATGTCCTCTGCCTCTCATTCATCTCCTCTTTTGTTGCTCCATGGTTCAGTCCTGGTAAACTTTCACCAGCAGCCACATCAGCAGCACAGTGATTAAGACGATCATGAAGTTGAGGAACAGCTCCTTCGCCGAGCGGTCCATGGTGGTATCACACCAGAGGAGAGGAAGACGAAGGAAAGGAGACAAGGAGGAAGGATGCTGATGTGTTGGATGTATTTTAAAGAGGAGTGGCTGGTCCTGGACCTGAGAGCTGTAGAGAGAATATGAGCAATGAAAGATACAATACAGGTATGACCAAGGCAAATAAGATGGTATTTAGGAGTATAAATGTGTGTGTGTGTTCACGCGCTGTTTGTGTGCGCATGTTTGTTGCCTGTGTTATGGATTAGATGGATGGATCAGCCACTTCTCAGGCGGGTCGTTACATGTGTTCACAGATCAGTCACTCAACAGGGAGAGGTGCTAGAATAACCCCTCATATACATGCATGGGACACACACACACCCACAAAGCATACTTAATAATAAACTAACACATGACCAGCTTCAAAGTACTGTAGTAAAAAATGTAAAAGACCACCTTTCCAAAGTCCCTTTACACTTAGATGTCAATTACAGAATATTTCAAAAAGGTTTTCATCGGATTGTTAGTCGACATTATTCTTCCAACTATGACAACCTTATTCAGAATGATAACACAAAATCAGATGTATTCAGTGAGCTGTTACCTTTCTATGAGCAAGAAGAAGAGGAAGCAGATGTTCTTTTGTGTTCCAGTAGTACTTGACCTCTGATAGCTTCTTACTAGTCTTCTTACTGGAAACTTCTCTATTGTGGCAGCATCTATTAGCAGCTGACCTTCCTTCTGTTGTCCAGCTCTCTGTGGTCGCCAGGGGCCGGGCCCGCTCCTAAAGTAGCCATCCCAAGCGGACCGCCCATGTTTCACATACACACAGACTGATGTCACGCACCAACTAAACAACCAATAGAGTGTGTTATTTTCCCCATCTAAACCCATACAGTCTCTCTCTCTCTCTCTCTCTCTCTCTCTCACACACACACACACACACACACACACACACACACACACACACACACACACACACAAACACACACACACACAGAGGGAGGGATTTAGGGTTATTTATAAACCATTATTGCAGATACTAGGTGGATTACAGTTGTTCCAAACACAATACTCAAATCTTCTGATGGATATAGGAAACTGTAACAGTATCACTCAGTATCTGGGTATGAGCTATGCACAGGGGGAAAGAAGAATAACAGAGCGACCTCTCCAAAATGCAACATTGGAGACATGTAGGTTTAAATCCAACTGATGCCGCAATTCATCATGCTGTCTTCCCTGTCATAGAGAAACTTCCTAAAAAAAGGAAGGTTAATTCCTCCCATAGTTAATCAGTATGATGGCATACACAGTCCTTTCTGACACTGCACTTAAGCTACTTTCAGTATTCTTTGTGGCTGCTGGAAATACCACGACAGCCAGGAAAGACAATAAAAGGATGTGTAGATCATGTGCCAGTGTTGCATGTAGAGGCTGGCACCCTTGCTAAATCGGTTTCTTTTAACTGATGGATAGACAGACACAGGCAGCCGGGCTAAATCAGATTATGCTCCCCTGAGTGAAGTGCAGACAGGCTGATAGGCAGTGAGGCACCAATATGTACTGTATATTCACCACTGGGAAAAGTAGGTTATGTTTTTTTATAGCTCTATATTATAGAATGTTCCCTGACCAAATTTTATATCAAACTTGGACCAACAAATCCCTATGTGAATACTTCATTGATACCTCTCTTATGTACAGTATGAATGGTAAATATGGAGTTACAGCCATCTGGTTAGCTTAGCTTAGCATAAAGACTGGAAACAGGGGTAAGGGGTTCTGTGCAAAGGTAGCAAAATCCATCTACCAGCACCTTGTTTATTTTTATTTTTAAATCTGTACAAAAAGTGTAAAAATGACATGCTGTGGTTTCACGGGGCTTAACGGACAATTTTTATGGACCGGAGTAGTTACCCATGTAGAGTCGTGCCTCCACCATGAGTTTGCCGGACTTCAGGAGGTCACTGCTCCCAGCCATATTCCTGCACATATCACACCTGTAAAACCGCATCTTTGTTTTGTTTTTTTACTGTCATGGCCACAGGTGCCATTGATTGGTTGTCATTCTCTAGAGGGTGGGCCTTGAGGGTCAGAGAAGAGTAAAAAGAGAGGAGAGTGGCGTGCTATGGAGAGCCTTCTTGTTGAGACCGTGATGGACAATGAGTGAGAACCCTCATCCATTTAGTGTTTTTGTTTAGTTTCTGTCATTCTATTTCTTAACCTAAATTAACTGAAACTGACTCTGTGCTACCAGTACTACCTGTGCTGGGACAGTACAGATTTAACAACTAAGATATAATGTGTTCATTAGTAAACTTTAGAGGTACTGGAAGGCAGATGTTGCTACCTTTGGACAGATCCAGGCTAGCTGTTTCCCCCTAGCTTCCGGTGTTGAGCTAAGCTGTTTACTGTGCAGTTATGAGAGTCAATCTTCTCATCTAACTCTCCAGCAGAACGCAAACAAGTGTATTTGCAAAAACTTGACTATAAAGCATTATTTTCTATCTCATGTAGTTGTGTATATGCATTGTACTCTTACATTCATTCCTTTATGTTATGCTGGCACTAAGAAGGGGATTTTGACAGTTCACCACAGTGAACCTCTCAGCTCATCTCACACTTGACAGCTGCTTAAAACGGTGTTATCTCTGAACTAATGTTAAATCCCCTTGACACACACACCTTCTCTCATAGACAAAGACGGGTCACAGCAGGACTGTGTATGAGCTTGGCTCCCTTGAACCTTTCCATCACAGGATTCCAAGGTCATTCCCAGAGGATTTAACAGATCAAAACGGCTGCCATTTTATCTCTCTGCTGCCCTGCCAGCATTGGACCAATAGCTATTTGAACCAGGGATTCCCATTGTCACAGAGATCTAGCACTGGGGTGATTGAATAAAGCGGGGCGAGGTGTGCAGGCATCTCTGTGCGGGGTGGACCACAGCCCACTGTGACAGCTGTGTGTGTGTGTTTAAGATAGAATAGCGGGGCAGGGTTACCCTCTAAATCAGTGGAGAGACAGAGGGTTGTCAACAAGGCCTCAGAGACACCATTCCACACATTCTGGGACGCTATGTTTGTGTGTGTGTGTGTGTGTGTGTGTGTGTGTGTGTGTGTGTGTGTGTGTGTGTGTGTGTGTGTGTGTCTGTGTGTAAGTATGAGTGAGTGTAGGCTATGTGCATATATGTGCATGCAATAAGACTACTGTTTATTATCTAGTTTGGTGACAATTTCATGCTTGCCAGCTGTGAATGTTATGGCAAAAATAAAGAAATTAAGTTGACAAATCAAATCATCAATAATATCAATAGTATCTCTCTACAGCAACCAATGTATGCCAGGAGTCAATTAGTTTATTAGCATAAAGATGGAAAGTAAGAGGGAAACCGCTAGCCTTAAGCTCAATAATTGACATGTTCTATCTTGTTTGTTTAATTCTTACAACAACCAAAGTGTGATAATGACAAGTTAAGGTTTTGCTTCCAGTCTTTATGCTAAGCTAATTGCCTGCTAGCTATAGCTTCATATCTAGTGTACAGACACAAGAGTGATATCAATCCTAAACACAAGATTACTTCAATTTATTAATGTTATTAACAATCTAAATAGGCAGGCAACACTTTGCCTTTACACCCAGGAGGCGATTATCTTAGCTCAGCATAAAGACTGGAAGAAGGGGGAAACCACTAGGCTGGCTCTGTCCAAATGTACCAGTGCCTCTAAAACTCTCTAATGAAATATTTATATTTTGTTTAATCCGTATAAAAAACAAAGTTTAAAAATAACATTGGGTTTTGCCTCCAGTCTTTTTGCAAAACTAAGCTAAACGGCTGCTGGCTATAGCTTCATATTTTGTGTACAGACATTAGTGGTATCAATCTTCTCATCTAACTCTCGGCAAGAGGGCAACTAAACACATTTCTAAGCTCGAAAGCTGGCATTTCCATACAGTTGTTAAGAAGTCATGAATTACACACACACGCACGCGCACACACACACACACACACACACACACACACACACACACACACACACACACACACACACACACACACACACACACACACACACACACACACACACATTAACTCCCCGTTAATATTTTGGCTCGTTGTAATATTATGTTTGAACATCAGATCTGCTGCCAAAGACCTCAACTAGCTTCTGTCCGTTGTATATTCTTTTTAGCTGCCAATTAGTCAATGAATAGACTGATATTTTACATTCTTCAGGGCTACAGCATGATGTGAATTATCTTTTTTCTTTTACATTTTAAATGTTGTGGTTACACATCAGTAATTTTTCTTTAAAATGGGCCTCATGAGCAAAAATATTTCAGTCTTGGAAAAAAGAGGTCATGAATGAAGCAGCTGATATATGTCCTTTTACCTGTTTTCATCACCTTAGTTTTAGACTCACATTTTCTCCAAGAACAGATAGATATGTGCTTGCATAATTCCCCAGAGATCAGAATCACTATTTTAGGAAGATCTAGTTTCTTTTTCTGGCCATCTCCATCATGCAGTCTCCAGCTAATTAGAATACAAAGATGCCAGCAACAGGAGTTTGGCCTCTGGCTACTGGCCCTGAATATCAAAGGGTGATGGCATGCCTCAGGGTACACAAGTGGTTCCACTCTAGTTCCCACCGTTACACTGTTTTTTCAGAGCTTGGCTGATGTTTGAGGTGAAACTGCCCTTGAACACAAATATCCTCATAATCACCATGTTCATAACCTGAAAGTGATTTTTCCACTTTGTAGAACGTTGACACTCATTGTTCACAAGTTCATGAATGGCTGACCCACTCTGAAATATATTGTTAAATTTAGACTTATAAAATAAGATTGAAAGTTTGTCTGGAAACAGTAGTTGAGTAACAAATCTCACTACAAGGTCCAGCTTTTGATCATGGCATGATCTTCATTAGCATTAGGATCATTCATCAGCTACTAAGTGGACTTTGTGGTAAGATTTTATTCTCAACTGCTGTATCCAATGTCAAAAATGAACGTTGAACCTAATTTTTTAAGCCAGATTGCATGAGAAGTCCTTAAAGTGCTCAGAAGGAAATGGAAAATGAAAATTTTCAAGTACATGTAGGCTACCTCCTCCATGTGCTGGGGAAGATTGTGTGTTTGAAAGCTTCAGATCAGCTACTAAATGGAGCTGGTGGTGAGATTGTTTTTTCAACTATTTACAAGACATTGAGAAAGTCAGATTGACTGGATTGCAACCAAATTGTCCATCAGACATAGACAGAAAATACTTATTAAAATGGAAGCAGAATAGATTCCTGCCTTTTAAATTAACCCATCTTGCCCCTGTTCTTGTGTACACTGGATAAAAATGCTCAGAAAATGGGCGGCAAAAGCTTTATCCCTGGCAGGAACTGTCCCTGATTAATTCCCTAACAAATGTACTTGACTCATGTCTTTGGCTAACGCTAATTAAAGAGTAAAAACATTTTTTTATTTATTAGACTTGTTTTGTTGTTATGATGCTGGAGAGGGCAGCCATGGTCTCCTGTCTGACCAGCTGTTGTTTTGTAGCCTAAAATGAGCGTGCTGTTAAGACGACAAAGGGTTCCCACTGGCCAGCAGCTCAGCCTAGGACCGTAATTACTGAGATGGCTGAGGACAGGTGGGCTTCATTACACAACACACCCGTGTATAATCGCACACAATGACGCACAGATTTTTCATGGTTGCAAACACATACAAAGACCACATCCAGTCCATGCATGCTGGAACACACTCACACCCAAAGGAGCTGTAGTCATGAGTCTGGCTGTAGAGGAATACATACACAGGATCTGAGCTAATAGGCTCAATTGAGGGAGGAAGCAGACAGAGAGCAGCAACATGGGCAGAAAAAAACAATAGACAGAATAGATCAATTACAGTTTACAAAATGCCTAAATGTGATCAGCATCTGCCCTGATGTGTAGGGTATTGTGTTTTGTTAAAAAAAGGATGCATAAGAAGTATGCCATGTATTAGCCCATTGTGATACTCTGTTATTCTAAGAATACAAGAGTATCCTCAGTTACTAGAATTTGAGTGCAGTCTGATGATGGATGAATTAAGGAAACGGATGAAAATGGAATGGCAAACAGTCTCCTCTGGATATTTATCCTATATAAGCCTACTTACATTTTTATCCCTTAGTATCAAGTAAGCAGGGCCTATAGAATGATCCCTAGTGCATTTTTGTCTATCTTTTGTTGGGAGATTGGGAAGGCATGCAGCATGGATTTGCCATCAGGGTTTAGGTCCTATATAATGGAGCTTACGAAAGACACACTAATGAATAACAAGGATAGTTACTTATATTTATGGCCTGCAAACACATTACAAAAGGGTACACACGACCAGTGGAAAATAGAGTGAAACTACAACTGAACAGACCTTTTTTCTCAAAACAAATCTATGCTGCCAAACACAGGTATAATTGCTGCACATTGCACTACTAACTCGTGCAAAACTACCACCGTTAATGTTATTAGTTCCTCTTGTGTTTTTCTTATTTGACAAGTCAAAATATATGCTCTTAAAAGGGTTTCAAATGAGCCCCAAAAAGGAGAAAGTGCTGGTGCCGCTCTACTGAGAAGAGAATCGTCGGGAACATGTGTTTGATGCTTGTTGCACCCGGACAAAATAAAATGACGTACCATGGATGCTAGTGTGAAAAACAACGTGAAAGCCATCAGGAGGAGTAAAGAGGACAAGAAAGTTCTTCGTAAACAGTTGAAAGCCAGTCACACTTTGCTGAAACATGAAGGCATTAGTACAGCACCGCAGCCTACCAAGGTAACAGAAAATAAACATTTATAAACAGGAAGTGGGAGCTGTCAGGCTGCGAAGAGAGCTAACCAGTATAGCTTTTCCTAGCTTACTTCTTCTAAAATGTACTGATTTACGGCTATTAGACCCAATACATACAACTCAAAGTTGATTTTCAGCTCATGGCTCAGGCATTAGGTGACTTGTTGTTTGCTGTCTTGGGATCGATTTTCTAACCTAAAATGATTGTGTTGTGACAAAATGCGTCTCCCAACACAAGTCGTAATCAGTTCATAAAGCTCAGTTGTATTTGCACAATGAATTTACTTTGGTATATTGTATCCTACGTCTTTGACACTTTAAATATAATGACAACAGAATATGGATGTCATAAGAAGGTAGTAAGTGAAGAAATCTCAAAAGAATGAAAAATGGAGATATGAGAAGTGAACTGTAAAGTTTGTACGAGTTTCTTGGACTGCAGGTCAGGAGGAGTTATTATTAGGAAATAACAGTCTGGTTAGCAGCACAGTTTATGCTTAGTTGTATTTTCAACTGTGAAAATTAAAGTTAACATGAAATAACGTGTCTTCAGGACCAGAGTATGAAACCAACAAAACATAAAAGCAGACAAAGACAAACAATACAAAACATAGTGTTAGTTGACTAAGGTGTTTGTTGAGAGTTGGACGACTGCGAGGTGTTCAGTAGGCTGACAGCCTGGGGGGGGAAGACGCTATTCATTCTGCTGGGGTAGGATTTAATACAGTTATTTCCTAAACAGTGATCAGCCTGTCTTGGATGCCATCTTTCCATTTGTTTTGTTGTTAAACTGGTCTGTATAAAATTAACCTCTGTCTCTTCCTCAGAGTTTGGTGGTGGCTAACGGTGGCCTGGGGAACGGCGTTAGTCGAGAGGAGCTGTCTGCAGCGCTGAATGAGATGGGAGAGCTGGAGACACTAATCATGCATCCTCACAAGCCCTACGCTTTTGTCACGTACAGGTGCTGTGTGGACAATACTAGGCCTATATCACACCAGAAAGTTATTTTAAGCCGTTAAGCCGTTCATTTTAGTTTAAAACTCACTTACCTATTATCGTTCTGTTTCCAGATATGAAGAGAGTGCTCGGAAAGCCCACATCCACCTCAATGGGAAAAAGCTTCAATGTGGAGAGAACAGTGTAACACTCTACCTCAGTTATGTTGACTCAGGTACCTAAACCTTAAACATTGACACCCTCAGATGCAAGCATAACTTACTGTAAGATCTGCTATTGTCGTTTGAAGCGTTGTCTACCGTTCATTTTAACAGTAAGTTGGATAACTAAAGCCATTTGATTTGATTTGTTTTGTTTTGTGTGCTTAATGCTCTGAAATCATGTCTGATAAGAAACATTTTTTGTAGCCAGTAGTGCGATCCTTACTGTATGTTCTGTTTTGCAGTAACCTGCGAAAAGGAGGGATCTGTTCCTTGGCCAGAGGGATTAGTCTTGGTGGAGAATTTTGTGTCTCTGGAGGAGGAGGCTCTGCTGCTAGCTGCCATTGACTGGTCGTCTACAAATGAGGATGTCACTGGTGAGGGGCTGCATAATGTGCTTTACCTGTTTGTGTCTGGCTTAAGTTGCTATGTTGAACGTCTTAATGAATCATGAATAATGTATCGTTTTAATGTACACAACTATTCTATACAATTTAGATAAGAAATTGAACCTCTTTGCTAACCTGATGTGCTAACTTCATTCTTATGCCTTTTTAGCTCAAAAAGCTCTGAAGCATAGAAGAGTCAAACATTATGGCTTTGAGTTTCGCTACGACAACAACAACGTGGATAAGGACAAGCCATTAGCTGCTGGTAAGCAATATTTATCAATATTTAATCAATATTTTGCCTATTTGTTTATTTTTTTTTTTTACATAGAAAATGCAGTAAGATATCTCCATATTACTATATTTCACCCACAACTCATGTAGGCCTATTGGACAGTGTGGCATAAGATAATACATTTTGTGTGTGTGTGTGTGTGTGTGTGTGTGTGTGTGTGTGTGTGTGTGTGTGTGTGTGTGTGTGTGTGTGTGTGTGTGTGTGTGTGTGTGTGTGTGTGTGTGTGTGTGTGTGTCTATCTCCAGATATTCCTCAGGAGTGTCTACCAGTTCTGGAGCAGTGTGTAAAGAACAAACACATTGACATCATGCCAGACCAGCTGACTGTCAACCAGTATGAGTCTGGACAGGGTGAGTTGTTCCAGTCGTGGCTCTACTGACTCCCCTGTATCTTATCGCAAACTTGGATAAGTTTCCCAGGTTCTCATCAAGGCTTTGTAAACATGACTGACAACATGTGGAGTAAGTGGCCGCTAGTAAAAAAAAAATACAGAACATATGCAATGTTATTTAAAAAGTAAATAGTTTATCACCATGAGTAAATCCCCAAAATATCAATGTTTTTACCTCGGAGCGGTTCAGGAATTTAATATTTGGTGGAATAACTAATTCTCAGCGTGATTAGTCAATACCTAATCCGAAACATTTCATCTGGTAAACTGCAGGGATTTAAAAGAGACATGGCGTGTCAAGGGGACCGCGCAGAGAGCTGTGGGAACCACAGACCGATACAAATACAGATGTTTTTAATTAACGTGGTGTAGTTTATTTATTTCAGAGATGGCGTCAAGTAAAAGATCGAGAAACTGAAAGTAGACTTGTTGGGTATCCAGACCCTGTGGTTATTAAAACCACTCAGTTGAATGTTCTAACAAAATATAGGCACGCATTTAGATTGTATTGGCTTACACCACAAGGTGCCAGCAAAACCTTTCCAACATGCATCGATGAGGGCTGACGAAAGTCGTTGGTACCTTTTTAAATACATTTACGGTACTGGCAAACCTTTCAGGGCTGAAATGTAATAAGTAATAGTTATTAATTATGCTTATTTTTCATGCTCAAGCACATGACGTCAAATGTATTATTAAATGTCCGAATGATTTCAGCGTCCCACATCACTAAAGCTCCATTGGTGTCCATCAGAAGCCCAACACACAAGTTAAAACTAAACACTTTCCTGTTTTGAAGAACCTTGATGCATTTTGACTGGTCCAACTATTTTAATTCCACATGTATGTTTTTATAATATTTCCAGGCATTCCTCCTCACGTGGACACTCACTCTGCCTTTGAGGACACCATTCTGTCACTAAGCCTGGGGGCAAAGGTGAGTGTGTTTTCACACCCTCCTCCATTCTGTCCAGATAAATACTCACCACAGTATCCATCGATAATTCGAACGAAAGTTACACGTTTAAAGATGAAAAGTGACACACTCATATACTGTCATAATCTCTCTCCGGCCTTCAGTTGATACCGTACGTAGTCAGTGACTCTTTTAGAGTTGTCGCCATGGTGGTGGGACACTTTGTGAATAATTAATGAACAGTAGAGATACAGATTTTCCTTCTTAAAAAAAAAAAAAAGTGTGTTTTGCGTTGTCCTTGACTATTCCAGGTGTGACTAGATGGTGTCACCTGGTACTGGGATGCTGGTTCTGTGTCTACAGGGTGACTGCTGTGGATGAACACCCATCTGTCACTGCTTGTCTAAAAAGCAGGGGCTGCATTAGCAATCGGCTGTCATCTGTCACACACACACACGCAGACTGACAGACAGCAGTTTTTGTGTAGTGCAAAACATGTGTTCTTTGTCTTCAGGGAAGATTTTGAGCTACAAAAAGTGTACAGTAGGCATATTATATCAGGTGCTTAGGGAGAAAGGCAGATGATATATCAGTATTAAGATTCATTGAGCACAAGTATGTTTAAACATTATGTCCTCATAATGTAAACCTTTTTTTTTTACGCAAACTCCTCCTTTATTCAACCAAAATGTTAACAAGAATATGCACACAAAAAGACTCTGGTACACATGCTTAACCCAGTGTGTTGGGGAATTTGACTCACAGTCTCATTCTCACTGTGGCTCTGTTAGTTTTTTGTTAATCAGTTGATGTAACAAGTTGTGATCCGATTCATCCGAGTATCAGAAAATGTCGCTTTTAGCCTGCCACCTGATACGATGAATCTTGATTTATTTCAAAGATAAGAGTTACTAAACTGACTCTGCCGTTTCATATCTGAAACAGTGTTGCACTTGGTTTATTGAGCTTGTTTGTGTTTGCAGAGAGAGAGAATAAATAACTGTGTGTGTGTGTGTGTGTGTGTGTGTGTGTGTTGTGTGAATGATGAATAGTCCTGTAGTAAAGCGTAGCTGGCAGCATCCCCATCGATTTAGTCACATTCCACCGGTTCCATTGATTAACCAATACTCCACAGTTGGGAACAGCACAGTCCTGCCTGTCGTGTGAGTTGTGGTTTGAGGCGAAGATCAGATCATTTGCTTGTGTGCATGTAAATCGCAAAAACTTCTCTCTCTCTCTCTCTTTCACTCACTCACACAAAATCCAATTTCCCTGCTGTCAGAAGTTGGAGGGATCCAGTTTGAAATTGTGTAGAAGTAATTTCCCAGCAGAGCTCACGCTGTTATGCCCTGTAAGCAAACGTCAGGATCAAACGCCAACGCTGGGGCGGAGAAGCTTCTGCTCGTTGCTTGCGAGAGAGCAAGCAGTGTGTGTTTTATTTTTTTTCTTCCTCCGGGTGTCGTCATTCAAAACTGTTGACTAAAAGTAAGCCTGGATAGCTTACCTGGTAGGGCGCACGGCCATATAAAGAGGCTTAGTCCTGGATGCAGCGGCCACGGGTTCAACTCCGACCTGCGGCCCTTTGCCGCATGTCATTCCCTCTCTCGCTCTCCTTTCAAGTCTAAGCTGTCCTGTCAGAAATAAAGGCATGAAATGGCCAAAAAATTATCTTTTAAAAAAAAAAAAAAAAAAAAAAAAAAAGAAGGAAAAAAGCTTTTCATGTTTGTAATTTTTTATTGATTGATGTTACAGTTCTTTGGTAGTGCAATATTAGTTTGTTTTTATAAGAAAACATTTGGCAGCAAAACCAGCATTTGTTCAATAACACTGCATGAACAATATCTATGAACAGTCACTCAATATGACACATAACTACTGGATTGTTGATGCCATTTGTCATAAACTGAAACAGCCGTACAACAACATGGACTCTAACGTGATCAAAACTGAATTAAAACCAATAATTAAATCCGGCAATATCCTTTTGGAGAATAAAAGTAAATAAGACTGAGAATTTGATGTTGCATTTTTTGGTACTTGAAGCTACGGACACAATTGGTAGTATAAAGTATTGAGGTTTGATACTGATTTATCAGCAATTACATGGCTGTAGCAGCTACAGAATAGTAAGGAGGGATGCATGGAACGGTATATGTGCGTGCATGAACGAGTGAGTGAGGGAGTGATTACCTCAGTGTTCATATCATTTTCCTATTTTAAATGCAGACGGTGATGGAGTTCCGTCATCCCGATGGTCGTATAGTTGCTGTGGTGTTGCCAGGACGGAGCCTCCTGGTGATGAAGGGAGAGAGCAGATACCTCTGGACACATGGGTGAGCTCAACTGTGCCACATGGCTCAGTCCCCACCCCCCCCACTCCCGCCCCAGCTAGGAGTTTGTTTATCTCAACATGAACTTTAGGTCACATTAGGTGTATAGTCACAGCGTGTACAAATAACAACGTGACTTGAAATACAGCCATCTTCTAACTGTATATAAACTGGGAACTAGATTCTCAGAAAGGGAAGCAGTGCTACTTGGGCGGAGTGATACGCTGAAACTCTGAGCAGAGATGCAAGGGTGAAAAGAGGAGCTGCAGCAATGTGTAGTACAACAAATATATGGTGTTTTCTGAAAATTGAACCACACGAACCTATTCTGGTACAACCTCTAAATACAATTATGAACCTGAAAATGAGCATAATATGAGCACTTTAAGATAGTCAACCACTACTACAACTGTCTCTTATCTTCTCTCAGGATAACTCCTCGAAAGTTTGACATGGTGCCAGTCTGCGACCCACAATCCCCTGCTCATACGCCTGACCTCGGGACTCGCAGCAATCTCACTTTGAACAAGAGGGGCACCCGCACTTCTTTCACTTTCCGCAAGATCAGAAATGAACCCTGCCGATGTGGTGAGAATCTTGCAAGGTCATAATAAAGCACACAGTATGTCTTAGGGCTGGGTATTGCCAATGATTTCCCTGATCGATTCAATTCTGATTCACCGGGTCCAGATTCGAGTACATTTCCGATTTGACATCAATTAGGTTAGGGAAGTTTCAGTTACAATACTAATCTTGTTGGATATAAAAGAGATGCTCCGAGAACTTATGCTGTAAATTGTACAAGCAGGAAGCAACCCTCAAATATATATATTTTTTTTTACAATGCACCAGGTTAATGTTTACATTAAGAATTGACTCCCAAAAAGTTTGTTTAAAGTAGTTTTTACTTACTAAGGACTAGCATGACAGTCACTGACAAACTACAACAGACCACGCAAGGTAGTGCAACTGTAAACTACAGCCAGTGAGTAGAGTGACCATGTTGAAGAAGAACTATTTAACCGGCTGGCTAACACTGGCACATTTACAGAAATGTTGATTAATGTGCATTGTCCTAATAAATAAAATACATCTTAATCTAAACTATAACATGGTAAACAATGAAAAAAGCCCTCTCTGTGAAAAATGAATAATAATAATAATAATAAAAAAAAAAATACTTCTGGTAAAAAGGCGATTGTGAGCCGGGATAAGGGCACCGCGAGGTTACAGTCATTTTAGCGGCCGTCTCGGGATATGTACGCACTGTTTCCTGGGTGAAAGTCTTGTATTTTCCCCTTAACTTCTTCCGGGACGTGAACTCCGCTTCCCCGCTTGAAAGCCCCGTGTGTGTCACGTCATGCCCTTATACATCCATGGCGAAAAGGCAAACATTAAAAGATTGATTTTGGAATTGTACTAATCAATATCAGATCACTCAAACAAAGATTTTAATCAAATAATCAATTATTTTGACCCAGCCCTAGTGTGTTTGATAAATTTAGGGCAAAAACTCTCCAAAATCCTGTTTATCGCCACCTGTTAATTATATACAGTCTGATGGACACATTTATCTTACCATTCAACCCCTTCTTTCTTCTCTCTCTCTCTCTCTCTCTCTCTCTCTCTCTCTCTCTCTCCCTCTCTCCTTTCAGCCTTCCCCTCTGCCTGTGACAGTCAGGTAGCTCCCTCAGCACCCTCTCCGCCGTCTCCTCCCTCACTACCCTGTTGCCATGCCGACGCAGCCCTTCTGGAGGAGGAGTATGTGCACCGGGTATACGACGCCATCGCCTCCCACTTCAGCGGCACCCGCCACTCCCCCTGGCCTCGCGTTTGCCACTTCCTGTCCTCGCTCCCACCTGGCAGCGTGCTGGCTGATGTGGGCTGTGGAAATGGCAAATACCTGGGTGTCAACCCAGAGGTGATTGCAGTAAGTGTCATCATGTATTACAATAATGTCTGTAATTCTGTGATACTTTCCTTTTCCGTTCTGTTTTTTATTGCTGCTGCTTCTTAGATTATCCCCACTGTAAAATCCCACACGTCATAAGTCATTTATGTACAGAAACATGTCATAACTGCAGAATGAGGTAGAAACTCCTCTGCTGCTACTTCACAGGAGGACAAGGTGGCAGAGGCCTTTTTTTTTTTTTTTTTTACTAGTTTGATGGAGATGCCATCATAACACCAGACATCATTTGTTACAAGGCTACGAGGCTAGTCTTTGTTGTAAACCACACTTTAATGCAAAAGTTGAAACATATTTTGGTAAGGCTTTCGAAATACGCATATTTGGTTTCTGTCTGAGGGTTAGATGAGAAGACAGGTACGACTCCCAAGAGAAAAAAATCCACCCATCAGAACTTTTTTAGATGTCACTAGTATACTTTGTGTATCTTCTTTATGTAATCCATACACAGACAAAAACATAAAACAACAATTTATGGTTTTAAGGGGAGTTACCTGCTGGAACTATTTAAACATGATAGGAGAGTAAATAAGTCTTCTTGGAGAGAGGCAGGCCAGCTGTTTTCTCTTTTTTCTTTAAGTCTTCATGCTAAGCAAGGCTAAACTTTAACTTCAACTCCTACTCTAGTGATTTAGTTAAAATGTTGACATGAAATTCATATTTAAATTTATCCTCTCACTCTTAGAAAGAAGGCATATACAGTATGTCAACAATTCCTTTAAATAAAGTCTCTATTGCAAGATACGGATCGGAAAGAAAATAATTTGCATTACACGTTCCTTTGGGCAAGAAGCTGCTGTTAACTTATTTACCATGTGGTTAATGCTTTGGTTCTACAGCAAGTCATGTCCACGTGAAGGGAAATATCTGTAATCACTTTTTAAGTTGTCTCAAGTGTACAAACATCATGTCTCATTTAAAACGAGCTAAATAATCCGAAGTAATACGCAGTCTAGGGATGATATCCTCAGTGCCGAGGCCCGTGTTCTTGTTTCGATGTTTGCTGGTTGTCATTGTTTGTATTGGCTCAGTTTCCATGGCAATATCCTAAATTTTCTGTTTACGTATGCACACTGGGATATTCATGTTTGGGATTTGGAGGTGCGTGTAAGCTGCTTATCCTGACTCAGACTGTAACCGTGGTGAATCATTACTGAGTTGAATCATGCCATTTTTTCTCTCTTAAATTAGTTTCATTCCCTCTGCATTTCCCTTTTGTCCTCTATATTTCACCTGTTCCCTTCTCATTCTCTCTCCCGTTGCACATTAACACTGCTAACCTTCCCGGTTTCAATTCAAATGAAAAAGGTCGACAGATTGAGTGGGCGTGTAGTATTTCTCTCTATCTCTCATCACCTCCGTCTCTTTTGGGAGGAGGTCATAAGAAGCTTGATTGAATTGCTCTGTGAGACAAAATGTGCTAAGAATGATAATTACTGTCATCCAATCCCCTCCCTCCTTTCTCCTCTTCCTTTTACTTTTCTTTCCAACTTCCCTAATTTATTTTTTTATCCACTTACTGCATTTCTCTGTTTTTCTTTCACTTCTGTCCATGTTGCCTCATTCTCTGTATTTAATCCATATGTCTTTTGCGCATATTCCTTGTTTATTAATTTGCCATTCTGTCTCTGGACCTTTTTCTCATCTCACAAAAAACAATGCATTCAACTGAAAATAAGACAACACCACACATGTTCTTGTGTGGACCTTGTACTGTTCTGCTGTACCTTGTGTTCCTGTTTGTGAATCATTCTGTATGCCCATGTGTGCGTTTGTTTCTTTACAGGTTGGTTGTGACCGTAGCATTGCTCTTGTCCAAATCTGTGCAGAGAGGGGTTTCCAGGCGTTTGTATCTGATGCTCTCAGTGTCCCTCTGCGAACAGCCTCCTGTGATGCCTGCATCTCTATAGCTGTCATACACCACTTCTCCACACAGGTACTCACACTGGTGTACATTTCTATGGAAAAAAACAAAAAACAAAACAATATCCCAACGTTTCTGAAAGATGAACCCACGTAAAAAAAACAAGGACATCATTAAATTGTTCATCAGTCACTTGACGTCCGCTGGAATCTTTTTAGGGTCTCAGGAACTTTACTACAGGAAGCTTTTTCAAGTTAAAGCACCTGGGACATGGATCCAAATTTGGGACAAATCCCTCTACTCTTAAAGTTGTACTTTCTTATGATTCAGGAACTGTTGGGATGGAGTGTGTGGCACTGGATGTCACTGATTTTGTAAATGGTGTCACTGAAATTGTCATTGTTGTATTATTCTTAAGATGGGAAATTATTATTAAATAAAATAAATAAAAATGTAGTATTAGTATTATGCCTTAAATCAAGCAATTGTTTATAACCCTTTATTAGAGTGATTTGCCTAGCCATCACACGCCTTGTGATGCTGTAGCAAAGCAAACGCAAATTAAAGCTAATTTCTGGTCCCTGAGTTAGTTTATGAGTTTATTGGGTCACTTAGCAGCGTGTGATAGAAATGCTATAATAAAGAGTTTGTGTGTTGTAGGAGCGTCGGCTGGCAGCAGTGAAGGAGCTAGTGAGACTTTTGAAGCCTGGAGGTCGAGCGCTCATCTACGTTTGGGCTTTTGAACAAGAGTACAACCAGCAGAGGTCCAAGTACCTCAAAGACCAGAACAAGGAGCACCCCGGCGCCACTGAAAACACACCAGAAGACAGCCAGGAACCTCACGAGAAATTGAGTATCCATAGCAGCAGACATTCAGAAGACAACTACAGGCCTGTAGAAAACATACAAGATGTGACTGATGGCAAACTTAGTGTGCACACCAACCGCACAGCATTCAACACGCAGGACCTTTTGGTTCCCTGGCATCTAAAAGAGGGGAAAAAACGAGTGGAGGAAAAATCAGGAGAGGGTGGGAAGAAGGATAAAAGGAAAGAGATGTCCAAAAAGACTTCAGGTAACACTTGCTCAGCCTATAGTTCGAGTTGCGTAGCCAAATTAGACGGTAACCCTGATCCCAGTCCAGGCTTTGACTCCAACATGTCTTCTGGATCACATCTTGACACCTGTGACGTCTCTAAACCCAGTCCAAGTTGCGACACCAGTCAGACCTCCAGTTCTACACTAAAGTTGGAGTCGGAGAGCAGCCCAGCGCCCGTTTATCACCGCTACTACCACGTGTTCCAGCAGGGGGAGCTGGAGCAGCTGTGTGGTCAGGAGGCTGGAGTCAATGTGCAGAGCAGCTACCATGACCAGGGAAACTGGTGTGTTATATTAGAGAAGGACTTGGGGAGATGAACTGACACACTCACAGTTTATAATAATTTAGCTGCAAATACACATTTGAACAAGAGAGTTAATGCAATCTAAACCAAGACTAAATTAAAGGGTTCTTTATTTGTTTAAATGCAGAAAAGTGAACAGACAAGTGTCATGAAATAAATGTCATAAGTTCACAAAATGCCTGCCTTTGTTGTTGTGCTTTCTTGCATTGTTCCTAGTGTTGCCATTTACAGTCCTGTAGTCCACTTTTGCAGAAAATAAATACAGCTAACTGAAACAAACCTGAAGGTAGTTTGAGGGGGATGTTGAAAAAGCACAGGTTGTAAACATACTCTGGTTCTGTGTAATCCAATGGTACAACCAAGGCTCTTCAACATTCTCCAGAGTGCATGCACTCAGTAGTGGATTGCCAACTGTAATCTTTGTCTCACCACTTTTACCTCTGTGTCTGCTCTGAATTGACTGAGCTGTAACTAAGCTGTAAAACAGCGTGTGCCAGACCTTTTCAAGTTAAAGGGCAAATGTGTAACACGAGGCATTTCAGGCTGTGGGGGGATTTGCTCACATTAAAGAAGCAGAACTATATAATTGGTTTTCTCTTTTTTTTTAAATATGTCTGACCAAGCCATGTAATAACATTAATGTGCAGTACTTCATCATAGGTTTTACATCACAGTCCTTGTAAATGCATGTTGCATAAGAATTGACAGACATAGATAGTATATGTATGTTTCCTCAAAAGAAAAGGGAATACAGATTTAAAGTTTAAACAGTTTTTTAATGGAATTTTAGCAGTGCCTTTTGCTTCTCACGGATATTTCTTTTGCCAGCCTTGAATCATACACTCAGTAAGTAAAATTTAATTTAAATATTTTTGTTGTACACAATTTACAGTACAATGTGGCGGCAGAATTTATTCTTTGATGTTAAATTGGGATTGAATTGAATTGAAATACGTTTTTTGTCTTGTTGCTAGCTAGTTGATTTAGTGTTGGATCAACAGATGTTCAATCAATACTGTATTTCAGTTTAGATCTGGTATAATGGAACACTAAAGTATGACTTCAGTCTATCTTTCTTACACTTGCACACGTTGACACTACATCATCCTATTAACAAGACACATTTTACCAGACGGCTGTAAAGACATTGTAGGTTAATGGGGTGATTGTGGTGAAGTGCGGTGCAGTTATTTGTTGTGGCCCCACTGGGGCAGGTTGATAAATGGTCAGCAGCTCCCGGTAAATTACTCTTGTGGCTCCTCAATCCTCCAGGACCCACACAAACAAACACGCTGGGCGACTGTGGTGAGAGATGGTTTGGTGGCTTTTATTGACAGTGGCTTATTTATTAACGGGTGTGTGTGTGTGTGTGTGTGTGTGTGTGTGTGTGTGTGTGTGTGTGTGTGTGTGTGTGTGTGTGTGTGTGTGTGTGTGTGTGTGTGTGTGTGTGAGAAATGTTCGGAAATCTTGTAATTTTACAATTACTACTGGACTACTACTGGTCAGTCTAAGTCCTTATAGAGGGTTTGCTCACAGTATGGCAAGGATTATGTTGTTAAATTTAACGTTAAAAAAAGTTAGTTTTATAAGGCTTACCTACTGCACCTTTAAGTAGATGGGCCAATTGAATGGACTAGTGATGGTCAGAGTGATTGAGAAAGACATGGCTCTGGTGATGGTCATTAATAGAGTAGTAGCCTTTAAGTCGACTGGTATTAGCCATAGACAGTTCTCGCTACAGTATTAACTAGTAGTGGAATCTATACTAAACTCTACTGGGCTCCATTATAGATAGAACATTTATATATAATTTCTCACATCACAAGGGGCTTAACCACGATTTATTAATAATAAAATGTATAATTCTATGGTGCTGTCTTTCTCATGGATATGTCGTTTGCACTGCAAGTACCACAAACCAAGGGATGACGTAAACAGCAGCGCTTTACGACAATTAACACAAACATTGACGACAGTGTCATGGCGGCGCACGGACTCAGTTTTGAGAGTTCGAGCAACATCGAAGAAAGAAAGAATAGTAAACGACATGCACGGCAAGAGGCGATAGAAAAGGTATAAACTGTTAGCTTTGTAGCGAACAACCCTATAAGTATTCTGAAGGTTAGCTTAATTGGCGTCAGTTTAAATCATAACGTTAGCTGTTTAGTCTGAATGGAAGCTAACAAGCTAAGCAGGCTAGCAGCTGGTTAACGAATGAGCTCAGCGGAATTTGTGACATGAACGTGATATAAATTGGTATATTTGAGTCTTTTCCATCTCTCGGTAAGCTATCAGTACGTGTGTGTCTTGTGTCTGGAGAGGCGGGTACTGGTAAATTGCAGGCAGGAAATTGCAGGACAAACACTGCTGGGGCTGATAGGAGACCTGCGGCTGTGTTTTGTAGATGTTTTATCTCCTGTTCGCAGCGTAAAGATTAGGACCGTCTCGTTGCTGTAATCACATATGTACACAGGCGTTTGTTGTGCGTCATCTTTTTGCTGTGCAGCTGTGTTTGCATGATACACAGAGAAGATTATATGCAGGCAAATGATGCTTCCTGTAGAGGTTTTAATGACATTATCTACAGTGAAGCTGGGTCTAATTTATTTTGCTGAATTTGAAGAGGATTTGCAGCCGGAAGATGTATGTGTGCATCTTAAAAGTCGTTAGATGCTTAAATATTTGCAAATCATAACCCCTAACAGCAGTATCATGGCAATGCAAAGGCTGTGTAGTTCCTTTAGTAATGAGGAAAATGTCTCTGTTTTTGGACTTTATTCATCAATAATATCAATAATTGCAGCCCAAAGAATCTGCTTCGAAAGACATGTCTGAAACTACAGATGTTAGTGTACCCTTACTTTGATCTGTTGTGCTTATTTTCCTTCCTGAATAATCCCTCATATTCCCATTGTGTCATTCAGGCCAAGCAGCAGTATGAGAAGGACGAGAGGAGGAAGGAGCTGAAGAGGCAGAGAGGGGAGGACACTTGGATGCTCCCTGAGATCAACCAGAGACTGCAGGAGATAGAGGAAGTAAGATACAAAGTGTTTGCACTGCTTAATCGCTGTATTGCTGTCGATTGTTATTGCATGCCAAGTCACAATTGTGCTGTACCTTAAAACAATAGTGACTATGTTGCCAGACTGCAACATTATACAGTAGCTCTACATCATGACAGCACCGTGTAATTGTATCAAACATGTATGTTCGCTTTCACTGCCATTATGATTTATATTGAAGTAGTTTATTCAGACGAGAAACGGGAAGATCTTGATGATATTGATGTGTGTGTGTGTGTGTGTGTGTGTGTGTGTGTGTGTGATGAACAGCTATGATGTCTTCTGGTGTATGTCTTTCTTCAGTCCCGTTATTGTTATTTTACAAAAGTATGATACTTTTGTAAAATAACAATAACGGGACTGAAGAAAAAAATTAATTCATTCATCATTCATAATTGATGGAATCTACAGGAGGGCTCTGTAAAGAGCAAGAAGAAGAAAGAGAAGAAATCCAAAAAGAAAAAGGAGAAAAAGAAGAAGGCCAAGAAGGAGAAAAAGACAGCAGAGGATGACTCTAATGACAGCTCAGAGGTAAGTTTCAAGACTTTGATAAAACAAAATCTTAATTTTATAGGGCTGGGTTTTTTTTTTAAATTCAGCTTTGGGCCTCTTCTTCTATTATTATTGTCTATTATTGTATTTATTCATTTTCCATCCTTTTGTTCTGATATGATAATGTCTTGTACTTCTTCACCATCATTTTCCCCTCTCTCCCTCTCTCTGTGTGTCAGGGCTCAGGGGATGAGTGGGTTGAGGCTCACACTCAGACACAAGCTACTAAAGCGTGGCAGGTTCCTGATGCATCCAAGCCTTCAGAGAGCAACCGCAGCCCAGCACAGAATGTCGAGGTAACTTCCTTACCCGGTCTCACATATACTGAATGTTTTGTTTTCATTAAAGATGTTTCTCGTAATACAACAAATAGTAAATTCAAGACAATAGTAAAGGCCCTTTTCCACAATGGAGTTGAATAAAGACTCTAAATAGAGCATATCTCGTGTCTTGAGGTAGTACTGTATCTAGAGTTATGAACATACAGACACACATTATTTGCTTCATCTGCTTTAGTTCCAAACTTACTCACTCATGGCACTATCCACTCATCTATATGTCTTTCTTCTTCTTTGTTTAACCGCCCACGCTGCCTGCGTCTGTCCCGTAGAGAGAAGAATGGATGACTTTTGACTTTCTGGCAATGAGAACCACGTCCACATCAGAGAAGAGGGCCGAGAAAGAACGACTGAAAGAGGAAGAGAGGGCAAAGGCTGAGGCCATTGAACAGGTGCGTGCGTGCGTGTGTACTTATTGTTGTCTGCATGGTGTTTTTGTCTGGGTTTTTGTTTTTTTTGTGCCCCTGTTGTGCTATTGGCAGTATACATCCATGATTGAAGTGTATGCGTGTTTGTGGATCCCTCAGGCTGGTTTACACAAATTGGAGCTAAACCCGTACTGGAAAGACGGAGGAACTGGTCTGCCCCCAGAGAAGATGGCTGGCACTGCAGGAAAGAAAGGTAATAACATAGATCAGTTGACTCTATTAAGGCATTAAATAGCAGAACATTTTCCAGCTATGTAAAATATAATATAAACATCTTTCGGTCTCAGCACCTCAGAACATTTAAGCACAGAAATCCATTGAAGAGGAGGGAGAGCTATGAAAAACCTTGCCTCAGTAGATCAGAATTGCCTCACTATTCCCCTCTAGTGAAGGACAAAATAATATAAAAAAAACAGGGTGCAATTCAAGTTCCCGTTCCCTACAATTACACACTGCTCATACACTCCCATGTTTGCTTTTAGCACTATAGCACTATAACATTCTTCTGCCTACCAGTTTTTCTCATCACAATCCACAATTCTCTCAATTCCTGTCCTGTCCCCCTCCAAAGTTCAATTTTCCGTGCAATTTAAGGACATTTCATCCATGTTTGTGTAGAAGTTACATGTGCTGGTGTTTAAATAAAGATATACAGTATAATGGTTATCGTTTTGTTGGTCTACGCCAAACTGTCTGCTTCAAAAAAGATTTGTGTGATCTGACAGTAACAGTCCTGCTTAAAATGAGATGAGGTAGGTCTGTCACAGGGGAGTTTCTGTAAGTTTGGACAGCTTAACCCATTTCCGATGGGAAGCAGAGGAATTAGTTGGAGAGTTTTTTGGTGTGCTGAAAGTGCAGTAGAGATGAGTAGAACGCAATTATGTGTGCAGAAAAGTCAACATAGAGGTTTGACAGAAGAATAACAGAACAGATAGAGCACGATCTTCTTAATCAGGGATTTGGGGAAGGAGAGGGCTAGAGAGACACACACACACACACACACACACACACACACACACACACACACACACGCACACGCACACGCACACGCACACGCACACACACACACACACACACACACAGAGACAGACAGACAGACATTATGCTGTGTTAAGCTGACAAGCAAATGCAGGTACATGTGCATGGGTCTCTTATCTCTACACAGGAAGTACAGATCCCTCTAGAGTTGACATGGCCTCTCTGTTGTTAGCTTTATTTTAACAGCAAGACAAAGTACACACACACACACACACGCACACACACACGCACGCACGCACACTTTTGGCGTTTTTCCATTACATGGTACCTGCTCGAGTAGACTACTCGTCTTTTTTGGTTTTCCACTACAAAAAAAAAAGTCCCTGGTACCTGCTAACAGGTACTTTTTTAGTACCGCCTCCGTCGAGGTTCCAAGCGAGCTGAGCCCATACCAAAAGGTGACGTGAAAGTGACAGGCAGGGGAGAAACCCGCCATTTTTAAATAGTTTAGTCAGCTGTTTTTTTTTTTGCTGCCTCCAGCTTCATTTGAAACAAAATGGGTCTTCTGGCTGTGGCAACAACGACACGCCTTCCACGTTCTGTGTGTGTGTGTTGCGTCAGGTCACGGTGGCGACGCTATGACAACCAGCCACGCTCGCCTCATGCATGAGGCGGTCCTAAATCTGCAATGGAAAAAGGAGGACGGGGCAACGCGGTCGAGCCGAGCCGAGTAGAGCTGGTACTAGCAGTGGAAAAACGCCATTTGAAAAAATGATAATCTGCAGCTTGAAGTGGTGCAATAAGAGCAAAGCAATTCAAAAGCCAGCTCTGTGTTGATGACGGTATGGCTTTTATCATCACTGGTCACTGCTAACCTGTCCCCCTGGCAGGTGTAAAATGTTCTATTTGTGTATAGTTCATGAATTGTATACAAGCACTGAACTGCCCAGGACGTTGTGTAACAATTACCTGTTTCCTGTAACAAGCTCCAGCGCAAAGCACAGTCGCTCATCTATTTTCTCTCTCTTTCTTTCGTGAAATGAAGCTGCCTTCAAGTGCAGTTGAGATCATAAAAATGATCTGACGGAAAACAATAATTGTGAAGTATAAAGTCTACTTGTGCTACATTGGGGGTTAAAAGAACAGGATGTTGCCCGAATGGGCCATTTAAGTGACGCTTCTGCTGCTGCACAACCCTGCAGCGACTCGCCGGATCACTTGCGTCGGTGTGAACGTGCCCTTACTCGTCTCATTTCTTTCCTGGATCTGCCTTCCCTCTCTCTTGTTCATCAGCATATAATTCAACCTTTTTTTGGGGGGTGGGGGATATTTTTCAGCTTCCTACACCAAGCAACATTAACTCGCGTTCTTTCCCAATTCTTTATTTAACATTTTTTTGCAGCACACCAGTCCGGTTATTTGATTTACGTTTTCAGATGACGTCAGGAACTGGTAGTACTGCATTTTATTTCCTCCAACTGAGAAGATTTCAAGTGGCTTAATCGGTGACTCTTTTTTTTTTCCGACTCCTTTTTTTCTTCATTTCTTCCTCTTTCGATTACCTTTTACTCATCATCTCGGTTTTAATACATACCCGTACAGTAAAGTCACTAGTGAAGTGACATCTAATAAACATTAGTTGAAATTGCACCAGAAAATGACAAATGACAATGTGGAAGATATGACTATATCTACTCAGAATTAGTTAAATTGGCACAAACAAGTAATGTTTTTGAATGTGCGTTTTTGTAAAGGTATCTCTGTAACTGTTGTTGTTGTTGTTGTTGTTGTTCCCAGGAGGCCCAGTCGTGAATGATGCAGGTCTGGGCTGGCTGAGGAAGAGCTACCAAAGAATGCAGGAGCAGGCAGAAAGGCAGCAGCGCAGCCTCAATGATGTGGTGGCCGAGAGATACGGAGTGAGAGCTGAAGAAGGCACACTGGCAGCACTCACATACTAGCGTGCACAATTTAGCAGGCACATACAGTTACGCGGAAAAAGCCAACGAATAGATGACGTTGCGTAATATTCAGTTTATTGTAAATTGAGTTTTGGACATAAAAATAGCAAAGCAGAGACATCTTCTTTATATATTGTCTTTTTACATTATAATTTACAATATATTTTTGTATATGTGCAATTATGTAGTGATGAAAACGGGTAAATGTCCAAAACAAACAGGACGAGACACTGACGGCTCAAAATATATATATATATATATATATATATATATATATATATATATATATATATATATATATATATATATATATATATATATATATATATAGTTTATTCACAAAATCTGCACAATAAAAAACACTAAGAGGAGGAGGACAACAGCGCCAGCTACAAGGCTGTTTAAGTACAAGCTTTCAGTCGACATAATGTTAATTCTGGCAGTTAGAGTGGAGATTACACAAAAACTGCTGAGTAGATAGGGAAATTTGAGGACGCACGTTAACAGATTTAAGTAAACAATAACTTTTTTCTGACCCGAGACTCATTACTCTTTCATCCGATAAAGGTGATTGATTTGTGTTAGTATATTGTTTAACAACTTTACAGTAGTATCTAGTAGGTAAATAACACTCTGCTGTTATTACCACATTTATTTTTTGCAATAGCTAATGCTATGTGCATAGTCATAACATCAATTTGTTTGAAGTGGCTTTAAGGCTAAAAAAAAGGACGCCAGCAAAGCCAAAAAGCAGCTGTTTGTTTGGCTTAACTGAGACGACTCCTTTTAAACTACATTACAAGCGTCTTTAGAATAGACTACACCAGAGGGCAGGTGACAAAACCCGCTTAATATGTCATAGTAACCTGCTGGAAATTATGAAACAATAATTAAATCTGCAGGATGCTGCTGTCAGTTAGATGTATCTGTTTTTTTTAGCCTCTGAACATTTTCCAAATAACCTTAATGTGTTAAGATCTGAACTGCAAAACCCAAGAACGTGTTTCAGGTATTTGAATATGTCTTGTATTTGTCCTTTTACAGTCAATGGAAGAATTTCAGCAAAGACTTGCAGATGCTGAGAAAGCTGTGTATGGACAGAGCAGAGGAGGAGAAGGAGACAGAACAGCGAGAGGCGGGTGGAGGCGAGGAGAGGACGAGGGCAGCGGGCGATGGAGGAGAAAAGATGGAGATGGGGCAGAGAGAGATCCATGGAGAAGAAAAGAGAGGGAAAGAGATTCATCACCCACAGACGGAGAGAGATACCATGCTGGGAGAGGAGAGGATAGAGAAAGGGGAGGATATCGAGGCAGAGAGGAAGACAGAGGTCTAGACGGAGACAGGTTTAGAGAGAAGGAGCGAGAGAGGGACCGAGGCGGAGACAGGTTTAGAGAGAAGGAGCGAGAGAGGGACAGAGACGGCGATAGAGATAGAGAGAAAGATAGAGGACGTGACAGAGAGAGGGATCGAGGAGGTGACAGAGAAAGAGTTAATGAAAGAGACCGAGATGGGGACGGAGACCGAGAGAGAGAGAGGGATAGTGAGAGAATAAGAGAAAGTGATGCATCATCGTCTGGGCAAAACTGGAGTCAACGTTCTCCCTCTCTCGGGTCACTTAAAAGTCGCTTCCTCAAACCCTCCGAGGATGACAGTGGTGAAGGTGGGTTGATGTCGAGGCCTTTTGTAGTAGATGTGCGAGTCAAGTTTTGCACACGTGGGTTAAACCTTGTGCTCTTTTTCTTTTTCACTTTTGAACAGGGAATAGCAGGCTCATCTGCTCAATTTCTGTAGCAAATCAGGAATGCAAAAATAAAAATCTCAACGTAAACTAAACTAACACGCCAGGAGCCTGTGAAGCCTAAACGTGCTTTGTAATTTCTTTCCTGTGCACCTCCAGAGCGCCGTCGTCCTCCAGCACGGCCATCCACAGGATTCCTGAAACCAAGCTCTGACGATGACGACTCTGGTCCAAGTAATACCAGCATGCCGTCCTGGAAGAGGAGCAGCAATCCTGCCCGTGAATCTGCCAGCTTTGAAAAACCACAACAGGAGAAAGATGCTGGGAAAACCGCGACTGCTATTCCAGACGTTCTGCGCGGCGATAAAGCCGCTGCGACGGCATCAAGGTTTGATTCCCTTTGTTTTGTCGCCTTGAAAACATATTGAATATTCCAGTTGTATGTGCGTTTGGTCGGACATTATGAATCAGCTTAATGGAATGGGAATACATTCTTTACTATTGTGTAAGTACCGATAAGGCAAATTGAATCATCACATTTCCTTTTGGCAGCTTGTGTAGATGTTGGGTTATAAGTTTGATTAGTAATGAGGTCACGAACATGCACGCACGCACAGACAAAGACACAACTACTACTGGAACTTCAAGACAAAAGTGACAAAAGTGCATACAAGCACCCGTCAGTGTTCGGTCATGTGCGTTCACATACCTACCTCACCAGAGACTTTCTCACAGTAATCCCTTCTATAAAACCTGGCTGTGTTTCAAGGGGCCTGTAAAAACTGTTAAAGTCCTTATCTGCTTTTGAACATTAGTCTTGACTTTCCCAGAAAAACTCCCTAGGCCTCTGAACTCTGTAACTCATGTTCTCTGTACTATTTTTCTGTCTTAATAGCTATCTTGTCTCCAAAGCACTATGCTTAGTAACAGATATTAAGACACACATAAGCTCTTAACATGATCCGTTGTCTTAAGTCTACACAGTTTCTAAATGACTCCTGCAGAATCATTTTCTCAGTGTTGTTGTCTCTGTTTATTATTTGTTCTTTATATCAACCATCAGTCAATGGATTCCCCCCCTCCACAGCATTTACTGTACTAAATACCCAAAGTACTGTGACATAGGTCCTTACATAAAGTAACGCCGGTCCTCTTCCTCATGGTCTTTCTTGTAATTGCATTTCTGTCTCTCTTATCTTCCTCCGCCTTTCATGTTCTTTTACTTATGCTATACAGTATATGCAACATACAGTACATGAATATTCTGTCTCACTTAAAGGGACACTGAACTGCGACAACAATTAGTGGCACAGAAGCTCTGTGTCAAATAATTGCAACATATATGTTTTCCTACTTTCGTTGCATATAGCGCCGCTGCAGGCCAGATGTCGGAGCTTTCACTGCTTTGTAAAGCCACCTTTAGTTGTTCTGTGTTTTGCCTCATTAGGCTAAGTTGTTTGGGTAAACCAGCACCCAGAACCCCTGCAGCATGAAATGAGTCTGCGGCGTGGCAGCAGAATGAAATGAGGCTGTGAGAAGTGTAATAGCCTAGAATGATGCTTCCGAGGCTGCAGTTCAGATCCTTCTAGGCAAGGCTGTAATGATCTCTGACGACTCAAATGAATCATAACAGATAAACAGTGCGAGAGCTCACAAGAAAACAACTAAATGGTTAAATTTAAAACTTCACAGCTACGTTTCCCATTAGAGGGTTTAGACTATTATTAGGGTGGAATGATTAAGTCATTTAAATCCTGTTGTATGGTGGAAATCTGGAGGAAAAGAGATGAAGTGCTGAGGACACTATATGACAGGGTGTTTGTGTATCACTAGTATTATGATGTGGTTGTGAAACTTCATGAACCAAATGGACAGTGAAATTTAAAAGGTTTTCCGGTTAATGTTGTACGTTCGTTCTGCCATGAATTGGTTGCATAATGTGGTTGAAATGAGGAAATGTTTTGTATTCTTCACTATTTTATTCACCCTTCAAACTCTCCTCTTCACGTTTTACCTAGGAGTGAGAGTGACAGTGAGGAAGAAGAGGGGGAAGAGGAGGAGGAGCTTCCACTGCTGTCAGAGGAGGAGATGAACAAACTTGGAGCCAAACTGGTGAAAGCAGAGATTATGGGTAACACGGTGAGTTGGTTATCGTTATGTTAATGTTTGTCACTGTATCGGGCTGAGGATGAGACAACTCTGATTACAAAACGACCCGTCCATTTCCAACACCTGCTTTTAGAGAAAATACATTTTTTAAGATGACAAACAATTTATTCGCCTCGACATTTTGGGAAAGTATCCCTGAGATACTATTAGTCCAAGGACAAAATAGTCTGAAGCCTGTCTCTCGTAAAAATGAAACATAAATTATTTCCATGAAAGCAGAACATAAATCCCACATTTGTGTAGCTTGTTTATCAGTCATATACTCGCACACTCTCCTGTCATACTTTTGCAAGTGCTCCGAGTAATATTCACTGGCTGTTATCATTTTTCGGTTTGCATTTTTGAGCTCCTCAGTGCTTGTATAACTCCCAACATAAAAACTAAAATTAATATACTTATTTGTCAATTGGAAAACTGTTGATTGAGCTTTTACCATTGTGATGTGTGTATATATGATTTACTTTTTATCAGCACATTTGCTTTGACTCTTTTCTTTGTGTAGATTTACAGCACATCAGGGGATCCATTCATTTATCATTGATCTGTGCACTCAACTCCCCCTTTGCCTGTCTTCACGTGTCAATGCTAAGTGTGCTATTGGGATCTCTTATGGAGAGCTGTCTGTTACCACACACACACACACACACACACACACACACACACACACACACACACACACACACACACACACACACACACACACACACACACACACACACACACACACACACACACACACACACACACACACACACACACACACACACACACACACACACACACACACACACACACACACACACACACACACTTTTAAACCCCTTTACTAAGTGTTATCAACCAACCTGACATACAGCATCTCCCTACACGATAAAGCAATCAAACCGATATTCCCAAACGTGTGTGTGTGTGCATGCATGTGTGTTACATTACCTTAACAGTTGTGCACTTGCCTTTTATGTCTTGTACATAAAGGTATCTATCTCTCATGGCAGTATAGCTTAAAGGGATACGCCACCGTTTGTTGAAATAGGGCTTATCACGGTCTCCCCTAGCTGTAGATAGGTGGGCCAACACTTTTTTTTTTTTTTTTTTTTTTTTAAAGATTACTTTTTGGGGCTTGTTCCCTTTATTGTAGTGACAGGGGATAGACATGAAAGGGGGAGAGAGAGATGGGGGATGACACGCAGCAAAGGGCCGCAGGTCGGATTTGAACCTGGGCTGCTGCAGGACTCAGCCAACATGGGGCGAACGCTCTTTAAAACATTTACAGATGGCAATTTCTATTTACATATCTGCCAGCATATACGCCCATATGATATGTACAGTTAGGGCTGGGCGATATGGCTGAATACTGTATCACGATATAAGTGTTTCATATCAGTCGATATCGATAATTATTGATATTTTTTATGACCTATTTAAAATAAGGACCAGGAGAAAAAAATGTATTCAATTTAAACATTTTTATTTTAAGCTTAACCTTCCTCCGATTATAATCCCCTCAGTTATAAAAGCAGAAAATGTCAACACAACCATGGAAAACACTCAAATAATTCAAATGTAAACATAAGTCTAAAATCACAATGAACCCTTCTGGCGAATGAAGTGTTTTAAAATATGTGCAGTGTTTTGTAAACATAGGAGAAATTGAAATAAAACTGAGGTAGACTTTACATCTGTAACATAAAAAACTAACGTGATACAGTACAGTAACAGTTATTATTTTTCTCCATCTAACAGTCACGGTACAGCCTAAACCGTACATGGTGGGGGGGTGCTCAGCGGAAGCATGTCTTTGGCTATATGATATGCCACTGCCTCCGTTATTTATTTGTACCGTTTAGCTTTTACCGTCATAAGGCACTGAGAGTACCTCTCCGTGGTGCTCTGCTGCTTGTGCGGGGTTCCAGCTGCAGATGTTGTTGGACGTTGCTGGCGAATACGGCTGTGCTCCAAAGGGTGAGCGCGGCTAAGGTGGTAAAACAGGTTTGCGGTGCGGACGATGGTCTTGCATAGTTTGCAGACGACATTGGTCTGACCGTAAAATCCAAAAAACTGCCATACTGGCGAGCTGACGTTTCCCGTTTCATCAAGAACTTCCGCGCTCGCTGCTTCACGCATTTTCCACTTATCACTCCACGGCAGTTCTGTTATTGAAGAATCCAACACGAGACAACGATATGGCGCAACCAAACACAATACTGTTACATGATTGGCTGCTAGCGTGTCACTCCCTACGTTGCTAAGCTACCAGAGAGCGAGTGCCTTTGTTCATGCAACCAAACTTGCTTTGAAACCTCTGGTTTCTTCCGACGAAGAAAAAAAAATAAAAAAAAATAATTTTAATTTATCGAACTTTTATCGAGCGCATTTTTTATTGATATTGATTACATGTCTATCGCGATACATATCGTTATCGTTTTATCGCCCAGCCCTATGTACAGTATATGATAATTCAATGACAGGTGTTAATATCAGCCTTCCAATGTATTCGTCAGTCGTTTTATAGGCTTCATGTACATGTTGAAACTAGAAAAATCAATTACTTCATTCTTATATTTCCTTTAACACATTGTGTGTTACCAAAAAAACCTGTATAAAGCAATATTGACTTATTTTGTGTTTCCAATATGTATATGTGTGTGTGTTTTCTTCAGGCCATGGTTGAGAAGCTTAAATCCCAGCTGGACGCAGCACACAAGGCCAAAGAGAGCCACATCGCCCGGAAGAAGCTACAAGAAACAGCCAAGTTAAAGCAGGTCTGTAAATGCCATATGTACATCTTACACATCCAGTTCCTCCCCCCAAAAAGGAAACGGTGATTAGAGTTTTAAAAAGATGGTATAAACGACTCCATTTCTCTTTTTCCTCCTCTCCTCTTTTTATCTATCCATTTGCTATCTAAATACTTTGTTTCATGAGAGCAGTTTCCCCTGTGCTGATATCTATACAGGGCTAAGTTACCCAACACACACACACAAACACTGATTTTCACATGTGTAATCTCATAAATTCCCAGATGCAGACATCTTCTTAAAGGTGCTCTAAGCAATGTTGGGTGACGTTACTTCTTGTTGACGTTCGAAGTATTTTCAAACAAAACGGAGACTAGCTCGCTCCTCGCTCCTCCCTCCTCCTCATCCCGTCCCCTCCTCCCTCCCTTCTGTGCTTCAGCGCACTAACCCCCCAACCCCCACCCCCTTCTTGTCAGTTATTGGCTGAACACTGGAACACGGTTTGTGTATGTTTTTGTGGGCAAGGTTGGACCACTTTGTTTTTGTTGGAGTTAGTGGAGCCTGGGCTGTCTACAGAGACCGCGTTTTTTTTACAGTGTGATTAAGGGACCGGCAGCTCGCGGATATAAATTAGAAAAATGTTGTAGCCTAAAAACGCGTGACATCGCTTAGAGTACCTTTAATTGGATATATATATATATATATATATATATATATATATATAGATATAGATATAGATAGATATAGATATAGATAGATATAGATAGATATAGATATATATATATATATATATATATATATATATATATATATATATATATATATATATATTAGGGTTGGGCATTCGATTAAATTTTCTTCGTCGATCGTCGGGAGAATTAATGATCAATTATCGATTAATCATTAATATTTTTATATTAAAATTCATTATTTATTTAACTTTTTATAAATTAAAAACGCAATGAAAATACAAAAATACAGCATGTTTTTACCTCGATGAGATCTTAATTACAAGAAGAACAACTTGTGACAGTTAAACTGGAGGTTTGGCTAAACTTAAAGATATATGCGCTACGGTGTTTAATTTAGCAGCGGAACCGTTGCTGCGAGTCAGCGTTGTTAAACAGAGACCCTCGTTTGTTCCAAAATAATAAATAAAAATAATCATGTTCAATAATAACTTAACCATAACTTAACCAAAAACATAATACTACTTAGATCTGACAGGTTTTGTCAAATGTAACTCAAAATTATCCAAGGCACGGACAAAGCCTAATACAAAATAACCAGTTACTCACATAGAACTTCTGCACCAGTCTACTGGTTTTTGTTGAGAAAAATAAGCAGGTTGACATGATCTGGGATCTCAGGTTCCCTTAATACATCCATGGGTCAGACGCGACCGCTACCTGGTGATCGTCAGTCCATCCGCCGAACACACCCGCTGGCACGGGAAGCAGGTAGCTACCTCCGCGCTAACTTGGCCAGCCCGGCCCGGGGAACCTCGTTCCGTTCTTCGTTTCGTAGTGAGTTTCTACCAGTCCGGTGATGGTACGTCGTGACGGAATGTGAAATGCTGGTTCCAATATCCATCTCAATGAACGTGCAGATCCCTCCGGTAATTTCCCTCTGCTCGTTGTGCATCGCAGCTCCTCCGTGCTAATGCCGAGTTAATAATAGGTTGATACTGAGAGCACGACGCACCGCCACCGACGTTAACCAGGGTCGGATGCACTTTAAGTGGTACATCATTTGAGTCGTGGCCGTGTTGTACTTATACACGGCGTCGCAGTGTTTGCAGTGAACTAAGTCGTTTTTTAAATAAAAATGGTCCGACTCCACACTTCGCCGTGACCTCTTCATGTTTACTTTGAATCAAAACGTAACTCGCAGCTAACTGAGCAGCCTATGGCGCCCCCAGGTGGTAAAATGTTTAATTGCTGCTGACACACTGGAAATCATTACATTGCTGCAATCACACTACACAACGCAACCTGCATTAGTTTAATCGATGACAAATTAACGTGATCGACGAAATTCTTAATGATCAATCGTCGATCGTCGATTAATTATGCCCATCCCTAATATGTATATATATATATATATATATATATATATATATATATATATATATATATACATACACACACACACACACACACACACACACACACACACACACACACACACACACACACACACACACAACCCCAAATCAGAAAAAGTTGGGACAGTATGGAAAACAAATTAAAAAAAAGAAAGTAGTGATTTCTACATGTACTTTGACTTGCATTTCATTGCAGACAATACAACAGCACATCATTTAATGTGTTCCTCATGATGTTTTTTTTTTTTTTTTCAAAAAAACAAAATTCCTATTTTGGTTCTTGCAACACATTTCAAAAAAGTTGGAACAGTAAAGCATTTACCACTTTGTAATGTTGCCATTCCTTTTCACAACACTTAAAAGACGTTTAGGGACTGAAGACACCAAGTGATGAAGTGTTTCAGGTGTAATTTTGTCCCATTCTTGCTGTAAACAAGTCCTAAGGTGGGCAACAGTACGGGGTCTTCGTTGTCGCATTTTGCGCTTCAAAATGCGCCACACATTCTCGATTGGAGACAGGTCAGGACTGCAGGCAGGCCAGTCAAGTACCCGTATCCTCTTCCTCCGCAGCCAGGACTTTGTAATGTGTGCAGAATGTGGTTTTGCATTATCTTGTTGAAATATGGATGGACGTCCCTGGAAAAGATGTCTTCTTGAAGGCAGCATATTGTGCTCCAAAATCTCTATGTACTTTTCAGCATTAATGGTGCCATCACAGAAGTGCAAGTTACCTTTGCCAAGGGCACTGACACAACCCCATACCATGACAGACCCTGGCTTTTGGACTTGTTGCTGGTAACAGTCTGGATGATCCTTTTCTTCTTTGGTCCGGAGCACACAGCGTCCATTTCTCCCAAAAAATACCTGAAATACTGATTCATCTGACCACACTACACGTTTCTACTGTGTGATGGTCCATCCCAGATGCCTCCGAGCCCAGAGAAGTCGACGGCGCTTCTGGACACTGTTAACATAGGGCTTCCTTTTGGCACAGTACAGTTTTAACTGGCATTTGTGGCTGTAACTACGTATTGTGGTACTTGACAAAGGTTTGCCAAAGTAGTCCTGAGCCCATGTGGTGATATCGCTTATAGATGAATGACGATTCTTGATGCAATGCCGCCTGAGGGCTCGGAGATCACGGTTGTTCAGCTTAGGCTTGCGCCCTTGTCCTTTTACGTACTGAAATTCCTCCACATTCCTTGAATCTTTTAATTATGTTATGCACTGTTGAAGGTGAAATAAGCAAATGTCTTCCTATCTTTCTTTGTTGGAACATTGTTTTTTAACATTTCAATAATTTTCTCACGTATTTGTTGGCAAACTGGCGATCCTCGGCCCATCTTTGCTCCTAAAGGACTAGACCTTTCTTGGATGCTGCTTTTGTACCAAATCATAATTACAATCACCTGTTGACATCATCTGTTTCAAATCACATCATTATTTAACCAATTTACCTGATTACTAGCCCTAAATTGCTCCTGTCCCAACCTTTTTTGGAATGTGTTGCAGGTCTGAATGACAGGAAAGGATGTGTATTTACAAATGGAATTAAGTTGACCAGACAAAACATGAAATATTTTGTGTTCACATTGTCTGCAATGAAATACAAGTCAAAGTACATTTAGAAATCACTACTTTCCTTTTTTATTTGTTTTTCATACTGTCCCAACTGTTTCTGATTTGGGGTTGTGTGTATATATATATATATATATATATATATATATATATATATATATATATATATATATATATATTAGGGATGGGCATAATTAATCGACGATCGACGATTGATCATTAAGAATTTCGTCGATCACGTTAATTTGTCATCGATTAAATAAATACAAGTCAAAGTACATTTAGAAATCACTACTTTCTTTTTTTATTTGTTTTTCATACTGTCCCAACTGTTTCTGATTTGGGGTTGTGTGTATATATATATATATATATATATATATATATATATATATATATTAGGGATGGGCATAATTAATCGACGATCGACGATTGATCATTAAGAATTTCGTCGATCACGTTAATTTGTCATCGATTAAATAAATACAAGTCAAAGTACATTTAGAAATCACTACTTTCTTTTTTTATTTGTTTTTCATACTGTCCCAACTGTTTCTGATTTGGGGTTGTGTGTATATATATATATATATATATATATATATATATATATATATATATATATATATCACTCTCAAATCATGCACAGATGTAAACATGCACTCATAGGAATAAATAGATACAGAGAGTCACACACAGCCCTTAACCTGACACACACAAACAGACTGAATCTTTCTCTGTCAGATGTATCTGCTTCGTCCTCTCCCATAGTCTAAATGCTAATCCAAACACTCTGGGCTCTAACTTTTCTAAACTTCACACACCCACACCCACACACACACAGCAGGTTGCGGCAGAATCCATCTCTCTCACTGTGCAGGGAAGAGAAGTGCACCACGCACACACACACGCACACGCACACACACACACACACACACACACACACACACACACACACACACACACACACACACACACACACACACACACACACACACACACACACACACACACACACACACACACACACCGTCTTCAGATGAAACTAAACTTTCAGCTCTTACGTCTGACTGCTTTTAAAAGGAATTTGTTTGTTTTGAAATCTCTTCACTGCTCAGCTCTTACGTCTTGCTGCCTGTATGGAAACGGCTCCTGCTTGGCATTTTCGCAGATCCTAATGGGAAACAAATGTCTTTCAGCATGCACGACACTTTCCTACCAGGGGTCATTCAGAGTGTGTGCCCCCCGTGTTTACGAGTGTGTGTGTGAGAGAACGAGAAAAAGACAGATTGAGAGGTAGACAGTAGAGATTAGATACATTTAGTAAATACAGGCAATTAACAGCAATGGAAGTGCTCTGACACCTCCGCACTGCTTTATCTCCTCTCTTTGGCATTGCTGATGCCTTCCCTGGCTACACACACACACACACACACACACACACACACACACACACACACTCACACTCACTCTGTATATGCAGAAATAAATAGAGGCCTATTTCCGACATGAGCAGACTCCAGACGACTTTATAAACACACGGAAAGCAGGCTGTGATTATTTATATAACCTGTATATTATCATTTGCACGCCAGATTCATCCCCACTAAGGCTCTCCTGTCCAAATCAGAAGACTTGGGTAAAATCCTCAGCAACGTTTAAAAAAAGAAGTCATAATTCCTCCATTTTAGTGCACTCATCAGCTGAGAGAGTGATGTTAATCCTTCCAGTCTGTCTTGTTATAGAAGACTTTTGGTTTGTCTTCACTATTTAGTGTTTTGACTCTTGCCGCCTGTCTGGCTCATATTTTCACTGCGTGTCGAGCCTTGAAAGGCCTAACTGTGTCGACCGGAGAGAGGAAATATTCTCCTCTATCATTTTGTTTTTGACAGTCCAGTTTCATTTTCTTGTGACTGCCTCCCATCCTCTCTGCTACTCCCACCTTGTTCTTGTTTCTTGGCTGTCCGTCTCTACCTGTCACGTCAAACTTCAGTCCTTGTGCAACTCAGACTTCTTCTGCTGCTTCTCATAACAAGCAAACTTTTTGATCTTTGAAAAACGCTGACCTGCGTTGAGAGCTAAATTGGCGCTGAAACAGCAGGTTTATGAGATCATTCTACCACTGAAGGTTTTCAACAGAAGTCAGGTCTTGTAAAATTTTGTCAAAGGTTCTCCACCAAACTGTCACGTACAAGTGCTCTCTATAACACTTCAAACATGTTTGTCTTCACAGAGGAACAACTTTAATCTAATTCAACTAGGTGATCACAGAAAGTTTGAATATATTTAGAAAATTGTTGGAATGAATGTTTACATCCTGTGAAACGATTATGACAGATTAAACCCAGCCCGTTCGAAACTAAAGACGTTTCTTTGAAATGAGCTACATAATCTTACCTGACAACCCCTCATTTCTCCTCTTACTCCCTGACACACATCTGCTGCTATGAATCTTAACACATATCCCTATTGCCAAATGCGTATTGTTAAATTGCATTAAATACACAAATGAGACTGGCAAGTCAGTTAAATTACTAAATGTTACAAGTCAAATTAAAACCCACTTCTTCAGGTGTTTTAGGTATTGCATGTCAATTGGAATCAACATTTCCATTTTGATTCAACTTGTAGCTTTAGGCCTCTCCATGATGGGATTAAAGCTTGTGCTTACTAATACAGACATCCATGTTAAATATTATCAGCAAATGTAGCATGTATGATCTGGAATTGGTTGCAGACCTTACATCATTGAACATTAGTATTGAGGTATTATCCTTTTCTTCACTTGAGTATCTGTTAAATGCCAAAAGGTGCATGCATACAACATTTCAACTCTAATACAGTTAGTCATGTGCATTGTTATACAAAAGCCAAAATGACCTGGTTGTGTTTTATTTATTTTTAGGTCACAGGTCACTCTAGTGAGGACCAGGAAATCCTGCTGTTCAGAACGGACCAATCAGGTCGCGCCTGGCCAGTCAATGCCCCCTCTGGATCCCAGGAGCCCCACGGAGGACGACGGAAGAAGAAAGCGGTAAAGAGAGAGGGATGACTGGTGGAAAGAAAGTAGAGAAACAAATGACAGGACAGCAGGGAGGGACTACAAAGGAATTAAAGATGAACATATACTGCTGTGAAAAATAAATCTTGAACTGCATGAGAAAGCCACTACTTAGGGCAAAAACAGAGATGATCCTGCACACTCTTGCACCTAGAGGACAGAGGTATTGAGAAAAGGCGGAGCAAATGAGAGGTTTGCGTCCTGTTATTTGTTCCGTGTCGTTTGGTGTTCGTCAGAGTGTGTAATGAAAGACTCCACCTGCCCCTGAGTAAAGACGTGAAATGTAAACAAAGCTTTCCAGTTGACACTCTGTTAATGGTTATTATGCATTTTTAAAGTGGCCCAATCTCCTTTACTGTCTGTCTCACTTTCTGTTTCCCTCATGATCAGTCTCTCGCTCGGTCCATTTCTGTCTGTCAGAGTTCTTCTTTCCAGGTTGTCAACTTCTTCTACCTCTCTTCTCACCACTGTCCTTTTGTCTCTCATGTTCTCATCCCCCCTTTCAAGGGTGTGATTTTTGGATGCGATTTGAATAGATTTTAATATTGTGTCTTTTTTCGTCTCTCCTTGTCTCTTTTTTTCCACATTATTCTCTCTTTCCCTCTCTCTGCAGATTGAGACCCATGTTGACGGGGAGCGTGTGCGCTACTTCCAGGATGACGACAGTGTGGGTCTGAAGGAGATGGTGAGGAGGGAGAAGATGAGCTCTGCACAAGATCAGAATGCCCTCTACTCTCGCATGGCCGCCAAGGTAAGAAAACGTTATTCATTCAATCGTATGAAAACCATTCATAGAGCTGCTGGAGGTCAAAAACACTAGGTTATCTTTTAAAGGTCCCATATGCTCATCTTCAGGTTCGTACTTGTATGTTGGGTTTCTACTAGAACATGTTTACATGCTTCAATGTTCAAAAAACACTTTATTTTTCGAATACTGTCTGTCTGAATATAAGATACGATAAGAATCTTATATATCTGTACTCACCCTCTGTCTGAAACGCTCTGTTTTACTGCCTGTCTCTTTAAAAAGCCCAGTCTGCTCTGATTGGTCAGCATTTACAGGTCTTCTGCATCTGCGCTCTCGGAGTCTCTGCGCCGTCATTGCAGCCGGGGAATGACTGTAACGGCACTGTAGCGGCACCTTCTACCTATATACGTTATAGTTGTGACATCACAACCGTACAGAAGTCCTGACGGCTCATTTAAAGGCACAGTTTCTGAATACTGGCTGTGTGCATTTCAACATTTTTATACATTAACATTATTTATATAGCACTTAAACCTGCTTTATAATTAAAAATGACATGAGAATCTCACTTTTTGCAATATTGTGCAAGTTATTCCCCAGCTTGGCCACACATATTTTTAACCTAAGAGCTGGTGTTATCACAATATTGCTACTTTAAACTGCAATTATGGAGTCAAAGACTGTGTGCACATTACACATAACTGAAATAATCAAAGCAACCGAATGCATTTGTTTGATCATTTAAAATGCAGGTTTGTTATCATTTGAACCTCAAAGCACACCTGGAGTTGCTCTGTAGCACAGTGTAGAGCCATTGCTTTGCATATTGTCACTGAGTCAAGGCTGCTGTTTTCACCCTTTTGTCTCTGCTATTGGTCCCCTTTCTTCTCTGTTGCGCTTTCTCTGACCTTTCAGATTGACCACCACATCAGAGTTGATCAGCAAATCGCGTGCGCTCGACATAGCGGCAGCTTTCTGAACTTATGAAGCGAAAAGAAACATTTGATTTGCTTTATTTGGGTTGAAAATGATGAATCAATGCGGGACAGAACTGTTCGTACCTGAAGTTGGCAAAAGTTCGGTGAATCAAGTTGGCTTGCACTCTGGCTTTAGTCAGTTGTTGCAGTCACTCCCACCTAATATGGACACAAGTGTATCCACATCACAATATATAAGAAATCATGATTACTCACTTGGTTTTGGGGGTATTTTGTAGTAATTTTATGAAGCCTATTTTATAAACTGTTAACTTATACATCTTTACCGGTACTTAGATCAAGTGGCAGATGCAATAGAGGGAGATGGATGGGTATCTATTTATTTAGAATAATTTGTGGAGTGATTGTATTCTGTCTGCAACATATTGTATGTTTTGAATTCAACCCGCTGTTTCAGAGCCACTGCTTTCTGAGGTGTGCATGATTATTTTTGACTCTCGTAAGAGTCTCTGATAATTCCTGTCTATAGTTAGGGATGGATTTTGTAAATCGATCACCCATCCCCACAGTGATATAAGCTAGATAAAGGCAGACATAGAAATATGGCATGGTAGAAGTGCAAATCTACTAATGTGCTATATGTTTGTGTGCTCTTAGGAAGAGGGAAAGGACATACGCTTAGGATTTGTTCTGTCAGATTGCTATGCATTTGTTTCTGTGTCGTTAGACATTCTGTTCCATCCACTACTACTCTTAGATCTACTTGTCTCTCTTTCTGCGACTCTCTCTCCTCCACTGCATGCTTGAAATAGCATAGACGAACAAGACGCACAGCCGCAGATGGGCACTGGCAGGTTGTGGTGCGTGTGTCAGTCTATCAGCAGTTTTACAGACTGTACTTTTCCGTGAGCCGAGACACATTTTCCTCCTTTCCTCTTCTTGTTTACTTCTTCTCGAGTTGCTATGGCAATAAAAAAAAGACACACACACACACAATCAAAATCACTTATCCATACTCATATATTCATTACACATGCATGAGTACATATACACACATATTCTGCACCTACAAAGAGTGACACTAAAAATACATGTACAGTTACCATGGCAGGGCTTCTATAAATACCTGTTTTATCCATTGGTCAGAGACAAAGTCTGTTAGCAGACTAGCATTGTCTGGAGATTTAATGTGGTGTGTTTTTTAATAAAACATGAGCACCAGACATGTACATCCCTTCCGCACTCCTGCTACATGCTGAATTCACAATCTATAATTTAAATTGCATCAAGAATGTGTTTGTCATTAGCGAAGACAAAATCACCAGCAGTGAACCTGAAGGCAGATTTATTTCTACCAACCGTGTAATTAATCTACATGCAAGTGTGTGATAGTATGTGTGTTTAAGAAAATAAACCTGTCTCTTGGACAAATGCAGCATATGCTGCTGCGCACTTAGGTGCAGTCTTTTGCACACACATGTATGCACACACACACATACACACACACACACACACACACACACACACACACACACACACACACACACACATACATTCATTCCCTCCCACACTGTCAGTAACTATCCAATTTTCACTCACACTCACTCCTACACAGCGAGTCATGCACACACACTTCAGCCATGCTTGCCTCTCGCTCTCTCACATGCACACGGATTCCAACCTGTTGCCCGGTCGCCATGGTGACAAGACTCAGACATAGAAACACCAGAATCAATACTTGCAATCCTGCCTCACACTGTTAACACACACCAGAGACCAACTTACATACAGGGCAGTTCAGGCAGGCAGGCACGCACGCACGCACGCACGCACGCACGCACGCACGCACGCACACACACACACACACACACACACACACACACACACACAATATGGCGTGAAAACGGCACAGACGGTAATAGTGCGTCAGCACCTACATACACCAATTAGTAGCTACCAGCCAGTTTCTAAGAACAGTCGATATCTCTGCAGTAGGATTTCCATGACTTTCTTTCCTGTTTTAAGAAGTGTCAGTGCAGAAAAGTTAGTTTTAAGCCTGAAAAAAAAGTGAAAGCTACATTTATTCTTCTTATCAATAAAAAAATATCCAAAATGTATTTAAATACAACACACATATACTTTATCATGTCCCCTTATCATTCAGTCCCAAAATACACCAGATTTCGCCAAGAACGATCACACTTCTGTCAAACTCTTCTCACCATTTATCTCTTCTCCCCTGTGTCTCCGTCTTTTCTCCCTCTTCCCTTTTCCATGTCCTCCGTTGTCGTCTCCATCACCACCACTTCTACTCCACTCGGCGTTCCAGATGATGGGGAAGACAGACGGTGACAACTACACGCTGGATGACATGTTTGTGTCCAGTGCAGCGCAGCGGGAGGGCGAGGGGAGGGAGGAGGAGAGGATGAGGAGCAGAGCCATCGGGGAGAATAGGAGGCTGGCCGCCACCATGGAGAAATGCCAGCGGTGCTTCAGCAGCCAAGAGCTCCAGAAGCACCTCATAGTGGCAATAGGGAGCAAGGTAAGGGATCCTGAATGCAGGATGTTTTGGGACATGGGAATTTGTGCTGAAATCATTAGTCGCTTAATTGATCAAAGTAATTTATCTTACAAAAATGCAAATCATTCACTGGTTCATGCCTCTCAAATATGATCATTTGCACATTTTCTTCTGATATAGGACTGCAACAATTATTTTCATTATCATCTAATCTATTTTCTCAATCGATTGATCGTTTGGTCTATAAAATGTCAGATAAGTTTGGAAGATGTTAATTATTTCCTAAAATATTTCAACAGGTCCTCCAAAGCATGCACCCATATACAAACTCAAAGAATGAGTAAATATTTGCAAAAAACAATAACGTTTATCAGTTTGAACAAATATCTTAAAAATATATTAAATATCTTCTCTTTGTAGTGTATTCAATAGAATATACAGTCGTTTGGAAAAGATTTGCAAATCATTGTATTCTGTTTTAATTTACGTTTTACACAACGTCCCGACTTCATTTGAATTGGGGTTTGCAGGTCATTTATTCCTATTTTCTAATACGACCCAGAGGAGCGGTTATATAAATTGGCGCCCTTTGCGGTGGCAAGAAGTACGACCCACAAGAATGTTTTTTTTGAACTCTTATCTAAATCACAGAACGTAACTGTCAGTGTTTTAGACACGTTAACCTTGTGAAACGGTCACAGTTTGGTCCCTACACGGACACTACTCAGTTAGGTTTAGAAAAAGATGTTGTGATTTGTTATGTTCCTTCACTTCAGGTTACACACGTGACTCACAATGTGAGGTAGTTCTGTTTGTTCCATAAAGTTAAAGATCACTTCGCTGTTCACTTTTATTTTGAAACGGGACATGAACCCTGGTTTCCTGGGTGATTGTTTGACCCGTCCACCACCCCGACCTTCCTCCTTACGCTGAGTTTGGTGCTCTTATACTTTGTCACGTTACTTCCTGCTTTGCTCCCGTCATAATTACTACGGCTACTTATGGTGCAGTTTTTTGGGGGGAGGACAGTCTCAAATATTTAAATTTCCTAAGCTGGAATCAGAGAATTTCTTTTTTTTTTTAACAATTGATTATTAAAATTGTTTGCCAATTAATGTTCTATCAGTCAACAAATGGATTAATAGACTTGCAGCTCTCAGTTGAAAAACTTGAGGTTTTAGACTGTTGATCCATTTCTTTTATGTGTACTGTATGTGTTTGCCATCTCGTGTCCAGGTGTACCTGAGCCTGCCTGCAGGAGTGTCGATGACAGAGGGCCACTGTCACATCTGTCCTCTCCAGCATCACTGCTCTGCCACCGGATTGGATGAGGATGTCTGGTCAGAAATGCAGGTGCTCAAAGGCTAAAGTGACAAATTCCAACTTCTATGACTTGTCGTTTTACAGCAGTGGTAGATATACTCAGAACCATTCATTTTCAATTCTTACTTCAAACTAGAATGATTGATTGAAATTCAATCAAGTTCATTTCTGTGCTGCTTTGCTGTCCCCAGCTGTTCCGGCGTACTTTGGTGCGAATGTTTGAGTCCCAAGAGCTGGACTGTGTGTTCATGGAAACACACATGAACCCACGCAAAAGACATCACCTGGTCCTAGAGTGTATCCCACTACCACGAGAACTGGGTGATATGGCACCTATATACTTTAAGGTGTGTGTGTTGTGTGTTTTTGCTCTCGTGCTCTCATCATTCTGATTAAGTTCATCTTGTCAAGTTTTACTCGGGAAAAGCAGTATTGTAGGGACTTGTTGGAGTTGTGTGGTAATACAACAGTTTCTGTGTGTCTTCAGAAAGCTATCATGGAGTGTGATGAGGAATGGGCCATGAACAAGAAGGTCGTCGACCTCTCTTCGAAAGACATCCGCCATGCTGTATGTCCTCCCCTTTGTCTGTCTTTTACTCCTGTCTGTCATTTTTACAATGTTTCTGGTTTGTGTGGTTCTTCTACCCTCCCATCCTTGTTAATTGTTGTTTATTTATTGCATCTTAGGTTCCTAGAGGTCTGCCCTACTTTGCTGTAGACTTCGGACTCCAGGGAGGGTTTGCTCATGTCATTGAAAATGAACAGAAGTTCCCCCATTACTTCGGCAAGGTCAGTGTGTGCATTAAGGCCGTTGTACTGTGTACTTGGTACATCAGTATGTGTTCCTCTCTTCTTAGCCAGTTGGAAGTCACTGTCATTTAGTTTCAGGATTTTCATAAAACTTTACTGTGCATATGTGACTGTGGGTCACAGTTACAAATGGGTTGATACCTGGGTTACACGGGTTCCCGCCATCCACAGGCAATACAACTGTTTAACACCTCATCACTGGGTGCTAGATAAGACTCTTAGACATTACATCAGCACAAAGTGCAACTTGCACAATAGGTTTATCTACATCTTTATCATTACTAGCTAAGCAGTTAACTTGTATATGTTTTAAATATTTGTTGTTGTATTCTCTCCTATTATTATTTCATGTATATTATATGTATGTATATTGTATCCTATTATTTCATGTATATTGTATCCTAATATTTCATGTATATTCTGTGCTGTGTGACTGATATTTGGCTGCTGTGACACTTTCATTTCCCATTTTTGGGATCAATAAATATCTATCTATCTATCTATAGAGATGCATTAATGACAAATGTGTCAAATGCAGTCATACATTTTGCCTACAGCTATACTTCAAATGTCATGCCAATATTGCTTCAAATGAACATTGTAATGATTTTTTGTTCCTTATTTGATTATTCTGCCATAACAAATTCATTCCAGTTCATTTTACAGCAATATTTCGATTTAACCAAATTCCTCTTTCCATCACAGGAAGTGGTAGGAGGCATGATGGACTTGGAGCCGCGACGTTGGAGAAAGTCAATTAGAGAGAATTTTGATGACCAGAGGAAAAAAGTCCTACAGTTCGCACAGTGGTGGAAACCATACGACTGCACCAAGACTGAGGGCTAGCTGGACACACTCACAGAAAGGTGTACACTTTGCCGACGAGTGAAGATTACACACACACACAGAAGTTATGTGAGAACATTTTTACTCAAATAAAAAAATACAATTAAATTACCTTGATTCATGTATTTGTTATTTTTATGTTACATAACCATGCCAGAAATAGTTTCTTATCACCATTTCGTTATGTTGAAAAGGCCCTTGAGACCTGGCCACTGGGATTTGTGGGTAGTTTTTGAAGGTATTTTAGTATCAAATAAGACTCTGGGGGATGTTTTTCTGTAGTTATTTATTTTTTTTGTACAGTATGTTGTGGCTGTATTGCTAGATTCTCCCACTTCCTGCCACATATACAGCTAGATTGTTGGATTGTGGAACATCTATGAAGCAGGTCTTGCGGCCATGACCTAAATTGGAGCCGTGTCCGTGTGTCATACACTTTTTTTTCACATTCATTGAATTGAATGAACATGAATCTGTAAATCACAAAAGATGAAGCTTTTTGCTTTTTATTGCACTACTTGTATATGTCGTCACAGGGAAAAAAAGCTTCAGAATCAGGATTTTCTCACTCTTGCAAGCTCTCCAGTCTGACAGTTAATGAAGAGAGCATTCTGCTTAATGAATGAATCACTCTTATACGAGACACTGAAGGAAACACTATCTGGGAGAGTCAGAATAGATACTTGAGATCGGGGAAGATTCTGTAGTCAGTAATTGATTCTGTAGTCAGTAATTTCTTAATATACTATATGTAGGATATTTGCCTATAATCATTTGTGGTACATTTCAAACCCCTATGTTCATCTGTCTCTACAATACAATTTCATATATTTCTGCCCCCTGTGATTCAAATATATATGGGGAAGTATTTCTCACTTCCATAGAAGAAAAAGGGCCATCTCCCTGCACTGATTTTCAATCCAAAGGAGTGAAATGTAGTCTTGAACAATTTTAACACCAGGCCCCTTTCATTTATGGTATGATTGTTAACATACTCCTCAGTTTGCACTAATTCCACGCCACATTGAATGAAAAAAGTGTTTGCTAAAAATAAAACATTTTTACGAGGGAACAGGTCCATGTTGAGAGCAGGGAGATTGTCCTTTACTTGCAGGATCCAGACTCCAGTCCCTGTCAGCAAGGACACTGGGGCATGGAAGAAAGTTAATTTCCTTAGGAAGAGTTGTGTATTATTATTATTATTATTATGACATCACCTTGGTAGGACCCATTTCTTTGTATAGTTCAGCAAGCCATGGCGACCATTGTGTCTCTGCTGCTAGGCAGTCAATTGACTGTGGATTATTTATTGTTTATATGTGCATCAGAGGGCCAGTTCCATCATAAGTCAACAGTAATTCAGTTTGTCAGATACCACTGTTGCCCACCACTTGAATTTGATGTAACTGATAAAAATAAATCCCACAATCAAAATGTGTATTCAAAGGTCCGATCATAAAGTGATCATTTTAAGCAATTTATTCCTGAAATTCATTCTACAACGTGCAATTTGCTACTCGTTAACCTGATGTGTACCTTTGAAACCATCCCTTGGGACGGTACAGCAGGTTATTTATATTAGGCAAGTGACAGAGAGGCCCAGGTTCATGGTTAATAGCAACAGAGTGGAGTGGAGTGATATATGGTTATGGCCAATTAGATTGGCTGGGGGCAGATTTATGACCCGAGACAGCCATTTTCTCTCCCTGTCTCTGCCGCACACATACAAACACATGTCCTTGCTAGAGTTATTTTGCAACCCCACACCATGCTGTTTCATCCTCTGTAGCTTTTCATTCATTAATTTGCTTCCTTTTCTTTACAATTCTTTCACATTCTCTTTTATATTTTACATTGTCATTCCGCGTCACAAGTAGGCAGTAGACATATATTTGAAAAAAAGATGAGGCAATAACACAATGTCTTGTGTGTTACACAATTGAAACTGATCTGCTTGCTAACACACACACACACACACACACACACACACACACACACACCACTTAGAATAACTAATATATCTAAAAGCTCTAGTGTGTGGTACACAGCATTCACATATTCAAGTTGTGTGAGTCTGTGGCATGGCGGGCAATGCAAGGATGTACGACTGTGTTTTATGTTTGAGTGTGTCTGTATCTCTGGGGAAAACCTGGTATTGACTTACTGGTGTGTGTCGCCGGGCTCACCCTCTTATCTTCCTGCATTCCACAACTACACATTTTTTTCAGATTTTGCGGGCTTAAACTCTGCTCATCATGTGTGTCGGCTCCTGGATGGTTTTGTCTATATATGTCCCCCCCCCCGTGTTGTCCAGGACAATCCATGCTTTTAGACTGCTTGCAAACATGCAGCGTTGTACCTGAGATGACACTGTAATTCTGTCTGCAAAACATTTACTTATTTCCTCCTCTTCCCATGTAGTCTTATTCACTGCAATGCTGTCAATTTATTGCTTAATATTTCTTACTAATACTATACTAATAATATATCTGGCTTAGTGTTGCTTTGCATTGAAATGACTCTGATTTAATAATTCAACCATCCGGGGCAAAATAAAATTCCTCAGTCTTTACATTGCTTATTTGCATTTACATTATTTTTTATCATGTCATACCATATAATATCATAAAATAAAGGTTGGAAATGTACAAAAAAACGTATATTGCTGCAGAAAGGGTATATGGACAGTTCTTAATTACTGACTACCATCATTTGGAAATATTACTCATCCTATCTATTATAACATAAACAATCATTATGGAAGAGCGCATGACGGTAACCATAATACATCCAATGATTTCATCAATCATTTATAAGGAGCAATGCCACTGAGACTCATGGTTGGACTGCTCCATACTTCATTTCCATGGTAATGTTATTAAAATGTGATGTCATCCATGTTAGATGTACCAATTGAATGAGATTACCATGATACCCCAGGAGTTGCCCTTTCTATTTATTCTAATTCCACGACTGCACAGTTACTGAGCTGCTGCCCTGTCTGCATTCAGCTATAGATGGCTGGCTGCTCGTGGGCCCTATCTTCTCTGGAACAGTATTTTATTCCATTGCGGTGTTGGCTTTATTAAATGCCCACATTATTACTGATGGATGGCAGACTGATTGCTAAGAGCAAGCGACCAGATAAGGAAAGAGAGATGGAGACTGTGTATGTGTGTGTAGTGTGTTAGTGCAGGCTATGTGTGAGAGAAAGAGAGTGTGTGGTGTGTGTTCGAGAGAGAAGGAGCACAATTCTATGCAATGTATTGGGGTCATGCTGCTCCAGAAAGTCAAATGAATTAGTAGGCACCTCCAGGAAATTACACTGTGCTGAGTGTGTGAGTGCATTGCGTCTGTTTCAGTCTCTCTCTCTCTCTCTCTCTCTCTCTCTCTCTCTCTCTCTCTCTCTCTCTCTCTCTCTCTCTCTCTATGTCCCTTTGGGGCCGTCAATGAACAGACATGCTCTGCCAATCAAGGCCAAGGTCATGGCTGTGATTAGACAGACACGAGCTTCATTCTGTTTCTCTGATGGGAGGCATCAAGCGTGCACCACTGCTGCCAGCTCCATTATCTGCCTGTAGAGCCATATTTGTCATTGAATACCCATGTTGAACACATGTGGCACATTGCCTTGAACTTGGCTTACTGGCCATGACTGTTGTTTGATTACAATCAGATGTTGCTTAATTGTCATTTTCAGTTAGTTAAATTGAGAAACAGTCACCTGTTTGTTGGCTGCTAAGATGTCAACATGATAGGAAACTGTAAATGACACTATGCAGAAATAAATAGGAAGAATAACCCAACATTTTACCAAAAGAAACTATAGCCTATAATCTAGTTTGTTTGATTCTAAATTACGCCTGATGTATCCCCTATATTCATGGCTGGATTAATGTTTTAGTTGGCCCTAGAGCAAACATTTGCTGTTGGGCCCCTATTGACCCCCCTTCAGCCTCACCTGCTACCTGTATGCATTATAAATTACCATTAAGTGCAGTGCACACAGCAGACTACACATCGCAGCTGGCTTATGTGCAGATACTAAGAGACCAAGTGCTCCTGTGTTGGAATCACGTTTTTGACAAAACAATCCCCACTGAAGGCCGACTTGGCTTTTTTGGCCTTGAGCTCGTAACCCCTGGGATGAGGACTACCATAAGGACATTTCTTCAGTATTGTGTCTGGCAAAAATATTACAATGAATAAAAATAGCCTATACAAAAGGGATTAAGTATAAAATGGCCTATATAAAAGGGATTTAGTATTTCTCCACGTGACAGTGTAGACTCTTTTAAATTTCAACCATCCATCAAAGGAAGATTGACAAAAACTATATAATTGTTGGGATAAGAAAATAAATACAATTATAGATGTATGCTCATCTATCTATCTATCTATCTATCTATCTATCTATCTATCTATCTATCTATCTATCTATCTATCTATCTATCTATCTATCTATCTATCTATCTATCTATCTATCTATCTATCTATCTATCTATCTATCTATCTATCTATCTATCTATCTATCTATCTATCTATCTATCCATCCATCCATCCATCCATCCATCTTCTGATTGGCTGTGGTTTATGTCCAACTAAAACGCAGATGCGTTGGTACTTCACAGCTCGAGCCTGGCAGATTGCTCTGATCTGCTAGAACATCACCGCGCTGCGTGCTGCTGTCGGCTGCCCGCCGCGCGCTCACTCTCTCCGTTTTCCCCTTCTCGCGCAGACGCGCACCTCCACTCCAGCCACCACTTTGCCCGCACTCCGAGCAACGACAAAAGAGACGAGACGAAACAATAGCCAAGGGCAATGCAATGGTGAAGGAATACATGTGAAAGATGGAGTAATGATGAGAGGACGGTTAGTTGGCAGACAGACAAGGAGAACCGCTGTCGCAGAGGACAAGGAGGAGGAGAAGGGACGGAGGAGAGAGGGAAGCAGTCACATCTGCCGTGACTTTGGGGATTTCTCTCCGGCAAAGTGGGGAGAAAAGGGGAGACGCCACATACTTCAGAAGGCAAAAAAAAAAAAAAACTGTGTCAGAAGAAAGATTAAACATGTCTCGGAATTACTGTGGTGGACCACATGTCGATTTTGGCGACCTTCTGTCGTTTTTCTGTTTTGCAATTTCGTCAGTTATGGTAACGTCTGATTTAACATAGTTGCCTCGCGAGCCAACGCTCCAGTGTATATAGGCTAACTGCTTTTAACAAAATACTGTTGCCAGGGGTTATCTATTTTTATATTTTTTATTCGAAGCATTCTTTGGAGTGTTTGGCCTCCCAGTGAAATTTGTTTTGGAGGTGACGTTAAAGAAGGACAGTTTTTAAGGGACAAGACCCCCACCTCCTCCACCCCCTTACATAAATGTTTGCGTGCCTTTAGTGCTCTCGTTCTCGGTCGAACCCCCCCTCCCCCCCATCCCCCCCATCCCCCTCTCCCTCTAAATAGGTTGCTGAGTCCCACACGCAGACAGACGCATCTCATATGCTCACATAGACACAGACAGACCTGGGAATTATCTCACGCGCACGCAAACCCACTTCTCATATGCATACATATGTATACAGACAGACCTTACCCCCCCTCACCCCCACTATCTGATGACTGCCCGGCGTAGAGGTGGACGTGGTACGGAACCGACTGTAGCATCATCATCACCCTCAGCACTACCACTGTCATCCCCATTCTTCTCCTCCTCTTCCTCGCTACCACCATGTCCTCGTCGTCGCGCAAGATCTCCTCCGAGTCGTTCAGCAGCTCGGTGGGCTCGGACTGCGGGCTCGAAAGCCCTGGGGGAGACGGAGGGGACGGAGGGTTGGAGCCGGCGGAGGAGAACCGAGGCTGCCCCTTCTCCTCCTTCCACTCCTCCCACAGAGCGGTGCTCTGGAACGGCCGCAGCCCCACAGAGAGGTCGGCGTGCCCGGCGGGCGAGGAGCGGCAAGGACCCAGTGGACCCCACAAGAGGGTCACCAGGAGGAGACGGGTGAACCTGGACTCACTGGGGGAGAGCCTGAGGCGACTGACCTCACCCACGGTAGGCCTCCAGATCAGTCTGAAGAGCTGTACTGTAACATCATTAACCTATTCCCAAGTTGTAGTGCCATATATTTATAAAGGCATCGTGTCGCCTACTACCGTACTTTAATATTCAGGGTCCTATGAATATGAATATCCTAATATCCTAATATAGTTTTTTCATTTATTTTAAATGTGATTAAATTTAATTTAGTTTGTTTATCATTCTGTGTAGGCATGCAATTAGAGCTGGGCATTATTGACCAAATCAATGATTGTTGATCTTCAGAAGAAACTCAGACACACATTTCGTCTTGAGAAAACAGTCCTTATTTTGACCACACAGCCTGAGGCATTTATTCCATCCCACACAGCTGTCTCCGAAGTTGAAGAGAAACACAGCCATTAAGACCAGGAAAAGACAACATTTAAGCTATTCCACCATAGTATGATTGTGCCAAATCCCAGAGGATGTCTTTTCTCATATCATGATGTGACGTGTGCTGTCTATGAAAAAAAAAGCCTCTTTTCATCCTTCACTTCTGATAGCCTGAATCATCTGGCAGATTATATAATAAATATGTTGTTGTGAGAGAGTGTGTGTGTGTGTGTGTGTGAGAGAGAAAGAGATGCCCATGCTCTGTCTGTGTAGCCTATACGTAATGATGTGACGAGTGTCTCTGTGTGTCTCAGTTGTATTACAGGCTGCATTGTAATAAATCAGCTTTTAGAGCTAAGCGCAATTGTGATGGATGGCGCATGATTTGGGCATTTGCTATAGCATAGTCCTTTGTAATGGTGCATCCGTTTGGGATGGCGTGTAGTACAAACTGCAAAATGCGAATCTGCCTCAGGAAATGTTGCACTTTGGTGGCTTCAAATTAGAAAATCCGAGTAAAAAGGTGATGTAATGCAATTTGACTGACAGACCAAACAAATGTGTTCGAACTCTGACATTGTTTGACTGCTTTATAGTACCAGGATACCAAAGGTGTGACAGAGGCTAAAGATTTGACCTAGTTTTGTCCAAACTTCTTTCTGGCCAGTGCAGAGATTTCCTGCCAATATTCGCAGACACCATATTATTATTATTATTATCTGCAATATCAAGAAAAAAAGGGAAGTAGCCTACACACAGTGACATTCATAGGCCGACACTTGCAATGTTAGAGGAGTTTTGGCTGTATTTAAAACTGACAAACTCTGGTAAATACAAAGTTAATTTTTTCTACATATGTTATCAAGTTGTTATGGTTAACATTTTCAACTAACTGCTTACTTACACATCTAACAAAAACAGTGCAACATGATAATCTGAATGCAATCTTCTCTCTGGCCACCTGTAGAATGTATAAGCAATTTACAGATGTTTTACTTCATGTTTGGTGTGTCTACTCCTGAGAAAAA